>WEKX01005044.1:311143-363688 GCA_013390025.1 Pitta sordida
GGGGAGGAGGGGGTGGGGGGTGGGGCAGGGTGTGCACAGCGTGCTGGCACCCTTCAGGTAGGGGTCACAGGGCTGGTTTGGTGTGAGTGAGGGACTGTTTAAGGATCTTTCAGTGATTTGCTCCACTGGGGCTTAGACTGTGGTTGGGAAGGGAATGGTTTTGTCTCCAGTTAGGACAGATGCCACATGGAGACCTCTGTTTCAGGGAAGTGCCAGGACATGGCTGAGAGGCTGTAGGAAGCGAAACCTGGGCTTGGGTCTCTTCTGGAAATGCACAGGATGCTGAACCCTCTGCAATAGCCTCTGGGGTAATAGCCCTTCCCTGTCCTGGAAGAAGGGTTACCCACACTCTGAAAGGTTCAACTGACATCACCGTTTTGGCACTGTCCCTGGCTCTGTTCAGCCTTCTCCTTTCCTGTGACAAAGAGGACCCAGACCTGGGTGATCAACCCACCAACTCCTTTATTGGTGGTTAGTCATTGGCAACAAATACCATTCCCACAGCAAGCTCACAGAATTCGCAGAGTCACAGGCTTTGTCCTGAAGGGAGAGGGGGGTGTGCAGCACTTGGCATCACTCCCCTGGCAATGGGGTCCTACCACCTTGCCACCCAATCCCCCTTACAGCTGGGGTCCAGCATTCAGTGGTGGCCCTGCCCATCCCCATGGCATCACCGCCCATATTCCAGGGGGCTGGATGAGGATGCTGAGGTGTGTGGGGTGCTGGGACCTGCTGAGAGCCACAAGGAGTGGGTCACAGCAGGGCTCAGAGGGTGGTAGACGTGTTGCCAGAGGTGGAGGCATAGGAGGCGCGGCCATAGCGGGCAACAGCATCCTTGCTGATCAGCCCACGCTGTGCCAGGATCTTGAGGAAGCTATTGCGAAACTTCTGACCAATAAAGGCATAGATAATGGGATTGATGCAGCTGTGGGCAAAGCCCAGGACCTGTGTGACAGAGAGGGCTGTGTCGATGTGGTTCCTCCTCTCGCAGGTCTCAGTGATGGCCTGTGTCCTCATGAGGGTGTCGCTCACCAGTGTGATATTGTAGGGCAGCCAGCAGATGAGGAAGACAAGCACCACGGCAAAGATGACTTTCATGGCCCGCTGCTTCTGAGCATTCTTGGTCTGCAGGAGGGTGTGGATGGTGACGCCATAGCAGAAGAGCATCACCAGGAGGGGCAAGGCAAAGCCGAAGGTCTGCGGCAGAACTCGCAGCACCACCCGCCACTTGGTCGTGTCCTCATTACCAATGAGCTCGTAGCACACAGTGCCGTTGTTTGGGGAGTGGTAAGCCTCGCGGAAGAGCAGCACAGGCAGGGAGAGTAGCACAGAGAAGACCCAGATGCCCAAGCAGACAAACTTCACCCAGTGCCTCTTCTCAGTGGCAGCCCGGGTGGCATAAACAATAGCCAGGTAGCGGTCCACGCTGATGCAGGCCAGCAGCAGGATGCCACTGTAGAAGTTGGCTTCCTGCAGCACGGAGATGGCTTTGCACATCACGGTGCCAAAGACCCACTCGTGGGCTCGGTAGGCGGCCCAGAGTGGCAGGGTGAAAGCAAAGAGCAGGTCTGCCACAGCCAAGTTGAGCAGATAGACATCCGTGACAGAGCGGCTGGTATGGCTGGAGGTCACCACCAGCACCACCAGCCCATTCCCCACTACACTGAGGATGAAGACGAGGCAGTAGATCACCACCACCAGGTATTTGTTGAGGACAGAGGCGTCATACCGGCACGGGGCGGATGAAATAACAGGGTCAGGCATGGCCGTGCTGTAGTCATAGGTGTAGTTGTAGAAGGAGAATAAGTTGGACAAATCTCCATTGAAGGACAAGGTCTCCATTTTGCCTGTGGAGCACAAAACAGCATGAGTGTGGGGTGGCAGAACGGTGTGGGCCAAGTGTGACAGCATCCCTGGGTCCTGGCATCTCCATTGTCTCCTAGGTCCTCTCCCAGCCACTAGGCAGCTCTCCTCCATCACTCCACTGTATTCACACTGTGCCAGGTACTGGGCAGTGCTGCAGGGGGACACTGTCCCTCATATGTCCCCTTGTAAAATGCTCCCCTGCACCCCTCGGTCTTTCCATTTCACACTAATCCTGTCCTTTTTCTGACTCCTGTGAAAAAGGGATTCCCCCACAGATTGATGACCTCTTCTCAGGCTGAGGGGCTCCCCAGTCAATGTAGCATCACATCCCTCCAGGAGACACCTGGCTCCTCCAGCAACCCTGGGCCCCCTGGTTTGTGTGGGTCCTTCAAAAGTCTCTGAGCTCTTTGAACATCTCAGAGCCTCATGGGAATCTCCAAAGTTCTTCAAGTACTCCTGAATCCCTCCAGCCTCTCCACCCCATCAAGCATTGCTGTTGCAGCTGCCCCTCATGCCACCTCAGCCAGCAGGAAGGCTGCAGTGACAGTGCCTGGGGCAGAAGGCATGCAAGAACATCTGAAGGTGGTTTTGTGCCCTTCTTCACCCTCCCAGTCCTGTTCCTGTGTGAGTGGTTTCAAGCCCCGGACGGAAGGACATGACACACTTTGCAGGAGGTTTTGGAAATACTTCACATCTCTTGTTTTCCTGTTGCTCAGCTGGGCACTGCCAGGCATCTCTGTGTCCCCTGTGCTCAACTTCGATGAGGAAATACATGATAGCCACTCTTGCTGTCTTCTCATGTGTAGGAGACAATGAGCTTGCTCTGTTCCTACCTCCCCAAATTCCATTGGCTTTCAGCCGTCTCCTACTGTGGATTAGAGTCTTACTTCACTCCAGTTTTAGCCCTCCATCCCATTTATAAGCCCCCAAGCCCTGCCAGGACTTGGAGATACGAGGACTGCTTGTGGAGGTGCTGAATCCCTGCAGTGCTGGGGGGTCCCTGACCCCAAACCCAATGTGAGACCAACTTTGCCCTTTTGCCTGGCAGAAATTCCCCACTGCAGCTGAGCTGGTGCCACTGCCCAGAAAAATCCACCCACAGCTCCACTGTCCCCTCTCCTGCAGTTTTTCTGGGATGCTAATCCTGGGGTGATGACCCCAGGATGGTGATGCTGGGATGATGATGCCTCAGCATCCCAGAGGATCACAGTCAGGGTTGCTGCCAGTGTCGATGGGGAAGGTCCTCCTGAGTGGGGCTGCCATGGGCATGGGGCAGAGCCAGACACCAGTGCTTCCCCTCTGTCTGTTTCTGGCTGCTTCTTTCTGTCTCCCCACTCTAAAATCCTGGTGGTTCCTCCAGAACTTGGTATTCTCCCACCCGGGGGGGTACCCCACAGCTGGCCCAGCTAGGGGAACAAGAAGCACACAATTTCCTCTCCTGACCCTGGAAGAGCTGGAGAACACTGGAGTGGCCCTGGGGGTCCCAGCAGGGGGGAAGGAGGGACACACCATGGGGAAGCACCTTCCCAGCTCATCCCTGTTCGAGGAAATGGGAGCAGGCACTTTCCCACTGCCACACCCAAGACTGACATCCCTGGGGACTATGGAGGATTTGCAGCTCAGACGAGCCTTCAGCACAGCCTTGGGTGCACTCACCCACCACCTCCCTCTTCTCTCGTACCACACAGCTCCTTGGGCAGCTGGAGCAGCCCATCCCAGCCCCCAGCCTGCTCCACATGTGAAGAGGCTCGGACAGATTCTGGGGGGCTATTGAAGCCCAAGGAAAGCCCCAACCTCCAGTGAAGAACCCCAGGGACTCACTGCTTGCTGTGCTGTCGGCGTCCCACAAATCTGGGGTCTTCTCACGATCCAAAGCTCTTTCTCACTGGGAAACACACAGACACTGATTCGAATCCAGCTGTCACCCCCAAAGTGCTCCGGATGAAGTCTGGTGGGCTGCAGGGCAGCACCAGCCCCGGGGGTTCCTCCAGCTGGACGGTCCCTCACCTGTGCCTGCTGCAGTGCTGCCTCCCAGAGTCTCTTCCTTCCGCCACCCACTTTATGCTGTCAGGGGAGGAAGCAAGATTGCAAAACTTTCTGCCAGCATGAAGAGGAACTGACAGCCAAAGGAACCTTTCCCTAGTTCCGCCGGGATGCCTTTGGGCAGGCTAGGGGAGCCCACAGACCCCTGTCCCTTCACCCCTGTCCCCTCCTGTCCCAGGGTGTCCCAGGCCACCCCATACTGGCAGTGCATCCAGGGGTGCCTTGTTGTTCCTGCGGTGATGCATCCCGGGGGTCTCCAGCTGGGAGTCCCCACTTTATCCCCAGGCCCTCAGTGGACGTGGGGCTCCTCTTCAAGAAAGCCTTGGGTGCTGTAGTCCCACCAGGAGAGGGGATCCTCTCCAAGACCATGCCCTGTGAGAGATGGCAGTGCAGGGCTCTGTGCCTTAGTTTCCCCATTGATAGACCAAAGGTGGTGTCAGCATTTTGGGAGACACATATGGGTGCTTTGGGGCTGACTTGCCCACTGCTGGGGGTTGCTGTGGGGGACACCCACCCCGCATTCCCCCCCTCACCCCCGAGTCCCATTTCTCTCCTGCCCTGGCTGTGCTAGGCCAAGCTGAGCCAAGTCGAACCATGCCATCAGTGTCCCAACACCAGCTACACAGACTTGGGGAACCTCCTGGCTCACTCTTCTGAGTACCCCTATTGCCTTTAGGGGAAACCTGCATCCGAGAGCATCCCCCAGGTACCCCCATTCCACTGGGGCACCCACAAACCCTTGGAGCACCCCATCCTCACAGCTGTCCATGCCAGTCAATTGTAGGGGTACCCCACACTTTTGGGGCACCTTTCTTCCCTGGAAACACCTGTACAGCATCATCGTATTCCCTCAATGTCATCATAGATCCAAGGACACTCCTATTCTGGGGGACATACACCCTATTTTGGGCAACCCCCAGATACAGGACACCGTCACAGCCCCTCTAAACTGTTCTTACTCTCTGTGGTCACCTCTCACATTTCTGGGGCTCCGTAGCCCTGAAATCATCCATTTCACAAGACACCCCTTTGCCCTGTGGGCACCCCCACATCCCTGAGGCACACAGTTCCTATGCACACCTCCATACTCCGGGGCATACCCACGACCTCCTGCAGTGTCCCTATAATCCCAGGGGCACCCCACACTTTCGGGGACCTGCGTACTCGAGGAGAATCCCATGACCGCGGGAGACAACCAACACTTTTGGGGACACCAGTGCCCCACCGCAGCTGGGGGTGACCCCCGTCCCACGCAGTTCCCCCCCCATGTCCCAACACATTTGGGGCCCCCCAGCCCCGCGGGGGCGTGTCCGCTGTGACGTCACGGGGCGGGGCGGTGGCCGCTCGTGCGGCGGCGCCGGGNGTGTGCGGGGTGAGGCAGCTGGCGGGGAGCGCGGCTGGGAGCAGGGCAGGGCCGGGGCGGCGGGGATGGGCAGAGCCGGGGCAGAGGGAAGGCCTGGGGAACGAGCGAGAGGAGTCGGGCGGACAGTGTCGGCGGGGAGACTGTGGCTTGACGAGGGGGTTATTGCCAGGGAACCCCGCGGGAGCAGAAGGGATATGGGGAGAGAATTGGAGGTTGCAGTGCTGAGATGGGCTGAGTTGAAGGAGCAAAGCTGGAGGACAGGGCCTGGACCAGGAGGAAGTGGGGAAGGGAGGAAGGTGGATTTGCAGGGGTGTTTGCTTTAAGTACTTCAGGCTGCATCGGCATGGTGCCATTACTGGTACAGAATGTGTGGGGGAAGCCGAGGAACAGGAAGCCTGTGTGTGGAGTCGTGGCCTCAGCCTTTTGCTTTGAGGGTGCGGAGCAGATTCCAGCTTTCCCCTCTTCGCTTTCTCGTGCAGGAGAGATGCAGGCCCCTGGTGCCAGCCTGATGGGTGTCCTGGCCTTGGAGGGTGGGCTGGGGGATCTCGTTTACACCTGCATCTCTGCTGGGACACTTTAGTCCCTGAGAAGACAGTGTTTTTTTACTAAGAGTATTGCACTAGGGCTGTAAAGATCCTTGCAAGGGCACAGCTTAGCTTGGAAGAAAGTCCCTTTGTGTGAATGTTGGTATTTGTGGCCGATCCACCTGAGACACCTTTGTACAGACAAAGCCGTGAGAGGCAAAGCACAGTGGTGTTATCTCTGGGGTGGAGCCTGCCTTGGCGCCTCATGGAGTCTTGCTCAGGCTGCTCCAGGAAAGGACCCCCCAGGCTAGTGCCTTCCTTACTGTCACCTTTTTTCTCTGGCGATTTTTTGAAGCTCTCAGCCTCTTGTGTGCAGGACAGAGGCCACTTCCTCTGTTTCCCCCCACTCTGTTGACTTGTTGCTGAGATTGTTTTCTTGGTTTGGTGTTTTTTTCCTAAAATACTCTCACAGCTATTCTGCCTTGGAGGACAGCTGAACTGCTCCCAGATTTTGATTCTTCTTGAGCCTGGTCATTTAATGCAAGAGGTTTCCCTGGAGCACAGCCCTCACAGTTGGAAGAGAATGCTCCCAGGTGACCAATACGATATTGCAGCTGCATCCATTAGAAAATACAGCATGTAGAGAGGTTGATAGTGTGTGTCAGAACAGCTTGTCCATCACAAGGCATTCTGCCTGCTGGAGAGAGAAGAACGTGCATGTGTCCCTGTGTTGGTGTGAATGTGGGGGGGAAGTTTGCAGGTTTAAATGTGTCCCCAAACCCTGGTTCCATGTGAGCAGAGCTGGGGTTCCTCGCTCTGCACCAGCCTGCAGGCCCCCAGAGTTTTCTTTTTGCTGTACAGCAGAGCCGCCTCTCTTGTGCGTTGGCACCCTTGCCTGACATACCAATTGTTCCTGGATCGATTCGTAGTGCGGCTGGTGGTGCTGCACTTCTGCCTCTTAGTCATCTACAGCATGTTATGTTCTTTAGATGTCATTTCCAGATAAGTGTGTTGCTGGAAGTGAGGAAGTTATTTACTTCTGCATGTTCTGTGCTTGTGCTGTGGTCCTCCTGTCCAGGCCACTGCAGGGCAGTGAGGTACAGGGAGTGTGTTTTTTTAATTTCTTTTTGAGGAATGCATGTTATGCAATATTTATTCATGTGAAATTTCCTTTCCCTATGGCCACAACCCTGGGGTCGTTCCTGTGGTGCTCAGCCTGGAGGCAGGAAAGGATTTCCTGTACTTCACTGTTTTAGTGATGGTTGTTCCAAGGTGTGTCTTGGGGATGAAGACATGACAGTCAGGGCAAAGTCAGTCCTTGAAGGATTGGGTGACTGGAAGGAGTAAGTTGGGACACTGGAGCTGAGTTGGGTTTGCATTGTTTGCTCTGTCCCAGGAGTGTGGCAGGTGCAACACCAAGAATTCTCAACAGTGAATTAGAGCCAGGTGTGCCTGGTGACTTCAGTGCCAGCCTGGGAGTGGGGCAGGGTTTGTTTCAAAATCCTTTGCCAGAGATTTGTCCTGTGATGTGAGCTATCTCATTATGCTCTGCTTCCCATGTCTGCAGTGTAGCTGTGGTCTGGCAGATCCCTACAGAGCTTTTCTGGACCATCCAGTGGGAGACATTCCACATTTCACCATGTTGTATAGAACTAAGTCACGTTTAGAAGCTGGAACTGCCATAACATTGTTGTTGTATATTCTGCGTCAAAACCTGCTCTGCATGGATGTCCATCAGCTGTCCCTGGAGTTCCCAGTGTGGAAGGTGCCTTTGCAGGACTGCAGAGAGCAGAACTTGAGGCAGGGCCTAACCCATCTCTAAGACTCCTCCCCTGATAAGGCCGTTGGGGCTTGGCAGCTTCTGCCTGTAAATAGGATAATTTCAAAATTAATTTGGTTTTATGGGCAAACCTCATGGAAATCTCACCCCCTTGGACAGCCGTGTTTGAAAGGTGATACTTGGATCAATGCATCTGATTTTTTTTTTCTTTTGTCATTTCTTGGTTTAAGCTCACTCTCTTAAACCAACTACATTTTAGCACAAAGCTCTAAAGCTACCAGATTCTGTTGAAATAACTTGAGTTAGGAACTTGCTGTTGAAGCTTTCAAGTACTGAACTGCTGCGGTGTGAGAATACCTGGTCAGTACCTGGAAATCAGTGTGTTGAAATGAGGGTGGCTCATGAGTTTTTGTAAGTATCAAGAGAATAAACTGTTCTATAAGTTTTTGACTAATTCATTTGTACCTGAGAAGTTGCCTAGAATCTGGAGTTACGAGTGGGCTTTCCCATTTCTGATAGAAATGTGATGTGAGGGGATGAGCTCTACCAGCTGGAAGATTTTGTTTCTCATCATTGCTTACCTTTGCTAACCACACAGAAGAAAACCCTAACACAAACACTTTTAGTGTAAAACATTGTAATGATTGTCTTCTGTGTCTGGAGAGTACTGGTTCTGTTTAACACACAGGAAGGAAGAGCCTCCCAGTTTTGTGCTGCTCTAATTTAACTCATCCTAGTGAAAGTGTGCCACAGGGTTTTGTTTTTAGGGCTTGGTTTTCCAACCATACGTAACTTGCCCTAAACCTTTAGTAAATTAATCATCTGTCTCAAACTGTTACTTATTCTTTACTTGCAAAAGAAAACAAATTTGCACAGCTGGGGAACAGCATGCCTTTTCCTGGGTTGGGGGTGGAGGGCCGAGAATCTCAAATTAAATCATCGGTTTCTTTACAGCCGTTAGTAGGTACAAATCTGCAGGGCTTCATGACTATTAGCTGCGTAGGGAATCAGCTGAAGCTTGAACTTCCCTGATGCAGAGCAGTTCTTGTGAGCCAGTCAGAGCTGGGCGGAAGCTGCACCCTCCTGCTTTATGGTATTTCCCACCTGTGGTCACTTGGTGCTTGTGGGCTGCAGAGCTGAGCCTTTCAGACAGGGAGGCTGAGCCCTGGCTGAAACCAGGCAGCATGAACTTCGTGTTTGTGATGTAAGATGCAAAGTGGGGAGACCAAGGAGCATCTGGAGGCTGTTGGTTGTGGTGAGAGGGTTGGGGAGCTTTGAGTCCTGCTGGGCACCACTGAGAAACTCCCTGCAGGAGTGGCTGTGGCCATATGTGGCTCTGGTGCTTCAAGGATCCTTAGCAGCCCCACCAAAACCAAAGGTTGTTCCTCTGCTGCCCCCTCCTTCCTGCTGACCCAGGCATTTTTGTGGCTTCAAGTGAAACAGGATTGGGGAAGTTACCTAGGTTAAAATTAAACAGGCAAAACTGGGTATTTTTATCCTAGATGAGTTTCCTTATCTTGTTCATTGTGTGACAGCTGCTTACCATAGGGCAACCATGGAGCAGGGATCACATCTCCCTCCTTCAGCAGCAGTGGCAAGTGCTGACTCAGTGTCCTCACAAGCCCAGCCTGGAGCTGCACATCTGCCCCAGCACAACGTTACCTGCTGAAACTCAATCTGCCTGACCCTGAGGTGTGCTCAGGTGATGCCACTGGCACGAAGTGGTTCCCTTGGGTTCACCTGGAATGGGCAGCACTCCAGGTACACCCTGGCTACCCACATTGACTGAGAGTGTTGTAGGTATTTGAGCATAGCTCCTGCGGCACAGCACAACTTGCTTCAGCCACCAGGCAGGTGACTCTGCGTTAATGGTGGATTGTGAGCCACCTCTGGATGGAACTAGGCAGTGCTCTGCTTTTGAGTAATAGCACAGGGAGCAGGAGGGAAAAGAAGCCAGATCTGCAAAGTGTTATGATTTTACAGGTGTTTCTGTCATTGTTCCAGCCTCAGTTTTCATCTCAGGTTCCCAAGAGGGATCTGCTCTGTTTTATCCTCAGAATGGTTCTCGTTGGTGCCACCAGTGCTTGACACCTGAGAAAACAGATATCCATCACTATACTGAAGAAACTCAGTGAATAGTGTGTGCAAAGTAAGGCTCTTCCCCAGAGACCTGCCACAGCTCTGGATCACGCCAGTGGAGAACTGTGGACTGTCTGCCCACAACTGGCATGGAGGTGCATGGGATGAATACCTGGCTGGAAGGGGACCTGGCTGTGCCTCTGTGAATCCCACTGCTTTTCTACCAGCCAGCCTCCTCCAGGCTGTTGGGCACAGAGGGGTCACCAAACTGAGAGAGGAGAGCTGGCATGTGTGGAGGTGCCATACACTGCTTGGCATCACCCATCTGACAGAGTGCCCCTGCTCGAGCTTGTGGTGGATGTGCTGCCAGAGCTATGGGAGCGCTTTGAGTACATATGCTCCCACAGCTTACACAGGGAAGATTTTGTTAGCTGAGCAGGGCCCAGGAGTGGAGGAATTGTTCAGATAATTTTAGACATGGCTCAGATTTTTTTTTATTTAGGTGACCTTTCGGTAGCGAGAGCCTGCAGTCTGTCACTGAATCTGGCTTGCTTTATCCAAACTGTTGACTCTGGTGAAAGATCTCCTCAAAGCTTTAAGCTTTGAAATACCCTTTTTATTTTTAATTCCCCTCCCCACACTTCTCTGGGGCAAAAGACTAGAGTATCTGCATGCCTGCAGCTTTTAACATAATTGCCATTCTCCATTATTGGGTACAGGGCTTGATTGTGATGTGGGAATGCTTCAGTACAATTGTTAGCCAAGTTTGCAGTTAGATGATTTTAATACAGAAGATGAAGGCTTTGTATTATAGTCTTCATTCTTCTGTTCTTAAATTTGTTGTAACATACGGCTAAGAGCCTCTGTGGCCTGAGAATGAAACAGGGAAGTTTGGAAGTTGTCCGAGTCAAAATTGAGGAAATGCTGTCAGAAAAAAGATTTGCTCTTGCTCTTAAGTGCTTTCTGGCATCTTTCCACAGGCACTGTGGCTTTTCATGGATGTTCTTCTGGGGTGAAAAATCTGATTTGGAGCTGGTTCTGTATTGGGTAGACAGGGTATAGGAGCCATTTGGAGATGAATAGGAGGAATGCAGGCAAGAAGATGTAAAACCTGTCAGAGTATTTTATTGCTACAAGCAGAGGGCAGATGGGATTTGGTCTGGATTTGACTTCAAACTTGATAAGCGTTATCAGAAAATGGACTGCTGACACTGCTGGGAACAGCTGCCATTTTAGCATCATAGTTCAGGCAGGCGTTTGCAGAAAGGTCTGGTCTGGATTCAGTGTTGAGTGCAGAGAGAAGCCATTCAGTTTTTCCCAGTATGAGCTGGTGTTATTGTTCATTTGGGGCAGAGGGTAGCAAACAGGGAGGGTCAAAAGGGGAGGCTGTGGATCAGGTAACATTGGTGGTAAGGAGCTTGCAGGGATCATAGCAGCTTTCTGCCTCAGGAGTGGATGGGCCATTCTGTGTGAAATCCTTTGAGCCTAGCTGGGCTTAGTCTGTTTCTCAGAGACTTGAATCAGGGGTAGAAGTGAACCTCAAATGAGCTCCTAGCTGCCCAGTTGGGGCTTACAGTCTGGCTGGGACTTAGAGATGGCTGGGATTTAGAGTCACCCTGCACCAAGCTGCCAAACCGCTGATTCCAGCCATGGGTGTGGAGGGTCACATCAGGGAGCCAAGGGACACTGGAGCACACCGGACCAGGCAGAGCTCTTTGGGATCATGCCAGTAACCTTACAGTAACTGGTACCCACCTTGCAGTGGTGCAGGCCCTGTCCCAGGCATGTTGTGCATCCTCTGTACTGAGCCTTTGTGAGAGCAGGGAGAGCTGAACGCGGAGAGGACACACTGTGCCTCCACAGGGTGTTCAGCACAGCCTCACTGCTATTTCTGTGGCGGAAGATGGGGTTGGTGGAAGGTCAAGGGGAAGCGATCATGTGCATGCAACCTGCAGCACAGTTGCTCATCCAGAAACTACAGAAGGCTGGAGGCGAGAGCTCTTCTCTCTTCTGCCTGGGGACTTCTTGATGGTTTTTTTCTGTTGTAGAAACATTTCAAGTAGCCAGGGTAGTTATGTTGAGGTGAGCCAGAGAAATAAATAGAAGCTAGAAGCACTTCAAACTTTGTGATTGTAAAGCTCTTGAACTGTGAAGAGCTAAGAGAGCTCGCTTTGCTTCCAGTCTCACTTGTGCCCCTCTCTGTCCTCGCCGGGCCAGGCCAGGCCTGGGTTCCTTAGGTGTGTGCCCAGCAAGACAGAAAACCCACCGTGCTGTAGTGGCTGCGAGGAGCTCTGTATGCGTCTCACGTTGAGCACTCGCTTCACTGAGGCTGTGCCGGAAAACAGCTGAATATTCAGCACCCAAAGTTCTGCCCAGTTACCTGATATTTCCTTTAAATATCTTCCCTTCTTCACCAGGGCCAAGCACCAGAGCTGAGGCCACTTGGGAAATCAGCGTTGAAATAACTTCTCTAAGAAATGATGCTTGCGCGATTACAGGCCCCAAACTGGCCGTGTTAGCAGTGAGCTTTTGTGTGCAGAACAAAGGCTCTGGTGCAGAGCCATCACCCGGCTCAGGGTACGAGATCTCGCCTGGCTTCTTCAGTAATGCGACCAATCCTGCCATCCGCCGGGGTAATGGGCAGGCAAACAGAGAATTGTCCTTTCTCGGCAAAACCACTCCAGTGTGCTGGCTGTCAGCCGTTTCCCTGCATTTCTCGGAGGAAGGTGCTGTATTCCAAGGGCTCTGCTGGGAGCTGGGGCTCCAGGTGTCAGCTCCATGTGTGTGGAGAAGGGAGTTTGAAAGGTGTAACTCTGAGAAGATGGAACAGAGGTTTGAGGACGCATCCTCTTTAATATTCCTAGCTCTCATGTGCCTGGTTGTGCTATCTTTAAAGCTTCCTACATAGGGGGGGGTTTTTATAAGAATTTATACTGCCATTCCAGCTGATTCCCACGTCTGAGTGTGGTGTTCTAAAAGAAGAACATGCCTGCGTCAAGTGACCGAGTGGGATCAGTGGGGTTTTCTTTCATGTCTGCCCTGAGCAGTTCTCAGTGAGAAGTGGCTTGGATGCAGCTTGGGGAATTGCTCTCCTTTCCAAGAGCCCAAGCTGAATATGCAGCCAGGGATGCCCACTGAGCCTGTCTCAGGCCCTGCTGGGAAGGGGTGATGAAAGCAAGAGAGGCCACAGGTAGCTGGCACAGCTCTTAAACGGAAAGAACTGCTGTGAGGGTGCTGGTACTGCGGCTTTCAGGTGTGTATCTTCAGCAATGTGGCACAAAAGAGAGAAGCTCCCCAGCCTTCAGACAAAAAAGAGCTGTTGCCTTTCACAGCTGATCACTTTCACGAAACAGCAACACCGTATCATTTCCGCTTAGGATCTCTGTCTGGGGGTTTTCTTCCTTTCCCTTGGAGTAAAATATTGTTGACCAGGTGCATGGTCTGGGATCAGTGCTGTTCAGTGTCTTGGTCTCCCTTGAGTTTTGGGACATTGAGGTCATTTCTGCCTTCCAGGAACAAGGCTGACTGCAGAAAAACTGATGAAAGAACAGTGCTTTCTGGTGAGAGTAAAAAAAATTAAATCTTTACAGAATATGGTGAGGGAAAGTACATATTGAGTCATCACTTTGCTCCACCTTCCTTGGTGAAGGTGTAGCCAGTACCCAGCAGCACACAAATGTGTGGACAGAGCAAATTTTGGCAAAAAGGTTGAAGCTGGTCTCTGGGCAGCAGCAGCAGCATAGTTGAGACCACTGGCTTTGGTTTGGGGAGTTATTTTACTATGCTGGTTCAGACAGGTGTAAATGAACTGTTAGAGACTAGTTTTATGTTAGCAGCAGCATTAGTCTGTACTCTGTTTAATATCACCCGGTTTTGAAAAATAAGTGGAGACATGGTGTGAAACAGCAGTATCAGATTGGCATTTTTATCCTGTTCTCATTTTCCACCTCTGCTCTCGGCAGTGGAGTTACCTTTGCATCATTCCCTGCTGGAGAGTGACCTATTAATACGAGTGCCCTCAGAGCTGTGAAAGCAGTTATGTAGTGCCAGCCCCAACAAAACGACTTTTCAGAAGCAGTTACATCTTTCTTGGGGTCCTACTCTTCTGCAGAACATGGACAAACTAGAAATAGAGTCTGTTAAGATACAGTTTAATCTTCATAATCACAGTGTAATATGTGGTGTGCCTTTGACTCACGAGGGGCCCTGTTGCTGCTCAGGGATTCCAGAGACCACTCAGACCAGTGTTAGAGCAAACCCAAAGCTGCAGATTTTCCTGCAGCTTTGTTGGTAAAGTTGTTGGCAGAGTGTTGGGGTGTTTTGGAAAGGACACAGGATGAAATGCATGCCTGGAAAGTTCCCTTCTGTGGTTTGCTGCTAGTCCTGAACTTGGAAAAGGGGTCTTCTCTGGAAGTGAGTTATATCAGTGTATTTGTAGAGCTGGCAAAGGGAAGGATGTCAGGAAGGACTGCTCAGCCTCTTCCATGAACTGGTATTGCATAACCTTACAAAAGAGCCTCTGCCCCCAAACCCGTGTCATGGCTGTTCTGTACAGAGTGCACAAACTGCTTAGTGACGTGTAGCTTCCTCAGACAGTTCTAACTGGAAAACTATGATGTTGAAATCTATTAATAAACTACAAATAATAACTATCTGTGCCAGTTACGAGGTCTATTTTGTATCACCTGGGGTAAAACTGGTGCTTACAGGAATGGGGAGAAGTCTAAGATCTCTTGTTGAAGGTTATCTACTAGTTGAACAGCAGGAGATGGGAGGGTTTTCAGGAAGACCTGCTTATGAGAAATAAGGCATTGTAAATTAATCCTCTTTCCTTCACAGCTTGAAGGCTGCTATTTGAGTTCTCATTTACCTCATTTGTTTTCTTTGCTTTTTAGAAATAAACCAGAGGCAGTAGAAGTAACATTTGCAGGTAAGCACCACAGCTCTCTTGACTTCCCTGAGCAAAGGGCTGACTCAAACAGTCTGCACCTGGTTTGCCCAACCTCGGCCCACACTGCTGGGCAGGCGCAGATGGTGTGGACACCATGCAGTAACTCCAGAGCTGGGGCTTTTTTGGCTGCCCCAGTGTTTGCTCTGTCTGCCTTCCCTGGGACTTCCTCACAGCAGTGACTTCAGTGGTGGCAGAGCTTTGTTTGGTGTGTGCCTGCTACATAGCTCTTCTCTTTTACCTTGCCTGTTCTCCAGTCCTGCCTGTGGTGCCCTGTTATGAGGTCTTTAGCACCATCTGGTTGGGTTATTAGGGAGCTGGCTCAGAATAACAGGCAAAATGAATTCATCACCTGAATTTTGCTCTTCAGGAGGGGAAATGCCAAGGAAGTTCAAGTACTCATTCAGCAACTGATTTTTTTGCTTCTGTTATCAAGAGTCTTTGTAAGCTGCAGAGCTCCATGGGGAAGTGCAGTTTGCTGGATAGCTGGAGGGTTGCCTGTCCCTGCCTCCTGCCCTCCCTGCCCATTCTGCAGTGAACTGGAAGTTGTCACAGCAGGCAGTGGCTGAGCTGCCTTTGCTGGCAGAGATGTTTTCTCCTCCAGGCTGCAGCTCTGGCCTAGTGGGCATGTCAGTCACTTTCCGTGCTGGCCATCCAGAAGGTTCCTGTCTCTGCGTGTTTGTATCCTCCTGTGTTGAGCACAAGTGGATTTGCCAGGGATGCTAAATTACACTAGACTAAAGCTTTCTGTGATGGACAGGTGTCAAAACTGTTTCAGCCCTGTGAGTGATAACAGGTCTCCCTACATGACATTAGCACTTTCCTTAATTGTGCCTTTCCCTCTTGCTGTATGTCAGGGTTGGAGTAGGAACAGTGTCGCTTTATGCAGTTTGTAGGACGTGTAGGGAAAACCTTCCTCAGGAATAGGAACTGGTTCCTGTTCCCTCACATTTCCCTGCTTGCTTCCTAGACTTTGATGGAGTCCTTTACCATATTTCAAACCCCAATGGAGACAAGACAAAAGTGATGGTCAGTATTTCTCTGAAATTCTACAAGGAACTCCAGGAACACGGTGCTGATGAGGTAAGGAAACATGTCTACTCCTTATGCCTACAAATATTGTGTTAGCAATGCCCTTCTGGTGTTGATGGATCTCACATCTGACCCTTAGAGAAGCATCTGTGCTCCAAGCTCACACTGATCAAAGGAGCTGCCCTGTGCCAACCAGGAGTCCTACTTTGCTGGAAGACAAGGGCAAGTGTGTTCACAGTCTCTCATGGATAAGTAGTCATCTTATATGATCCTACAGCCTGAAGGGCAAAAGGAATCACTAATCCTGCAAGTTCAAATAAGTGTTAACCCAGACCATATAAGAATAGTTTCCCTGACTGATGTGTTGAGCCCACAAATAAAGGAAGGCACTGAGACAGATCTGGGGTCCCATGGCGCTTCTCTTCTGACTCTAACCACACTTGAAAGCAAGTGCTGAGCGCCTGCTGTGCATGCAGACCTTGATCTGCAGACTGGTTCCCGTTTTGCTGCTGCTGTGTGAAGTTGCAGGCTCAGTTCCTGTTGAATGGGCCGTAGCTGCAGAGGGCCATTTATGGTAGAAAGAAGGAGCCTCTCTGAGCTGTGGTTGGGTGGTGAGGCAGGAAGTGTGACTCAGTTCCTGAGTCAGTTTTCAAATCTCCACATGGTAGCGAATGGGGTTCACCCAGGGCTCATCACCAGGCTTTTGCCTCTGGGTAGCTGTCTTTGGAAGAAAACAAGGAAACTGCTCCATCAGCTTAATGTGATTCTGGTGAGAAACAGGTGATTTGAACCCTAAGTGAATTCCTGGAAATTGCCACAAGATCTGCAGAAGTCAGAACGCGTAAGACTGAGTGTCCCACTTTCCTGGTTCCTCTGTGCAGAGCTTTCTAGGAGCAGCATTGCTCACAACTGAAGGCACTGCTGCTGGCAAACAGGAGTGTCAAGCAGCTCAAATGATGGAGCCCTCCCAGCATGTCCAGCGAGGAAGACAACTTCCTACACTTTTAGAGGAAAATTGGCTCTCTGCAGGAGTGCTCTGAAAGTGCTGACTAAATAAAATACCTTTTTAAATCTCCAGTTAGCAAACTGTTTCGTTCTGTGCTTCCCTGGAGATGATGGAGCTTGTTTTTGCTCTATCTTTTGTGAAACCCCACTGTTAAGAATGCAGAGTGGGTTTTTTGCTGAGACAGGGCATCTTCTTGGGCTGTTGCAGGCAGGCTGTCTTCTGAGAGGAGGTTTTGGCATGCAGCAAGCCTGGGTATACTTTCCACATGGTAGTGGGTGTCATCCCAGGAGGGCCAGTTCTGCCACAGCATTGTTATGTTCTTCTCTGTGAAATACCTCCTGTTTCCAGCCCCCTCATTGACACAGAGCTATGGCTCAGTTGGAAATTGCCATTGATGTAAAATTCAGCAGTGATTAGGTTTGAAGAAAGGTTTTCCTGTGCTGTAGGCAGTTCTCCTCCTGGGAGGCATCGAAGCTGCCTGGCAGCCTCCTCTCCATCCCCATCTGTCCTGTGCAAGAGGCTGAAACAGGGCAGGTGATCGTCGGGCCTTGGTACACCTAACCCCTGCTCTAAACTTGCTGTCCTGTGAGAAGAAGGACTGGGCAGGCTTTGCATCTGCCTTTGAATGGGAGGAAGGGTTGTAGCCCTCAGATTTGTTGTGTCAAACTCTTCTGATAATTCTCCTTTGAAGGTAAGAGCTGTATGGAAGGGGGTTTCTTCCCCACCCAAGTTCAAGACTAGCCTAGAACTTGGAAAAGTTCCAGTTTTGAGTCCTGTTCTGCAGCATGTCCACTGTCAGTGAAGTTCAGGGAGCTCTCCCTGGAGCAAGAGCAACCATTAGCACTAGAAGTCAGTGACTTAATATTTGTCCAAGTTTACTCAGACTAGGTGAGGCAGGTGTTGTAATTTGGTAGTTCTAAATGAAGACCAAACATGGCCTAGGCTGTCCAGGAGGAAACAACTCTTGATAGCTTGTGCTTTCAATGTTTCAATTTCTTTTCTAGGTATTGAAGAAAGTCTATGGAAGCTACTTGATAAATCCTGAATCAGGTAACCCTGCAATAACATTTACTCTGTGTGTATGTGAATGCAATTCCAAAATAATATTTTTGTCACCTCAGAAATGCTCATATGAAGGCTGTACTTGAAGAGCTTGGTATTTAGGGCCATTTTAAATTTGCTAATCTAAAAAGTAGATATGTCAGTAGCTTGCAGCACAAGCTGTAATTCTTTATACAGCCCTCCTCCAAGAGCCTCTTTCCTTCACAGCTGGGGTCTTTGTTCTTCTCAAAGGCGCTTTGTGAGACACAGGAAAACCATGGTTACCTGTGACAACAGCTCTTCCTACTCACTGCAAAAACTTAGGAGCAGTTCAGCCAGCATGTGTCTGGGAGCTCGGGAAGGAGCCCTAGGAGCGTTGCCATGGCCACGTGCCGAGTTCAGGCATGGCTTCTGGCAACGCTTGGAGTGGGAGGCATTCACCCCTGGGGCGTTTGGGAGAATTTAAGGGACTGTAGGTGTCTCTTCAAAGAAAATGTCTCGCCTTCATTAAGGCCCTACCTAGACTGTTAAGGCTGGTGGCTGTCCCTTCCCAGGTTACAATGTCTCTTTGCTCTACGACCTGGAGAATCTTCCTGCAGACAAGGATGCTATTGTGCACCAAGCCGGCATGTTGAAGCGCAACTGCTTTGCTTCAGTCTTTGAGAAGTATTTCAAATTCCAGGAAGAGGGCAAAGAAGGAGAAAAAAGAGCAGTCATCCACTACAGGGACGATGAGACAATGTAAGTGTTCAAGCAGCACAGGAGTCAGACAGCTCCTGCACCACAGCTGTAGGTTGTGGTGGAAAGTCAGGAAATCCGATTGCTCCATATTTTGGCAAAGTAATAAGGGCCTGTTCTAGGCTGCCTGAAGTATCCCGTGAGGTAATGCTCATGCCTCGGGGTGCTGGAGTGTTACACAAGAGTCTCTGTCAGTGGCAGCACTTGTGGCTGCATGCAGGAGAGAAACTGGCCACTCCCAACAGAAATGTTTTGCTCCCTGTAAATACTGTCTCAAGGGAGGGGAAATTTCCAGCAGCCAGGCCTATGAATGGCTGTGTCTGCTTTACCTCATTGCTTCCTCATCCAGTTGTACCCAGCTCCTGTTCACAGCTGGGTTCTCCTCTGTCACCCACCTGCAGGTATGTTGAGGCGAAAAAGGACCGTGTCACAGTTGTGTTCAGCACAGTATTTAAGGATGATGACGACGTGGTGATTGGAAAGGTGTTCATGCAGGTATGGAAACTGAATTACAGAGAAAGGGTCTCATCCTCGAGTAGGATGCCTTCTTGCTTGAAGCAGCATTGCCAAATAAGCTGCTGAGATTGGGCTGAAGTGAGCACAAAGGAAGTTTAATGCACATAAATGCTTTGCAGGGGTCCGTACTTCACTGGGATAGAAGAACATGTTATTAGGCATAGGCAC
The DNA here is from genome assembly GCA_013390025.1 of Pitta sordida. NCBI lineage: Eukaryota > Metazoa > Chordata > Aves > Passeriformes > Pittidae > Pitta > Pitta sordida. The sequence goes on from WEKX01005044.1 coordinate 330,248, forward strand.
TGTATTTTCCTGGCTCTTCCATTGGCATCTCTATTATCAATAGTCTTGTTCGTTTGGACAATCAAATATATTATGTGTTACGGATGAGAAACACCACAGTGACTGCTTCAGTCCCTACACTGAAGCCCTGTAGTGTGGCTAGCTGTAGTGTAGGGATCACCAGCCAGCTGAGGAGCTGAGTATCCTGGAAGGCTGTAAAGAGAGAGGAAGGGTGAGACAATGTCATGCCATGCCATGCCTGAGATGAGGCTGAGAGTTGTCCTCACCTCAGAGTTTTTCCCTACTAATGCTCAAATGCTATAGAAGGACTTGGCATCCCTTTAATTTGTGGTTTTCGGAGCTATGAATATACTATGCTTGCAGGGTTGAGCCAATCGTAATGCCAAGTATTTCTGAACTCAGCTAACTTTTGCAAATGCTGTTTAGCTGGAAAGCATGGAGAGACTTGTAAACACTTTGCATGTCTGCTAGGGACTGTGTGCAGCCTGTGGAGAGTGAGACATCTGCATGCAGCTGTGGGAGGCTCAATGTGTGTTCATCTCTGTTGCTGTCCTGCCTCACTCATGTCTGCTGAAGCTCCTGGGGATCCTCCTGCTCGGGCATGGCCATGGAGCAGGGCCCTGCAGGGTGTTCCAGGGATAGAAGAGCTTTGACACACCTGTTCAGGGGTGCCAGGCTGTGCTGCTGACAGGCTTGTGGACAGGAAGTTACTGGCTCACGTTGGTGGATACCAGTTTACCTGTGTTGGCTGTCATCAGAACATGGTCTGTTGCGATGGCAGTCTTACTTTGCAGCTCTCTTCACTGTGTTCATTAACTACAGGCAGGGCATCTGGCATTGAGGTTTTCCCCACCAGCATATCCCTCAGCCTGGAATTCAGCTTTTGAAATGGAGAATGAGGCATGATGTCAACAAAATGGGCTTAGTGAGGCTCCTGGGGAGATGGCAGGGCTTCAAGGCAGCAGCTGTCCTAGAGTCTCCATGTGCCGAGTTCTTGGTTTTTACAACAGCAAACCCTGCCTCTGTTCAGCCACAAGAATTTCCACTCTGAGTCACTGGCTCCTTCCCTCCAGCTATTCCTCTTGCATAAGGCAGCTGGGCATGGTGGCTGCTCATCTGGGCTCTCATGGAGAAAATGTGACTATTAACTAACCAGTGAAGCCATTTGAACCATTTCACCCTCTGGCACAAGCAGGCAGAAGTGCAAGCTAAGCATTTCATTAAGGAAAGAAACCCCAGTGATCTACTCAGTTTTCTAAAAGGGACATGGATGCTCTTGCCCTTTCCAGGGGCAGCTGTGCTCAGCAGAGAGGCCAAGAGTGGCTGATAACGTTTAGGTTGGGCTGGACATCAGTGAGGCAGAGGAAAGACTGCCCTGCCTTGGGGCGGGAGAATGGTCTCTGGAGATTCTCAGCCCCATGTCGTTACAATTCCTGAAATGCAGAGCCGGGTCACTTCCTGTGAGTGGGGGTTGTGCTGCTGTCAGAGGTTCTGTGGGGGAAGAGATATCCCTGCCTGAAGGTATAGTTTCAAGGTGTAGAGAAGCATTAAGAGGAGCAGGCTTCATATAAAAGCTTCAAACCCTGCAGATCCCTCTTGATGCCTGGGTAGACTCCTGGTGGAAGATGGTTTCTCAAACAGCAGAGCCTTTATGCTGGGTGTGATGGAGACCTTGCAGCCTTTCCTGAGAATTTCTCTTCCTCTGGGATAACTTGCCGGAAGCATTGATGGTGTTGACTTTCCAGCAGGAGCTGTGCTGTCTTGTATGCTTGCTCAGACTGAAGTGTCCCTTCCACAAAACACCCATGGCAGGGGTGTGACACTGAAAGCCATCCCAGCTGAGGGGCTACACTAGAGCCATGTATAGACCCAGGATAGTCATATGTTTTGGGCTGGTTTTGCAGGGAAAAAGGGTTATTTTCCAGGTGTTTGGCCTGATTAACTCAGTCCATTCAGGGAAAGCTGGGCAACCTTCTGCTTATTGCCCTGTGGGAATGAGGAGACCCCAGTTGCTTTCCCAACATTTTGCTGAAGGGTCACAATGGGACTCACTATCACTTTGTCTTGTTCAGGAATTCAAGGAGGGTCGCCGGGCCAGTCACACAGCCCCACAGGTGCTCTTCAGCCACAGGGAGCCACCCTTGGAGCTGAAAGACACGGATGCAGCCGTTGGCGACAATATTGGCTACATCACCTTTGGTAAGCAGGTAGCTCTGAGGCCTGGGGATGCTCAGGATGAGGGAGGTTCCTGCTGCTGCATGAACAACAAAACTGAATTCACCTTCCCTGAGTGTTGAAGTGGGTCGTTGGGGGCTGCAGGAACTCTGGAGTTGCATTCTGTACTGTCCACCCTCTTTGTAAGTGTCCCTTTTCTGTATCAGGCCATGTCGGCTCTGCTATGGGCAAGAAGATGTGGAAGTGGACAGTGAGCTGTTTAGTCTCTGCCTGAAAAATAAGTTCAGTATCTGGGAGCAAAGGCAAGGGTGGCTTTCCTGTGATACTGGGGACGCTGGAGGTTTCTTGTGAAAGGTTTCATGCAAGTGTGTTCATAGATTGTCCAGCTGCAGGCACCTGTGCAGTGCTTGACCAGGAGAGGCAATTGGAGAGCAGCAGTGGGGCAGTGAGTTTTGCTTCTCCAGCTCTGCCTCAAACACTGATGAGCCACTTTCTCCTGCCTACAGAGCCATCAGTTCTGCCTGGGCTGCCGTGCTGAGGAGTCCAAACCCTGCCCTGTTCAAAGGGATAGATGCCTTAGAGAGAAATCAGGGCTGATAGTTGGGTGTGTCATTAGAGTCTCTCAGGCCAGTGTTCTTGTAGTTTGCAGCTCAGAGATGGAGCACAGACACTGCAGGGAAAGGTGAAGTTAGCACTGCCCTCCTCCTGTACTGGGAATAGTTCTTTGAGATTCAGGCATCTGTCAGCTATGAGAGTGTTGTCTAATGGCAGGTCTGGGATGGCACGTACTTCACGCTTGTTGAGACACAATTTCCCAGTTACCTGATCTGACAGTCTCAGGTGAGATCATCAACCAGACAAAAAGTTCTTTCAGCCCTTGGATGTGGGACACTTAGCAGAGTACCATCTTATAGAAAGCATGAGCCACTTGCTTTTATCCAAGTCTGTCTCTTATAGGGCCAGCAGGCTGCCAGGCAGAGATGCACAACCAATTTCAAGATTCAAGAGTAGACTGGGTCTTGAAGTTGTTTGAGCAGCCTGACTGCTCTGGTCTACCTCTTAGCTCACTCTTGATTGTGTCTCCCAGGCACTGATGTAGCGTCATGCAGTTTCCTACAGTGCTGTCATCTATGGGCACTTGGCCTTGTGTGCATCCCACAGGGTGCACAGCTGTGTCCAGGCTGCTATGGAAGATGTGGAAGAGTTCCTAAGCCTTGTATTTAAAATCACAGGTGCTGCTTACTCTTGGTATGTGTCACAGTAAGGGGCTCTTTGTAGAGCGCAAGGCAGGCATTGAAAGCAGCACCCCCTGAAGCTTCCAGCCCTGGAGGATCCTGAAGCCCTTGGGTAGCCTCAGGAGGCACTAACAGTCTATGTTTGGCCTCTTTCAGTGCTGTTCCCCCGTCACACCAATGCTGCAGCCAGAGACAACACCATAAACCTGATCCACACGTTCCGGGACTACCTGCACTACCACATCAAGTGCTCGAAGGTATGAGGGCCGAGGCTGGGGGGACGTAGGGTGGCTTCAGCCCATCTCATCTAGGTGCTGCCGGGGAGGAGAATGGGGCAGGGGTGCCCCCTGAGAACTCACTAGGGTCTGGCATTGTGCCTTCCCCAGTTGTGCAGGGGTGGTAAGTGATGCATGGTTGCCTTCTCCCTGCTCTAGGGTGTGGGGCAGTGCCTGTTTGCTTCCCATTCTGTCAGCAAGTAGGATTTTTCTCTTTTTGGATCTGGTTTATTGCCTTTCTGGGAACAGAGTGACCTGGCTTTGATGTGTCCTGAAATCTCAGCTATGAAGACAAGATCCTGACATGTCCCCATTTTGTCCTAATGAAACACAGGCCTATATTCACACACGTATGAGGGCGAAAACGTCAGATTTCCTCAAGGTGCTGAACCGTGCCCGTCCAGATGCAGAGAAGAAAGAAATGAAAACAATCACGTGAGTAGCAACACAGGGCCTGGCTCTCTGGGCTTCTCTGTCAGCCACAAGCTCAAGCCTTCTTAGCCCTACAGTCCAGGGCAGGCCATGGGGGTGACCCACAGCTTAATGCCTCAAGGAGCTGCATCTGTGGCAAAACCCCATCCTAACAGGTCCTTTGTGACAGACTCATACATGGCCCTGTGAGCCCTAGTGTTGCCACTGTCCCCCATCAACCCCATGGTGGTATTTGTGGGACTTTTCCTGTTACATTAGAGCTGGCTGGCTGGCCAGCTCTGGGGGGCAGTTGCAGTTCATGGGAAATGCAGAGCCAGGTCCTTCCTGGGGGGTTGTGGGCACTGAACCAGATCCTTGCTGCCTGATGTCTGCAGCTTCTCGGAGCTCATGGCTTCCCTTTGCCAGCTTATGGTTGTAGCCTGGGGCACTCCCAGGCCACCATGCTGGCTGGCTCCCTCCTGTGAATAAGCAGCCCAGGGTGAAGTGGATGGAGGAGAGCAGTTGTGTGTTTCCCTCAGGTCCCTTACCCCCTGCTGATATTAGAACTCCTTGGTGTCCTTTTTTCTCTGTGTCCTGACATGTCCCCTTTTGCATTCTGCTTTGGGGCAGGACAGCTTGTCCCCTCTGCAAAGCCACCCCCTCCCCACAGCCCCATGACCCAGTTCTGTAGCCACAGACCCCTGTGAGCTCCAAACCAGCAGTGCCTGCTTGGATTTGAGAGCTCAGCTGCAAGCATGTGCCCCCCCAAGGGCTGTGCCGACCTCTCTCTGCATCCTTTCAGGGGGAAGACATTCACAACCCGTTAACACCGGGGTCACCCAAGGCTGCTGTGGAAGACAAAGGTTGGGGCAGTTGCTACCCGTAGCTTTTAATGTTGCACCTCTGTGGGCTCATAAGGAATTCAAGCAATCGGGGTCTGTTTGTACGACAGTTTGGGGAGTAATCTGCAGAAACGAGCTGTGCTTGCCAGGACTCGATCGTTCCAAGAAACAAAACTTTAATTCCAGTTTGATTGACTTAATTTCTTTTCTTTTTTAATTTTTTTTCTTCTCAAGCTGTTTCGCTTTGCAATATGTTACCGGAAATAAATTGCAGTATTTCTTATGAGAATAATGCAATATTAACTTGTTTTCTTCTGAGTATTTGAGTTCAAAACTCCTGTATCTGAAGAAATACTGTTGGGGTTCATTAATAAAGGAGATCTTTCTATCTTAAAAGGTGGTGGAACTTTGGTTTGTCAATGCATGTGGCCTTACCCTGGAAGGAGTGTTTGGAGTTACACCCCCAAGGGACATAATTCCTATATTATGCAACAAATGACTCCTGGTGAACCTGGGGCTGTTGTGCCCTGGTGTGGGAATAGTCTTCTGGGAACAGTCTGGGCTGTACAGAGCAGGATTCTCCTACCCCCAGCTGGCAAACTGCACCTCCCCTCCTGCTCTGACCCTCTCATTCCCCCTAGCAATGAGAGCAGGGATGGGGGTCTCTGCCTCTGATCCTCAGGCTGTGGTTGGATGCCAGGGAGATCCCTGAGGAGGGAGCACAGCTCCCCAGGTCTTCTATCCCTCAACAAGCAGAGTAGATGGCATCCAGTTAAGTGAAATAATTTATATAATTAAAAGACATCTTCATAGAAAACCCCAGGCTTGGCCCCTAGGTGGTGAAGGCAAAGCCTGGCAGGGTGGAAAATTACAAAGCACACATGGGAGAAGGGTGGTGACACCATCTCCCTCATCCCTCTGTACACGAGCCACCAGACAAGGCCAGGACTCCATCCCTTGACACAGTTCTAGCGATCAGGGCGCTGGACGCAGAACACTTTGGCTTGGTGGTCGCCAGAGGTGGTCACCACAATGGAGGCATCCCTGCAGGGAGACAGTGCTCAGAGGCGGGGCTGGGGGCTTCCATTATCCCTAACAACACCCCTGGTCCAGCTCTGAACTGCCACACTCCCCCTTGAGACCCTCAAGTCTCAGCATGGACCAGCGTCCCCACCTTGGAACCACACCACAAGGGCACACAAAGGACAGTCGGTTTGTGATTCGAGTTTCTGCAGCTGGAGGCCCCCTCCCACCCCTCCACCCAGCAGGGAAGGGATCTAGGGATTCCCCGCTCACTTGTTGACAGCGAAGTCGAGGATTTCGGCGGAATGACCTCGATATTCACTGATCATCTTCCCTGAGCGAGCATCCCAGAGCCGCACTGCCCCGTCGAGGCTGCAGGTGTAAACCACGGCCGAGCTCTCCTCCCACAGCAGCTGCACAATCCCCGACTGGGGCAGAGGGAGGCAACAGTAGGGACCTCCAACAAGTCTCAGCTCCCCCTAGGTATCCCCACCCCCCACCATCCCCAAAGAACGAGCCTCCAGGGCCAAGCACATCCTCCGTGCAAGGACTGCAGCTGCCTTTGGGGAAACCCAGGACTGAGGGAGAAGTACAAGTAGGGAACTGGCCTCTGGGCTCTGAGGGAGATCCCCGACAGGCCCCAAGCCCACCTCTAAGGCTTAAGGAGAGGGGGGGAGGGCAGTACCTCATGTTGGCACTTATGCCTCAGGCTCTGTGTGGAGAGGTCATAAATAGCTAGTGTACCATCCAGGTAGCCCACAGCAGCCAGTGGCATCCTGCAGAGGGGAACAGGCATTACGTGGGACATGGGGAAGCAGGGATGGAAGTGTGTGGAGGATACAGGTTGAAGGCAAGCCCTATGCTGAGGGCTGCAGTGAGATGAAAAGATGTGGGACAACCCAGTGGCTAGAGTCATGAAACACCCCAATCAGGAAACCCAATTGTACAGCAAGAGTCAGCAGCCAGCCCAAGGTTCATGAGGAAGATGGTGTCCTGGCAGGAAAAGAGCCATGTCTGGAGGGTATCCTGTCAAACAGTGGTCCACTGGACTAGCCCAGAAACCCAACAGTTGTGAAGAGGACTGAGTGGCTGTGTCCCTTGTCCTCCCACCCAAACGAGAGGGATCTCCATGCCCAGTGAGAAGGACGGAGGTGAGAGAAATGCAGAACAAACACAAGGGATGCAAATGGATCTGTGACAGCCCCTGCAAGATCTACCACTGAAGAGAAGCTGTCCCCTGTCCCCATACTCACACATTACAGAAGCCCAGTGACTCCACCGAGTTGGACTCTGCCTCCTCGCCCTCAACGATGGGTGCTTTGGGGGCCACGCTATCCATCTTGAACACACACACCACCTGCGGAGAGGGAGGTGGACTAGTTCCCAAAGGGATGGGAGAGAGACCCAGATCCACTGCGGTCCCGTTCCTTACCCGGGACCCAGCCTGCACTCCCAGCAGGCCAAGGTCCGACCCCAAATCCTCAGCTCCTGGGGGCAAACATGGGAGAACTTCCTTCCAGGAGCCCCGGGGGACCCCCAGTCCAGGCTGGCCCGGCGGCGCGAGGGCTCCTCCTGCCGGCTGCCCATGGCCGCACACCGGCCTGGCCCCGCACAGCCCCTGGGGGCCCCCAGCACTCCTGGCTCTGCTCCTGCCCACACAGACCCACCTTGCCCGTGGCAGAGTTGACCAGCTTGGCGTGACAGTCCACAGAGCCCGTCATGATCAAACTGCCGTCTTGGTTGCTGGCCACACACGTCAAGGGGTCCTGATGGCCGTCCTGGCCTGGGGCATGAGCAGCAGCCATGAGCTCTATGTGTCATCCCCAGGGAGACCCTGTGGGCCTCAAAACCCACCTTCCTGCAACCTCCCTCCTGTCCGGCTCTGCCAGCACTCCGGCAGCAAGGATCAGCCACCAGTGGCAACAGGGAAACCCAGTGCCAGGCTCCCTCCAGCAGCCCTCAGAGGATGCCAGCTCTCCACCCAGGCACATGCCAGAACCCACTGGAAAGGGCTGCTGCCCAGCTGGGCTGCACCTCAGGTGACAAACCTCTTCCATACCTTTCAAGACATGCAGTGAGGTTCCCTGCTTTAGATCCCAGATGCGCATGGTCCCATCCTCATACCCCACCACCGCCCGCTTCCCTAGGAGAGACAGACAATAGGGACAGAACAGCACTCATCCCTCCACCTCCCACTCAGCACAGACCGGCAGAAGCAGGAGGGCAGACAGTGGCAGCAGAATCTGTTACAGAGCTGCTGACATTCCCCACTCCAGAGAGCTCCCATGCCTCACCATCAGGCAGTATCCTGCCACACGTGGCTGGGCATGCAGGGCCCTGGAAGGTTTTGCAGTCCCCACTGGGGATCTTCCACATCCATGTGTTGCCATCAGCTGTGCCCGCCAGAAGGACATGGGCTTGAGGATGCCACTCCATCCACTGGACAGAGAGAGGGACAGGCAGAATCACAGAGGTGGCATCCCCACCCCTGCTGGCCAGGGAGCTCCCCACAGCACCAGACCTTCCACCACTCACCTCCAAGTCCCCCACCTCGAAGGACCACACTTCTTCCTTGGCATCCACACGCCACACCTTGATAAGCCCAGACATGTCACCCGTGGCAACAAACACAGAGTCGTGACTGAAGCCAGCGCAGGTAACCGAATCCTTGTGTCCTAGAGATGTCAGGGAAGAGAGACTGCTCAGGCCAAGTTATGGAAGATGGTCAGGAGTACAGCTCCTGCACAGCATCAGCTGGGGAAGAGCATGTCCTGACAGACACAGCTGGGACCTGCTCACTGGGGCAGCCTCGAGCTCCTCACCTGAGCACTCAAACAGGAGCTCCCCATCGCTCACACACCACACAAAAGCCTTGTCGTCCTCCCCACCAGTCACTGCCAGCGTGTTGGTCTTGGGATCAAGGCTCACGCAGAAAACAGAAGCTTCACAGAAGAGTAAAAAGAGGCTACAGACCTGAGGTGCTGATCTCACCTCACTCGACATTCCCAGGGGATCCAAACCCCATCCAGCTCTGTGTGGGGTGGGATGTTAGCGAGACGAACTCCCCACTCAACCCAATGGGAATCAATCTTAATTGCGGGGGGGAGGGGGACGGAGCAGCGCAGGCTGTGTGCTCAGCTCAGGGCCTGCTGCCATGGTGCGAGGCCCAAAAGGTTTCTCTGCCAGAGTGTAAGCCAAAAGCAGCCCAAGGGAGCTCTGAGTCCTGACAGCTGTTCCAGGAAGGCTGTGAGACAGCAGCCTGGCAAGGCCCTCTACACCTCCAGACTGGGGACAGCCAAGGTGGGAGCAGGTCCCGAGGGGGCCCCATGTGCCGCTGTCCGGCCCCAGCACTCACCCGAATGGAGGGAGAATGTAACCTCACTGTCGTCCTGCGCCTCCATGCTGTCCTCCACACCCTCGTCATCCTCCGAATCCCAAGCCTCGGCATCAGGTTCTTCTGCCCCCTCGTCCTCAAAGTCCACGTCCTCCATCTCCTCGGCCAGGTCATCTGCAGAGGGCGAAGGTCAGGGCACGGCTCTCGGCCCGGGGCGGGGGCACGGCGGGCCCGCGGGGTCCCGGCATCGCAGCCAAGAGACCCAGACCACGGGAGCCGCAGGGGGCCGGGACACGACGCAGTGAGCGGCGGCGGGGCGGGGAGATGCACCGGCCGAGCCTGGCACTGGGGTGGGGCCACAGCGCCATCGGTACCCGGCGGCNACTGCCCCGCCACCACCCTCACGGCACAGCCAGCGCCGTCCAGAACACGCCCCCGAGGCGACCACCGGCCCCACCCGGCCGAGGACGGGGCTTAGGGCCACGCCCCCAACGCGTCCGTGCGCAGGGACAGCTCTCGAGCGTCCCCTGGCGGCAGGACGGGGCCGGGCAGCGGGTGGCGATGGACGGGCTGAGGGCGGAGGTGAGGATGGGGATGCACAGGGGCAGGAGCAAGAGCTAGAGTCTCAGGCAGCCTGGGCTGGGCGCTTCGCATGCTGCCCCATGGCTGCCCATCACTAATGCCTCTCTCCCCACAGCACTGCTGGTGGCAGTGGGACCTTCAGCGGGTCTCACCAGGCGCTGGGGGCAGCCGGTCCCACCGGGCACAAGGCTCCTCGGGCAGAGCTGCCACCGGCCGCTGGGACAACGGGCCGGGCCGGAGCCTGGCAGCAGGGGTCTCCCTGAGGGGGTGGAGTACATCCCCACACGCAAGAAGGGCAAGAACCCGATGAAGCCGGTGGGGGTGGCCTGGTGAGTGGCGCGGGCCATGGGACAGGGTTGGCACCGGGAGGCTGCGCTGTTCTGGGGGGCCGCAGCGCCGGGCAGGGGCTGTCCGGGCACAGTACCCTTGTTTCCCCGCCCGCTCTCTCCATCTCTTGACCTCTGGCTGTGCTGCAGGGCCATTGGCTTGCCTTCTGGCATAATCCTCTTCCTTCTGGCCAAACGACAAGTGGACAAAAACCGTCTGGAACAGCTCAAAATCCGCAAAACAATTATGGAAGCCAACCAGGGCGAGTATGAGACAGAGCGATACAAAAGGGTGGCCAGGGGAGCATAGCCAGGCTGCCTCCCCATCCCCAGGCTGGCACTGTGGCACCTTGAAAGGACTGGCCAAGGGACACCAGCTGAATGGGACATGTGAAACTGGCACCTGCCTTGCCTATCCAGTCTGCAGAGTGGTTGTGGAGCTGGATAGGGACAAATAAAGTGCAACAGCTCAGTGCCGCTGTGGTTGCTCCCTCACTGCTAGGCCCCAGGCTCTGCCTCCCTCAGCAGCCAGGGTTCTGCCCACAAGAGCAGGAGTTACAGGCAGGGGAGGGAGCAGTTTGACCTTGGTTTTCCCATGCCAAAGCAGTGTTTGCACTGCACTAGGCCACAGCCTCCACTGAGGCTATCCACAGGTTTTTCAGGGGAATCACCACACCAATAAGAATGGGATCATCTGGAAAACAAGTATTTTATTTAGCAAGTGCAACTTTGCCCACATCTGAGGCTGCAGAGCCTCTGCAGTGTGAGCTCTGCCACAGCAGTCCCAGCTGCCCCCTGCCTGCAGTTCAGGGAGGAGGACATGGCTGGAGCTACATTTAAGGCACCAAGTGAATGACACCAACCCGACTCTGCCAAAATCCCAACACAATTCCAACAGCTACTGCCAGTTCCCTGTGCCCATACAGGGTTCTGGCATTCCACTGCCAGCCCAACGCCATCGGCACAGCCTCGGTAAGCAGTGCCAAGGCTGGACACTACCTAAACACTGGCAGCCTTGGAGGCTTGTTGGGGGATGATCAAGGGAAGCCCTTTCCTTAGGAGCCTACAGGTAGGAATGTCAAAGCGTTAGGAGTCATGGTAAGTGGACTATCCTGTACAGAGACCAGAGGAGGGGGTGAGGGGCAGCCATGGGGGGCACAGGAGGGGTGCCAGGGCTAATCCCGTCCCACTATCTGAAGGATGAAGGTGAAGATGTAGACGATGTCGGTGTAGATGGTGAGGGCACCATAGATGTACTCCTCGGGGCTCAGTGTGTTCTTCCTGTTCCCCAGCACAAGTTGGGTGTCATAGGCAAGGAACTGGGGGGACAGAGGACGTCAGGCAGGGACAGAGTGGGGATTCCTCCTTCCCCAATCCCTGCCTGAACAGCCTCTGCCCTCCCCAGCCATCAACTCACCAGTGTGAATGCGATGGCGCCAATGGCCGCATACAGCATGTGGAGCCAGGAGACCTGTGTGGGATGGGGACACAGGCAGGGTGAGCCAGGGTGATGGCAGGCAGCAGACATGGCAGGGCAGGTCCTCCCCATACCAAGCTCCAAAAGAGCTACTGCTGATGCACTCTCTCCTGCGGGCCAGCTGCCTTCCATGGCCAGTACCATACCCTGCTTCCTGGCAGAGGGGGACCACCCAAATCTGCCTGTACCAGCCCGGGGGAGCACCCAACCAGGAACACCCATGGCATCCTCTGTCTCCCCCACTCACATATTTGAAGGAGAGGACGATGGCAGTGATGATTCCGGTCACCATGACCACGATGCCCAAGACACAGAACAGCCCCGGACATGATGTAAAATCAACCTGATGGGGGGACACACAGATATGTAACAGGAGAACACAGGGTGTCCCCACTGGCTAGCTCCCTCCCCAGGGCAGGGCAGAGCGGGGCACATTCCTCTCCTTGCCTTGGTCTGGAAGCAGAAGATGGTGACAATGATGGCCACAATGGCGGTGATGAGCATGGCAATCAGGACAGCTTTGGTGTTGTACATGCTGTGGATCAAGGGCACACCACAGTCATCCCATGCTTTGGCATCCCCCTGCCAAAGGGGTGCAAGTGACCCCCCACCACAGCCCCAATCCCGGACAGGAACCCTGCTGTCCCTGAGCCCAAGGGACTAGAGTGTCCCCTGGCTCCTGGCAGCCTCTCACTTGAGGGACTCCAGCTCCTGTCACCACAGGGTCCCCAAGGCATACCTGGCAATCGTCCCTGTCATCAGCCCCATGGCCAGCGTCTGCAGGAGAGAAGGGTGGGCTCAGTGGGCTGAGTTGGGGAGCTGCCCCCACCTGCCCACACATCCCCCTATCCCTCCTAGCCTGCCTGGGGAGCTGGTGTGCCATGGAGGCACCACCAGGACCCACCACCAGTCCCAGCTCACTCACAAAGATGCTCAACAGGATGATATTCCATGGAAAGCGTCTCCTGAGGACAAAACAAGGAGAGAGGTAAGCTGCTGATAGCGGCCATGTGATGTCCCCATGGTCCCCGCTCCCCCAGGGGCAGCCTCAGTCAAGAACCTCAGTCTTGTTGCTCTGAAGACACCTCTGCCATATCCACACACCCCACAGTTCCCAGTGACTCACCGGGGGCCCTGGCAGCAGACCAGCACCAGATAGGTCACCAGGAACACGGCACTGCAAAGAGACAGCAGGTGTCAGGCCTGAAACCCTCCACTAGGAGCAGCCCCTGGGCTGGGAGGCTGCAAATGTGAGGGGGCACGAGCTGGGGGGTGCAAGCCAGCAGACCCCTTACTCACTATGAGGCATAGTAGATGGCAACGTTATTCCTGACAAAGGTGTGGACAGGCTCGCTGTGGGACAGGAGGGACAAACGTGAGGGAGGGGGAACTGCAACTCCTGTCCCCTTGGAATACCTTCCAAGAGACACAGGGTCAGTTTCTCCTCTTTCTCAGGACAAGGTTAAGGAGGAACCCTCCACTCACACAAAAGTGAACACGGAGATGATCCCCACTGTCACCAGCAGCTGCATGGAAATTATGGCATAGACCTGCGAGAGACAAGGGTGTCAGCATCTAGCCCCCAACCCTGACAGGTGCTCCCCACCCTGACGGGTGTCCTCAGCCCCTGTGGACTCACCTTGCGGATGAAGGTATGTCGGACTTTCCTGTCATCCCAGTCAACTGACTGGATGGGGGAGCCATCCCCGATGCCATCATCACCTGTGGTGGTGGACTCCACTTAGCACTGGGGTCAGCTGTGCAGCCCCACACACCACCCCTGTTTCTAGTCCCCTCCCCCAAATAAACAAGATCCCCCCACTTACCGAACCGAACAGGCATGGTTGGCATGGCCATCCCTGGATGAGTGTATCCCCCTGCTGCTGGGTACCCCCCTGGCTGCGGGTACCCCCCAGCGTAGTGAGGGGGCTGGGGGTACGCCCCTGGGGGAGGGGGATAGAGGGGGTTCTTGTCATCGTAGGGAGGGGGTGCGCTGGGCTGGGACATGCCAATTCCCTGCGTCTCCCACAGGCACCTGGAAGGGAGAGAAGATGGGGGCTGTCAGCACAAGTCCCCTTCCTCAGGCACAATGTGTTCCTGGTCAGTGGAGCCCTAGGTGCAGGGACACAGGACCGTGCAGCCACAAAGCCTTCCCCTCCCACTTTAACAGTGGCTCGTAATTAATAAGGACAAGTTGGCTTCAATGCCAGTGGTTCGAGACGTGAGGGACATCCCCGCTGTCCCTTGGCCAGGGTCACCTGCATTCCTATGCCCTGATGCCAGCGTCAGTGGTCAGCCTAGGGCAGGGCACAGCCACGCGCTGACTCAACCCACGTCAGGGATGTGACCTTCCAAAAGCCACCTCGCATGCTCCTGTGTGGCTCCTCCTAGCACCACCCTGGGGACAAACGGCATCACTCTACCCACTGTCTGGGATGGAAACACAGGGCCTGATCCTCATCACAGCTGCGCAGACCCCATTCCCCCCCCATTTCAGGGGTGTCCCCCACACAACAGCCCAGTGTGTCACACTGGGGCTCCAGAACTCCTGGAGTCGCCTCAGGGAGTTATAAGGACAAATGATACATGCATCACCTCTGCAGGAGATGCACTCTTCCTTGGGGAAGAGTTGGGACCGCCCCGAGGCTTAGCTCCCCTCCTGAGCCACACCAGGCCCCCTCACAGAGCCCGCCGGCAGCTATAAGCAGGCAGCCCGGGCTCAAGGCCAGCTGCTGGGCTTGGCCCCAACAGGAGGAGGAGAAGGAAAGCAGAATCTCCAAGGCCAGGAAAACAACAGCACTGCCAGAAGATGGTGCCAGGCCTTTACGCATCTGCCATCCCTCCAGAACCCCCCACGTCCCCCCTGCCTGCAGCAGTGACTTGGTCCTGAGACCATCCTGGGGAAGGAACCAGGATCTGATCCCAATCAGGACAAAGCTGGGAGGGGATCCAGCACTTCCTCCTGTGTGACTCTAGTGTTTCCTAGAGCCGGGCCAGACAGGCAGCAGTGCCGGGGGGCACACCCATTTCAGCCATGCCAGTGTCTGGGTCTCCGTCCCTCCTGCCACCTGTCTGTCCCGGCCACGACAAAGCTACCACAGCTCCCCCACCCTTCATCACCACGATGACGATAGCACTGAAAATAAATAACCAGCGTGGCAATGACCACCCAACCAGGAAGTTCACTTTCTTTGCACTGTGGTTTCCCAGAAACCACACAGTGTCCCCTGGAACTGCCTTATCTGTGAGGCCTGGGAAAGACCCAAACTAGAATTTTGACCCCAGAAAACCCCCATGACTAGCACGCAGTTATAGGGGCACCAGAGTCTCCAGGAGGGAACCCAGGTCTCTCGGGAAAGTGGGGTATATCCAGCCAGCAGACAGTCATCAGTGGGGTCCTACCCTGTGCCCATGGACAGCACCCTGTGGCAGAGGTCCTCCAAGCCCCAGCCCCTCCTACTCACACCCCATTGGGGTGGCCTTGGGCACAAGGAAGGAACCAGCCTGACAGGTCCCTGTGGCTGCCGCACCCAGGGAAGCAGGCAGCATCACTCTGAACCCTCCTTGGTTCACAGCACAGCAGGGCCCCAAAACCAAAGGTCACCAAATGGCCACTCAAGACAGCTTGGTGGCCCTGCCATGACACGCAGTCCCTGGGGACAGGGTGCTGCTCTGCACTGGCACCATGACTCATCACAGATAAGGCACATGTGGCAGCGATGTGGGACAGAGGCAACCGTAATCCCTTGCAACAGCCCCATGTATGTCCCCACCATCAGCCCTGGCATTCCTGCCAGGCTCAGGCTCCTGCCATCAGCTCCACAGGTTCCCTGGGGCAACAAGGCCCACTTTGGGAGGTGGACTAAAGTTTGGAGTAGGGGCAACAGCTCCCCACCCAGAGCCTGCCTTAAGAAAGCACCTTACTCTAGAAGAGCCTAGAAGCTCCCACCAGCCTGGCACAGCACAGCACAGCTTGTTATGGCATGGCACAGCCTCATACAGCACAGCTGCTGCATGTAGCACAGCACGGCACAACCAACACAGCACAACACAACTTGTCCTGTCCTGGCCCAGCCCAGCCCAACCCAGCTCAGCTCACACAAGGTGGTCAGTGTGGCCCATTCAGGTCTGATTTCCACGCTGCCGCACGTCACTCACACAGGACACAAGTTTGCCAGTGCTCAGTCTCACCACAGCCTCATCTCAGTCCCACTGTGAGCCCCTTCCCAGTGCTGTCCCCACGCCACCCCACATCCTGCCGGGCACAGACCCGTGCCTTCTCCTCCCGAGGCACCCACGGAGTCCGTGGGGACACCCTCCACAGCACAAGGGTCGGTGCCACCCAACGGACCACTCCACACCACGCCCCGCTTCCTCGCCACGCGATTCCGTGGGCTCAGAAAGTCAACACCAGGGCCACAGTAGGACCCCGCGCGGGACGGTCCTGTCTCCCCGCGTCCCGGCTACCGGGATCGCGCTCCGTCCCCGGTCACCCCGCGACGAACCTCAACGCGACGTGCCCCCACCCACTCCGGGGACAGCGGTGCGGGAGGTGGCAGCGCGTCCTCGCTGTTTAGTGACCCACCCTCGCCCCCTCCCCGCCGACCACCGGAATGCTCGAGAGAGCGCTGGGACAGCCCCTCGCCGGCTGTGGCACCGGAGGGCGCAGGGACAGGAGGGTGTGGGGGCGAATCGGGCGGCGGGGAGTCGAGAGAACCTGGGGACTACGGGCAGGACTCGGGAGCGGCGCGGGGCCCTACCTGCTGCGCGCTGNCGCCGCCCCGCTGCTGTTCCGCCTGGGGTGAGTGAGCGAGCGAGGGAGCGTCCGCCGTTCCGGAATCCCCCGAGGGAGGGAGCCACCGCCGCCCGCCTTTGTGCTGCCGCCGGGAGCGAGGGAGGGCGGGTCCGTCCTCCCGTGCCCGTGCCGAGCCGCCCGGAGAGGAACCTGCAGCCCCGCTGGCACGGGGAGGTCGGGCCGGGACTGAGGGATGCAGCGTCCCACGCGGGCTCAGCCCGGGGAGGAGAGGGCGGGCACTGTCAGCGCGGCTGCCGCGGCCGGGGATCAGCCACCGGCGCAGTGCCGGTCACCCCCAGATCTCTCTTCTGCGGGGCACTTTCCCTCGGGTGTCATCGCTGACCCGCCCCGGTGCCTCAGCAGTGCCCGGCCGGGCTGCCCCGTGCTGACAGGAGCCCCCCGCTCCCCGGCTTCAGGCTCCCAGCGCCACAAATGCAGGGGACTGCTGGCTCCTGCCAGGATCCCTCCCGGTGACCCTGCCCGTGCAGTCCCGGAGGATGTCACCATTCAGGGGTGTCCTTGGCCAGGAATGGGTTTTGCAACCCAGGGCTTTACACATCCATCATGCAACATTGCCCGTCCCAAACCACTACTATATAAATGAGGTCCCTCCGAGGCCCCCAGCCTGCGTGTGATGCAACCCCAGGGACACGGAGGCATTTCTCGCTTCCCTTTTCCACGGTTCATTCCCTCTTCCTTCATCGCGAGGGCCGTGGCACCCAGGTCAGGCTTAGGCATGGCTCCTCTGGAGCAGGGGGAGGGACAACCATGGTGAGTGCTGCTGCAACCCGGGGCTCTTCCCCCTCCTGGTTAGCAGAGCCCTCCTGGACAGATGGATGGACAGATGGACACCCCTATGGCAATGCCCCCTCAACAAGTCCTTGCTGCCTGGAGCAGCTGGAGGGGACCTGGCTGAGGAACTACCTGCCCTTGCTGCAGATCTGAGGTGTGGGATACACACACACCATCTGCAGCCCCCACATATGAGAAAGTGATCCTGCATGTGTCAGGACAGGCCTTCCTCAAGTGGGCACCTTGGGGAGTTTGGGGGTTAACGCCGAAGGGTGTCTGCCCTCCCCAGGTACAGCCTGTACGCCCGCACACGCCTGGGCTACCTTTTCTACCAGCGGCAGGTGAAGAAGGCTCGTGAGCGGTACCCGCACGGTCACTCTGTGCCCCAGCCCTGCTGCTTCCCCGGTGAGTCCTGGCAAGCCCCGCTCAGACTGTGGTCCCACAGTGTCCACCAACACCAGTACCTTGGGGTGGGGAGGGGTTGCCATTGCCAAATTGCCCAAACCATGTTTAACTTAAGAATTTGATTTAAGATGTGTGAGTTTGGCCTGGACCTCTGCTTTTCCAGCCCAGGGAGACATGCCCTGGTATCTCTCTGTCTGTTCCCTCCACCAGGAGTGAAAATTCTGCCCATTCCCGTCCTCTCCAACAACTACAGCTACCTGGTCATTGACACTGGTTCCAGCCGAGCGGCCGTTGTTGACCCCTCTGACCCACTGGCTGTGCAGGTGAGACCTCCACAGCCCCCCAGTCTAATTTTTGGTCATCTCCAAGTGAGGGGGTAGCATATCTTTGTATTTTGGGGGGCAGAGGTGGGCAAATCTACCCCTAATCTGCAGTCCTGCATGCCCGAGGCAAGGTTGGAACGTGGCACTGCTCATCCAACACCTTGGGGGGACAGGGGTTAGGAAGATACTGGTGCTTGTGTTCTTCGTCCCCCTAAATCTCTGTGTTCATGTTTCATCCCCATTCCCAGGCTGTCATTGAAGAAGAGGGTGTGATGCTGGAGGCCATATTCTGCACACACAAACACTGGTAAGGGGCAAGAAGGGTCTGGGGAGGGGTTGGTGGCTGCTGTGAGGGTGCCCCAGCTGAGGTGACCCCCAGCCCTACCCCATTTAAAGGCGGGGTGGAGGGGAAGGCACATTTAGGGGTGCTGACCTCCCTGTCCGCAGGGACCACAGTGGGGGAAACGCTGTGCTCTGCCAGAAGCACAACTCCTGCAAAGTGTACGGCAGTGCTCTTGATGCCATCCCACAGCTCACCAAGTAAGTCCTGTGCCCCCCCCCCAGCAGCCCTGTAAATTTTGGGGGGAGTTTTACTTCCAACCACCACTGTCTGCATGCTCAGCCACCAGTCCATCCCCCGAGTACCATGTTGCCCCCATTATGGGCAGAGACCTGGCACACTTCTGACACCAGTGTGTGGGGAAGAGTTGCCTGGGGAGGTGGGTATTTTGAGGTGCTGGTATTGGGAGAGCACACTGATGGTGCCCCCTGTGCCGGGCACAGCCCACTTACTGACAGAGAGAAGGTAAGCGTGGGCTGCCTGACCTTCGAGGCGCTTGCCACACCTGGCCACACTGTGGGCCACATGGTGTATGTGCTGGATGGGGGCCCCTTCGGCAGGCCCCCCTCCCTCTTCTCTGGGGACCTCCTCTTCCTCGCTGGCTGCGGTGAGTGCACCCAACCTGAGTGTTGTGGGGGTTTCCCACCCTGGGAAGGGCTTGGGGGTATGCTCCAAACACCCCTCATGACAGACGGTTGCACGGGGGTCCAGGCAGACCATTCGAGGGGTCCCCTGAGACCATGCTCGCCTCCCTGGACGTGGCTGTGGGTTTGGGTGAGGACACACTGCTGTGGCCAGGTGAGTGTCCCCAGCTGCAAGACAGAGTTTCTGGGGTCCCCCCTAGCTCCCACTGCCAAGCTGGGGAGCTGTATGGCAGTGATGCTGAGGGCTGTGTACGGGGGTCCACAGGCCATGAGTATGCACTGGAGTGCCTGACCTTTGCCAGCCTCCTGGAGCTGGACAATTCTGCACTGGAGCAGAAGCTGCAGTGGGCAGTGCAGCAGCGCCAGGAGAAAAGGAGCACGGTGAGGCATGGGGAGTCCCTTTGGTGCAGCACTCACCACCCTAGCCCCTCCCATGGATCCCCATCCCTCGGCAGGGATGCTGCATCCCAACACCCTCTTGCATGGCGGGTGCCATAGGGGAAGGGGGTGCTGGGAGGGGTTCCAAGCTCCCTGCCAGAGCTGAATGGCTGTCCCCACAGTGCCCCTCCACGCTGGGAGAAGAGCAGACCTACAATCCCTTCCTGCGGACACATCGGCCAGAGCTGCAGGAGGCGCTGGGACTGTGGCAGGACGGTGGGGAACACCCTGACGCCTTCCGCGCCCGTGTCCTCAAGGAGGTGCGGAGGCGCAAGGACCTCTACCAAGCCACCTAGACCCCCCCTCCCCAGAGCCTTCCTTTCCATGGGGCCAGGTGATCGGTGAGCACAAGAGGCCATTTCATTTTGCTGTGAATCTCCCTCCGGGGGTGCAGGGCTGTCAGAGGGAAGAGTGGACATCCCTTTATGTAGGCACCCCATAAGTGATCCCTGCCTTTGTTCCCCCAGATTTGGGGGTCACCAGCTGTGACCAGGAAGCACCTCGATCCCTTTTTGGGGGGTTTGTAGCCTCCCTTCCCCACTGCTGGGGCTACAGGGATGGCACCAAGGGCTTTTCAAATCCCCACTCCCCTCCGGTTTTTGGGAGGAGTCTCCAATTTCCCCACCATCACCACTCACCTCCCTCCCCGTACCCTGGCAGCCTCCAGTGCCGTGCATCTTCTTTGAGGCGGGCTGGGATGGAACCTGCAGGGGTAGGCGGGGGTCAGTACTACCTCCAGGCGAGGGTCTCCTCTCCAACACCCCATCCTTGACGCTAGAGCCCCTCCTGCACACACACTATGACAGGGCCGGGGGGTCACACTGGTGGGGTCTCGGGGGTGCTGCTGTACTGGGGACCGCAGTCACACCCATTCCCTCCCACGCCCAAATAAAAGACTGGATGGATTTTATACCTGTCCGTCCCTTTCTCTCCGCGTTGATGGGCGTGAAACGGGTGGGGCGGCCCCCTTAGGAGGCGGGGCCGGGCCGTCGCCATGGAGACGACGGGGCGTCGCGGGCACCGGGGCCGGGCCGCGGGTCCAGGGTCACTCGTGGGGGGCTACCGCGACAGCAGGGCCCCCCTGGCGAGGCGGCATGGCGAGCGGGCAGGAGACCCCGGCCCTCACGGAAACAGCTGCCGAGTTCCTGAGCCTCATCGGTGGGTCCCACCGCGCTGTGTCCTGGGGTGCGGAGGGCGGAAGGGGCACCGGATCCAGCAGGAGGGGGACAGATAGTCAGGGTTCGAGCGGAATAAATGGTGAGACGCACTGCGGGATGAAGGGGAGGTGGGAACCGAGGCAGGGAGAGGCCCTGGGCCGAGGTGATGGTCACTCTGGGAAGGGGTGACCATTCCTCTAGGTAGGGATCGCCATCCCTCCATGCAGGGCTGAAGGAGCTGGAGCACTGCCTGTTTGCTGAGACGCTGGCAGTGGTGGCTGCAGGGGCCCTGCCAAGGGACAAGGCAAGGGGCCAGTGGTGGATGGCAGCCCAGTGGGCACCCTACGAGCAGGAAGGTGAGCCAGTGCGGAACTGCATTCTGGTGCAAGCCAGGTCACGAGTCTGGCAGGACGGCGTGCCTAGCTCCAGCACCCTCAAAGGTGAGCCCAGGTGGCTTTGGATATCCCACCCAACACAGGGCTGGAGCATTCCTGTCTCACTGGCTCCCAGCCCTGGGAATGGGGACAGAGCCAGCGGGATTGGCTGAGCATGGCTTTGTTTTGCCAGCTTTTGTGACCCCACAGCTGGAGACCCTGGAGCAGGAGGAGCAGGAGTGCTTGGAGGTGACCGAGGTGGTGGTGGCAGTGGCATGCTCCCTTCCCCATGTCCTGCCCCCTGCCCTGAACTGTGCCCTGTGGCAGTCCCTTCCTGGGGGCTATGCCCTATGTAAAGCTACTGTGGGCAGTCTGGTGTCCCCTCCCAGACTCAGACTCCAACTCTATCAGCCTGGTCCCTATCGCCTGTTCTCAGTGGCAGTTGGGGCAGGGAGTTTCCCACGGTTCACCTGGTGTGGTACCCTGAATGAAAGTGGTGCTGAGATGTGCCACCTCATAGAAAGGGGTGCCCTGGCTCTACCCTCCACTCCGTGCCCCCCACTCCTCCCACAGCTCAGACCACAGCCCAGAGAGAAGAGTACACACATGGTGACTCACCAGCATGGGATGACTGTCACAAAGACCCTCCAGGATGGAGAGGTGAGGTTGAGGGCAGGGGATCTCTCCCACCTGCCCCTCAAATGGGTCACATGCTGCAAGAGGGCAGCAAAGCTGGCCTGTCTCATCAAGGATGGCCCAGGCTCTGGGAGTTGCTTTCCCTGGGGTCGCTGGGGCTGTGGCTGTCCTGTGAGGTGGTCAGGTCTCTCTGCAGGCAGAGCCACAGTGCCAGAGCTTCTCCTACAGCCAGGCTGAGCTGCAGGGGCTGCTGCTGGAGGGTGCCAGCCTCCTGTTGCTGCGGGTGCTGGCGCGGCGGCAGACAGTGCCCTCCAGCCTCATGTTCCCCACCATTGACACCGAAGGCCATCTCTGCAACTCCAGCTACGTGAGCCACCAACCAGGGAGGCCTGTGGGATGGGAGGTCTGGGTCAGGTTGGGAGTGCCAGGGTGGGACATGGGAGGCAGGAGTGGGCAGAGTGTAGTTGAGAGCATGGGGAAGGGAGGCATGGGGATGGCACCTGGGGGCAGGGGTGACTCTGAGACAAAGGTGACCCTTGGCTGTGCTCTGCCCAGTCTGCTCTGGGCGTCCAGCAGCAGGTAGTGGGCTCGGCAGAGACAGAGGTATTTGTGATAGAGCGAACCATGCACACCAGCACAGCCACCTCCATTGTCTGGCACAGCAGCTTTCTCCCCAATGGGTAAGGGTGAGGGTCTGGCTGGGGGCACCCCCAGCCCTGCCAGTCTATCAGAGACCCAGGATGGAGAGTTCACGAGCTCTACCCTCCACAGGTATTTGGTTCGGCTGATGCAGGTTGGCTCCCCGATGCTGATGCTTCTGCAGGATGAGTCCATCCTCAGCAAGTCAGGTATTGAGGTGGGGAGGCTTGTGCCCTCCAGCATGGGCAGCCCCTGCCAGCTGTCTGGCAGCTGAGTGGGGAAAATCCTGCCCTGCGTTTCTGCTGTCAGGTGGATTCAAGCCCCAGCTCCCCTTCCCCAAAGAGCCTCTGAACTGGGAGGAGGACATCCAGCTACGCTCCTGGTTCCTGGACAGAAAGGTGAGATGGGCAGACATGGGGACAAGGGGACATGGGGCTGTGCCAGTCCCCAGCAAAGTCTCCCCTGGTGTGACCAGGGGCCACATTGAGAAGGCAAGCTGGCCAGCATCCTCCTTCACACCTTTTTATGTGTGGGAAAGGACCCAGGCACCCTGTCCCCCCCACGCTGACACAGTGACGGGGGGGATAGGTGTGCCCATGCTCACCTCACCCATCTTGCTGCAGGAGAAGCTGCAACTATCCCATGCTGCCTACCTCCAGCAGCACCCTGAGGTCCGGGCACTGCTGTCTGACTTCATTCAGGCATTACTGCTCCAGCAGCCCCATGACCCCATCTCCTTCGCTGCGGAGTTCTTCACCCACCAGCGGCCCATCGATACCCCTTCCACCTCCACTGGGGCTGCCAGCCCTCTCCTCAACTCACCACCTGACCAGTCTCCAGCTAACGGGGAATAAAGCTGCTAACACAGCCTATCCCAGTCTTGTTTGTTTTGAAGAAACTGAGGCTTCAGGAGGACAGGTGGTGCTGAGTGTGCTAAAGCCCCCCATGCCATCCAGGTGGGACCTTGTCCTTCTCTCAACTGTTCTAGCCCTTTCTTAGCATGGAGGGTGCCTGGGGCATAGCCTAGAGCAAGGGCAGATTCACATTCCCATGGCTGTAACCACTCCACATGTTCTTGGGGATAGAACCCTTGCCCACCTCTCTGCCGGGCATAGCCTGGCTGGCAGATGGGCACCCCAGAGAGGTAGCCAGTACTAATTAGGTATTCATGGGTGCGCCTGAAGTGTTCTCCCTTCTACCTCCACAGCCACAAGCGTCCTAGAGATGAAGTGCCCCACTTCTGCTGTCACTGCTTGACAGTAACAGCAACAGTGGCAGCCCATCTTCGGAGTAAAGGTCACTGCACCCAAGGGTGATGTGAGCACCCTGTACCACAGCCTGGCTGGCTGCCTGGCTGGATGGTGCTTCCTCCAGCAGCTGAGGGTGCATTTTGATCTTCTTGTGCAACACGCGCCTACTTCCTCCTTGCTCCCACTCCTATGGCATTTCCCCTACTCTGGTGTGGCGGCTCTCCCTTCCCACACTGTGGGAAACTGTCCCCTGCCCCCACAACCAAGAAAGAGTAGGAACCCTGGCATGTGATGGAGAGTGATGTGCAGACGTGCTCCCAGTATGTATTTGGTGTGTATGCCTCGTGTTTGCACATGCATGTGCACGGGCACAGGACAGGAACCAAGACTGTGCATTCATAGCATCCAACCCCCAACAGGCTGGGCCCCTTTCCCTACCCAGGTCACTGGGTAGGGAAGAAGCACTTCCTTCTCCTATCCTCGTCTCCTCCTCGGGGGGGCAGCGGGGACGGTCCTTTAAAAGCTGAGCGGCAGGCATTGCTCCCAGTCTTGAGATCAGGGGCCCCCAGCACCATGTCTGGATCGGACTCATCTATGGCATCATTGGAACCAGGTGAGCCTCACAACACTGGGGTCCCCTGGTGCCTCCCTTCCTCCCCAGACCCATTTCCCTCTGCCCCGGGACCTCTGGTTCTGCCCCATCCCCAGTGGGCACCATGCCCCCTAGCCTGTGCTGGATTCCCCATCTGCCCCATCTTCTGTTCCCCCAAACCCACCCATGACTCAAACACATTTCCAGGATGTGGGTGAGCTGGGAGGGAGGATTAGAACCAGGACCAGCCTCTTGTCCCTGCTCCATGCCCACCCAGCAGCAGGACCAAGAGCAGGGTCCCCCTCCTGTCCCTGCTGCCCAGGAAGGCACTTGACTCTTGAATTGGTGAACACTGGGCTGGGAGCAGGGGTTTTAGCAACTTCTGAGCTAGAGATGTCATCTGACCCTTTGGGCAGCCACTGAGAGATCTCATACAGCCACTTGCATGGCCCCTCTGGAAAAATGGTGCTTGTCCCTCATGGGGCTCACCAAGCAGGGTCAGGTGGTACTGGAGGAAGCGAGTACCAAGGCTGCCAGTTCACCAGTGTCCTTGTCCCTCTGGCAGGCTGCCACCTCCCCTCCTCCTTTTCTTTGCCCCCCCAGGCCTGATTGGGTCCCTGAACCAGGGTCAAGCACAGGGTTACAGCACTGGTAGGAGCCCTGTGTCCCTGAAGCACCCTGGCACACAGGACCAGACCTACCTGGATGAGCTCATCAGCATCCCCAAGGGCAGCAGGGTATGTGTTGCCAGACTGTCACCTCTATCTGAGGGTAGGCAGAGGGGGCAGGGGGGCAGTGCTGCAGGGAGCTGGAGATGGGGGGGCAGTGCTGCAGGGAGCTGGAGATGGGGAGGCAAAGAGCCACCACAGAAGAGGAGATGTGTCTCAGACATGCCTTGGGAATATGTCCTCAGCATCCCCAAGTCTGGCTCAGGCAAGTCACAACCTCAGGTTGAGAGTTTCCAGACTTGGTTTTCTAGATGGAGAAACTGAGGCATGGGGTGAGGTGCTACCCAGCCACAATGATCAGCCCCACTGCTCACACAGCTCCTGGGCCACCCACGGTTGAGCCCAGCGGGGCTCCCCAAGCTGCCTGTGCCCCACCAGTTCCCCCATCCCCATGTGGTCTCAGGGTGGTGGAACAGAGAAGGGGAAGGAATACGGTTCCCGCATCAGGGGGGGTAGTGAAAGCAGAGCTCAGCAGGGATCCCATGGGACGCAATTAACGGTGCCTGACAGCCCTGCAACCCCTCTGCAAATCACTGCCCAACCTCTCCCCGGCTGGGATGGAGGGGGTCACTGCCCCTCCAGCACTACTTCCGACAAAGAGAGGCTGGGGGCAGCAGTTCCCCCCGCCAAAAACTGTCGGAGAAATTTTCTCCATGTGCCAAATACATCCGTATGGGCAACCCTGGGCTAAAGGGCTGTTGGAGTGTTCAACTGAAGACAGTGTTTTTGACGGCAAGCTCCTGGCTCTGACTTTTCTGCTTGTCCCAGCCTGGGTTCAGCTTTAGGAAACTCTGGGCTTTCACCGGTCCCGGCTTCCTCATGAGCATCGCCTACCTGGATCCAGGCAACGTGGAGTCAGACCTGCAGTGTGGGGCGGTGGCGGGGTTCAAGGTGAGCCCTGGGCCCCCTGACTCCAGGGTCAGGAAGCAGGCGGGGGGTTTCGTAACCTCTCCCGTGCCAACGGCCGCCCAGCCGCACGGCAGCCGGCTTCCCCAGCCCAGGAGCGGGAACCAGGAACGGGGACCCTTGTCACTGCGGGAGGGAACCCAGAGGTGCCAGAGGTGCACCCTTCTGACCGGGCTGAGAGACCACCTCCTCCCTTCCCTGTATTCCTGGGCTGGTTGAGCTGGGGACTCCCCAAGCGGCCGGATCCTGCCCGGTACTCAATCCCTGTTGCCTGCCTCCTTCCCCGCCAGCTGCTGTGGGTGCTGCTCTGGGCCACCGTCCTGGGGCTGCTGTGCCAGCGCCTGGCCATCCGGCTGGGCGTGGTGACTGGGAAGGATCTGGCCGAGATTTGCTACCTCTATTACCCCAAGGTGAGCAGCCACGGTTAGCGACCTGGGGGTCAGAGCCTGGGGGGGGACCCTGCACTTGGGCTGATCACAGTCCTGGCAGGCACTTGGGGGGCTGGAGAGGAGCACGAAGATGTGAGAGCCCTGCCTCTCCCACGGGCTCCCCAAAGCTCCTAAAGCCCCAGTGCCCCCCATCTAGTGCCCACATCCTTGCAGTATACGAGTTCGGGTAGCGGGGAGGGAAGAAGCTACCTCAGCGTCCTGGTCCGACCTGGGGACACATGAGAGCGTCTCTCGCGGGGGAAGTGAGGCCAGGTGTCGGGGCAACAGCTTGCAGCCAAGACGCGGGGCGAGCCCGGTGGCGTTGGGGCAGGAAACTGGGAGGGGGGGACTGGAGGACAGGGATCACATTGCAAACAAGGGGTGGAGCTCGTGACCCCCCTTAGGCAGCAGGATCCTGCTGTGGAGGAGCGAGCAAGGAGATGTTGGCTGAATGACAGGTCCCCAAAAGGAGGGCCGGATTCCTCCCTCTGCCCCGCCCTACCCTCCCCTCTCGAAGCATAATCTCCAGACAGTGGGACCTATCCTCAACTCCTGCTGGAGTAGGGATGGGGAGCAGGCTGGGATTTACCATCCATCTTTCACGCTAAGATTGTGTCACGTGATAAACTGAAAGGGGTGTCCTGGGGTTCTCATGTTGCTCTGGGTGGCCTGCCACAGCCTGGAGACAGGGATTTCCACACAGGATGCTGTGCCAGTTCGCTCAGGGCCAAGACACACTGTAGGCTCAGACACCTCATAGTGCCCTGGCCCCTCCAGGTGCCTCGCGTGCTGCTCTGGCTCATGATGGAGATTGCCATCATCGGCTCTGACATGCAGGAGGTGATTGGGACAGCCATTGCTTTCAGCCTGCTCTCAGCTGGCCGGTGAGCCTCCCCATGAACACCCTCTAGTCTCCCCCATGGCCCCACTCCACAGAGGGGCATGTATCTTTAATTCCCTTGCCATCCTGCAGCATTCCCCTCTGGGGTGGGGTCCTCATCACCATCGTGGACACCCTCTTCTTCCTCTTCCTTGATAAGTATGGTGAGTGTCAGGGTGGGGGGATGAGGGCAGACTCACCCAGACAGCCCTGGCGCCAATGTGACACTGGTGTCTCCTGCTCTGTCTGACCCCATCTCCTGACCCCTCTAGGGCTCCGCAAACTGGAGGCTTTCTTCGGCCTCCTCATCACCATTATGGCCCTGACCTTTGGCTACGAGGTGAGGGGGGGAAGCTGGGGACAACCTTTTTCCTGCAGGGTCCTGGCAAGGGACCCCCATGTAGTGTCTCCATTGGTACCAGCCTGCAGCAGGGTGGTGCCAGCTCACACTGCCGCTTCCCACTGATCCCCAGTATGTGCTGGTGAGGCCAGGGCAGGTGGATGTGCTGAAGGGCATTTTCCTGCCCTACTGTCCGGGTTGTGGGCGAGAGGAGCTGCTGCAGGCCGTGGGCATTGTTGGCGCCATCATTATGCCTCATAACATCTTCCTCCACTCCTCTTTGGTCAAGGTGAGACCAAGGCCCCACCATGAGCACTGTCCCCACAGGGTGTTTCAGGGGACTACTGGTGGGGACCAACTGGTCCTGGCTGCAGGACAGGGGTGCTCAACTGACCCTGTGACACCCATGTCACTGGCAATGCCTAGACACGGGCAATTGACCGGTCCAAGAAGGAAGCAATGCGGGAGGCCAACATGTATTTCCTGACCGAGTCCTGCCTGGCCCTCTTCGTCTCCTTCCTCATCAACCTCTTTGTCATGGCTGTCTTTGGCGAGGCTTTCTACCGCCAGCGAAATGAGGACGTGGTGAGTGTCACCTTGTACCCACAGGGAGATGACAGTTGTGTGCACCTGTGGAGATGGGCAGGGCAAGCATTCCTTGGACAATGGGATCCTGCGCACCTCATTCCCTGAGATATGGTGTGCAGGGGTCCTCCTGTGTCTGTGGGGGCTACTGGGTGGCTGTCACACTTGTGCCTGCTATGCCTTGCAGCATAACAAGTGCATCAACAGCAGCGTCAGCCACTACGCCAGCATCTTCCCCACCAACAACCAGACAGTCTCTGTGGACATCTACCAGGGGGTGAGTGGCACCAGACCGTGCCCAGTGAGCATCCATTCCCATTTGGGGGACATATCACTCCCCCCATTGGCCCCTGGGGCTGGGGGCTGTTGCACTCTCACTGAAAATCTGGGGATGCCTGGGATGGAGAATACTCCATGGCATCCACTGGAGTGTCCCCACACAGGGCGTGATCTTGGGCTGCTATTTTGGGGCAGTGGCATTGTACATCTGGGCCATCGGGATCCTGGCAGNATCCTCTGTTAATGAGTCAGAGCTGACACCTAGTGGGGCTCGGCAGCCCTGCAAGGGCCGTCAGCGACCTGGCATAGCACAGGGGGCATGTTCCTCCCGGAAGGGGTTTGGTGCCTCAGGCACAGCGAGGGTGCAGGTTTTGCCGTGTCCCAGGGCTTCCTGCAGCTCCGCTGGTCCCGCTTCGCCCGGGTGCTCTTCACCCGCTCCTTCGCCATCCTGCCCACCATTTTCGTGGCCGCTTTCAAAGATGTCAGCCACCTCACAGGCATGAATGACCTGCTCAACGTCCTGCAGAGCATCCTGGTAATGGGGGTGGAGGGCTCACCTGCCCCCAAACATCTCAACCTGGTGGCCATGCTCCTTTCATCCCCCTCTCCTTCCAGCTGCCGTTTGCTGTCCTGCCTGTCCTCACCTTCACCAGCCTGCACCCCCTCATGCAGGACTTCACCAACAGCCTGTGAGTGCCAGAGCAGGGGGAGGCACACAGGGGGGCACAGTGGGACACTCTACTTGCAGGTACCATCCATTTGATCTGTCCTGCCCTCCCCTCAACCGTGCCCCAGTGGCAATTAGTGTATGANAGGACAGAGTTCCACGATGACTGGGACTTATGCAGGGCAGTTTGTCATGGAGGTGAGAGACAAGGATGCTGGCCCTTGTTCCCACAGGGAGCAGCTGGGGGGGGGNGCGGGGCGTGTTCCCCCCGGGGGGGGGGGGGGGGGGGGGGGGGGGTGTGGAAATCACAAATAGGCCCTGACTGGAAGGGTCTATGGGCAGCACACTCCCACCACGAGTATTTGGAAGAGATAATTGTCCCCGATTCCTGCAGGGAGCTGGGCATGGAGCGTTTCCCACCTAGTGGGTAGCAGCTTGCTAGCACCAGCGTCCCCAGTCTCCAGAAGGTGAGATAGGAACAGAGCCCA
This sequence comes from Pitta sordida, assembly GCA_013390025.1. Taxonomy (NCBI): domain Eukaryota; kingdom Metazoa; phylum Chordata; class Aves; order Passeriformes; family Pittidae; genus Pitta; species Pitta sordida. Next base: position 359,614 of record WEKX01005044.1, read on the forward strand.
TCTACTGCCACTCCATGGCCACGCTCTTCAACCTCCCCCCNACAAACCGAATCAGTGCCCTTTCCATCCTCCTCCCAATGCCACATCTGGCCCCTTGGGCACCCCTGTGCTCTCAGCAGCCTTCTGGCACTTCCAGCCCTGGATTTGGAGGATGGCCAAAGCCCACACGAAGAGCCCCACTATGGGGGTGGAATGTAGCTGTGGGGGGCAGAGATGTCCTGGTCTTGCCCACCTATAGATCCAGTTCCCCCAACCCACTCTGTGGCACACAGGGTGGAGGCCCTGTCCTGGCGCTGATGCCCACTGCTCTGCCCTCAGCCCATGGAAAGTGCTGATGATCCTCATCACGGGACTGGTCTGTGCCATCAACATCTACTTCGTGGTGGCCTTTCTGCCAACGCTGCAGGGCCTGGAGTACTACATCCCCTTGGGGCTACTGCTGGCCGCCTACGTGGCTTTCGTTGCCTACCTGGTAGGGCTGGCACCACAGGATAGGGGGGACAGTGTCCCTGGTGGGTGCCCATCGACCTGCCCTCTTTGCCTCTGCAGATCTGGACATGCAGCATCGCACACGGAGCCCATTTCCTGGCCCGGGGCCAGCACAGCCGGTTCAATTTTGGTGTCACCCTGAACCCATCAGCTCGGACAGGGACCCAGTGACAGAGCACGTCTATGGTTACTGTCCCCGCTCCCTGCCCAGCACGGTATCCTCACACGGGCACCGATTAGCTGCCACTCCAAGCCCGGGGATGATCTTCTGGCCAGAACTGCACCCAACAAGAAAGGGGTTAACACCAGGACAGACCTCCCCCCCTAAGTTTTTAGAGCCCTATCCCCTCTCCGCCTCAATTCAGGCGGTCCTGCCTGGATGCGAGGCGGGGGGACAGCAGCGGGAGGTGCTCCCATCCCTTGGCACGGACCCCTCAGGGAATCACCCGCGCCAGAGACCTCCCCTGCTCATTATCGCCGGGAACCGCCGGCCCATGGGACCGCTAATTACCGCCCGGGACCGCTCACCACCCCCCACCGCCGGCGGGGCGAGCCCGGGGAGCCGCTCCAGCCCCGGCGGGTGCTCCGAGACTCGCGGGGAGGGGGAGGCAAATAAACGGCCTGTTTGTAACCTGGGCTCGGCCTCGCTGCTGTGCGCGGCCCCGGGGTGGGGCGGGGGACCTCTGGGCGCCACCGTACCACGGGGACCGTCACTCTGCCCCGGGCGGCTCTGCCCACGTGTGGCTGTGGGGGCGCGGGATTCCTCTGCGCCAGCCATGGCATTTCCCCGAGGGGAGCGGGGCAGCGGGGGGGTCCCATACTGCCCTCCCCGCCCCGGATGCTCCGTTTCCCGCCTGCCGGTATCCCTGAATGCGGGGCCGCTCTGGCCCTTCCCGGGGGTGGCCGTCGCCCCGCGCCCCAGTCCCCCACTNGAATTTCCCCTTCCTTAAAAGGGCGATGGCGCCGGCGTGGGGCGGTGCCTCCCCCTCGCCTCCGCGTTGGCCCGGCCTCTGGCTGCTTGAAGGAGGGGCCAGGACGGTGGGGCCCACCAAAAGGAGGGGGAGCCCCCCCCATCAAGGGACGCAGCCGATCTCTGTCGCTGGAGGAGAAGCAGGCATCATCCCCGACCCACGATTCCTAAAGGAGACACTCCTAGCCCGCGGTGCAGCTGCCCGGGGGTTGCAGGCCTGGAGAGGCCACCAAGGGCAGGAGCACATCAGGCTGGTCCTCAGCGCACATAAGGCTGAGGGAACCTGGGATCTGCGGGGTTCAGGGACCAGCCCCACCGCTCATTTCGGGAGTAGGAGGTCCGCAGGGCTATGCCAGTGAGGTTTGTTCTCTAGCTGGGACCCCCAGCCCCGGGGCAGCTGCCTTCACCCACCTCTTAGCAGCCTGTGTCCTGCCCCAAGACCCCTCAGTGCCCTCCTGGCTGCGGGGCAGCAGTTGTGGGGCAGAGCTCCCAGGGCAATGGCTAGGTAGGGGAACAGGGAGCAGCATCCTGGGACCTCAGCCTGGGGAAAGTGGGGTGGCAGACAGGGATTCCTCAGTGCCCTTGGTGGGGGCCTGGTGGTTTAGGTGCTTTATGCCAACAATCCAGCTGGGCTCTGCCTGCTCCCGGTCTGGGTTGTGGGTGCAGGATGAGGCCCCTGTCCCCTGGTTGCCCCACAGCCCCAGAATGGGCACAGCAGCCTCCTGAGCTCCTCATCTGCCTGATAACGCCCCTGAGCAGGCGCTAGAACTAGAAGTTGCTGGAGGCATTGGCCATGAGATTTTCCTAATTGCATTAATTGGACGAGAGGCAGGGCTCGGCAGGGTTCATCAGGGAGGAAGGAGGAGGATGTGGCCAAACGGACAAGGGTCTTGCAGAAGACTGTGTGTGGTCTCTGCAACTGTTCTCCAGTGAGTAACAATCCCCAGCCCAGCCACTGGCTAAAGGAACACACAGGTCAGGCCAAAACAGAAGGGAGAGGAAACGCAACGTTTTTCTCCATCTTCCTCCTGCTGGGCTGTTGGGCAGTGGTGGGCACCTGGCATGGGAGCCGCCTCCCTCCCTGTCCAGCGCTGTGGAGGGGTAGCGAAACTGAGGCACGACCACCGTCAGAGCCGGCGGAGGAGGTGGCAGGATGCTGTGTCCCAGTTCTCAGCAGCAGCCCGGTCCCTGCCACGGCTCCCCGGGGGCTCGTGGTGGCGGAAGCTTGGGAATCGCAGCTGTCAACTGCTAGACACCTGCCAGCCCTGCAGCATCCCTATTCCCCGCGGGAGCACCTCCCGATGCCGGACCTCACTTCCCAGCTGGGTCACCCGTGGGCATGTATCGTGTTCCCTTGGGCCCCACGGTGGAAGCGGGGCCAGGTCCCCTCCCAGCCCCGTTTCCCAGCGGCTGCTCTCGCCAAACCACCGCGGGGCAGAGCGGTACCCGGGGTGTGCCGCCGCCGGCATCGCTGCCTCGCCGGTGCCCCGGATCTCTACCGGGCCGGAAAGAGCGATCTCGGCCCCTGAAATTCCCAGACCGCAGGTGGGAGAGGTGGAAAGACTTCGAAGGAATTCAGACGGGAAATTTCCAAGGTGCTGCACCCCCGGGGTAGCGCTGACAGAGCGCAGTGCATCTGCTGCCATCACGATGGCGAGGGAGGTGACGGGGACAGGCTGGGAAACCCCGGGGCTGGCCGCTGCCTGCGAAGGGGTCGGGGGGCAGGGCTGTGCGGGGCTGTCCCGCAGGGCTTGCGTGGGGAGGGGGCTGAGGCTGGCGAGTGCCACTTAAGGGACAGGACGTGGATTTCTGCTTGAGGGCGTTGTGCCATCCTCAGGCTCGTGGTGTCAGTCGGTTTTCAAAGAGGGTCTGAGAACAGCCCCACTTTCCCCGAAGGGCGGAGGGAATTGCACGGGAAAGTATACGTGTATAGAGACATATAGATTTATTAATTGCACAAATAATTGGGGAACCGCAGGAGGAAGAGGGAACAACAGAAAAAAGCGACGATTGTTGGTGCACCCCGCAGCACCTGTTGCCTTGTGCCGCTGGCCTGCCCTTGGAGGGAGAGGGAGGAGTGTCACCGAAAATCGGGAAACACGCTAACCAGTATGGCTGCATTAGAAACCCGACATTCCAGGGGGCCGGGGACCCTCCCCGTCTGGAGCCGTTCGTCCAGGGGTGTCTGTTCCAGGCGATACCCCGCATAGAGCACGGGGGAGTCATTCGCCGAGGGATCCTTCCCTCGGGGCTGCTACCTGGATGGGGGTGCCAGGAGGACCGATCCCATTCTCCACTCTGAATCAGGTCGGAGGAGTGTGGAGGAACCCGGCAGGGATTCAGGGACACCCCGTACGACCACCTTGGCACAAGCGGCAGTGATGTCCTACCCACTTACACCACGGGCTGCCACCCGCTCGGGTCGCAGCACAGCGGGGACCCCGCTCCTCCCCGCGGGGGCCGGGGCGGGGGGGGGGAACCGGCCGGTGTTGCCCTTTTAAGGGGTTCCTTGAAACCGCGCCCGGGATCCATGTTTGCAGCCCCAGCCCGGGCGGAGGAAACTCCATGTTGTAACAAAGTTTCCTCCGCGGCGCCGCTCCCGCGCCCGCCGCCCCG
>WEKX01005044.1:367766-418750 GCA_013390025.1 Pitta sordida
GGGTTTTTAGCTTTCTGGTGCTGTCCAGCCGGCTCCTGCTGGCACTGCCCTTCTCCCAGTACTAGGGGTAAGCAGGGATCCCCCCCAGCCACACCCACGTCNTACCAAATCCAAGTGCCTTCTTGTGATTAAAGCTGTCAAACCATCTTTGAAATAGGAGTCCTGAGTGTGTGCATGCGTGGCCATGGGCACATATCTCATGTGCGTCGCTGGTGGCTATGTGTAGTTGAGGGACAGGGTGTCCATGGGCTTCCCTGAATCCCCTGGGAAGGAGGGATGCTGCAGGTCAGTGCTGGGGGAGCACTCTCCAGTTGCAGGGTTGAGGTGTCAGTCTTTGCCTGGCGCCAAGGCGATATACTCATCTCCAGGGCAGTCTCCCCAGGCTGCCTCAGCACCTCCAACCTAATTCCTTCCCGCTCCTGAGAAAAGGCCCATGGTGCCACGGGGGTGGGTATCCTGCCCCTTAACAAGGAGGGGGTAAATTTACCAGGGAAACTGTACCCCACCCCCCCAACTTTGGAGCTTCAGTTTGCTCTAAATAAAGCTTTCCCCACATAGACTGGAGAGCACTAGTGGGGGACTTGTGATGCCCCCCTCCCCAGGCAGCTTGCTGCTAACATGGAGGCACTGGGTTGCTGGGGGAGGGAGGGGTTCTCTGCCCCCTCCGCCCCGTGCCCTCATTCGCCCTGTGCCTCCCCTCATTAACGAAGTCTCTGTTCTCCCTGGTGGCTGCACTAATTACTGAGTTCATTAGTGACCCGGCTGGGGGGCCGGGGGAAGGGGTGAGCCCATTGGGGCCCGTGTGGGGTCCTTCACCGGCGTACTCAGCCGTGGGACACAGCCACCGTGGGGAGACTGACCACCTGGGTGTTTCAGCCCACCCAAAACTCAGACCCTCGCCCGACTGCGTATTCTGAACCCAGGTAAGGTTCCCACGGGGACACTCGTATGGAGTGCGGGGGGTGGGAGCTGGGTGGCACGGGTCGGAGGGCTTGAGGGGCCGGGGAGTGGAGGGCAGCAGCAGAGCCCATCCCTGTGCAACCGTTGCATCCCCTTGCTTGTGGTTGACCTGGCCCCTGTTCCAGTTCAGCACATTGTTACCGCTTTAGGGATCTTGGGAGCGGGGATCTGTCCGGCAGGATTTGGGGCTCACTGCAGTCCAGGCGTGGCGCCAGGGTGACGGCGGGGTGCGGGATGCTTGCAGCACTCGTGGCCAGCGATGCTGTCTCAGCAGGGCAGCCAAGATAAAGCTGCGACAATCTTGCAGGGCTGGGAAAGAGATAAGGGCGGGACAGGACGCCTGGGGACGTGCCTGCTGCTGACACCTCCCCCTCTATCTTTACGGTGCCCCGTGGTCTTTCCCTAAACCCACCTTCGGGTCTGGGAGCCACTGGGCAGCAACTTTGGTCTCCTCTCTGCTAACATCAAGGGCATCATCAGGTACCAACTCTTGGGATTGGGGTTTGGGGCCATGAGACAGGTCATAGTGATTAGCTGTGCCACCAGCCGTCTCCTGTCCCCCCAAACCTCAGTCCTCTGTCTCATCCCTGTACCCCCTTCCCATCTGTGACGACCCAAGGCACAAGGAGGCAATGCCTGGAGTGAGCAGGGATCTGGCCTTCAGCTGAGGCGTGGCACAACCTTGAGACAGTGCCATGGACAGGGCAGGGATGTGGGAAGGGGATGTCCCGGGATGATGGAGCTAAATTGCTGTTTCTTTGAGGAACCTTTTCAGAGGGGAGGAGGCACCAAAAACCCCCATTGCCGCGGACTTCATTTGCTGTGCTTCATGGTTGTGAGGGTTTGAGGATTTAGGGGTTTGGGGAGTGAGGAATAGTGGCAAAGCCTGTCCCTGTGGCATCAAGGCACCTCCATGTGTGTAGCTGATGCTCCCGTGTCCTGGTCCAACTCGTTGCTATCACTTTGGGGAACTTTTTCGTGAGGGGAAAAAAAAAATAAAATCACTAAGGGCTCAGTGCCAAGGGACAAGAGGGGAACAGGCCTGGGGAGGCACCACCATAGGCACAGTCCATGGACAGGCTGCAATAGCACCTGAGGGGGCAACACCCTATGAGTAACGGGGCTCTTAGGTGCCACAAAGTCTTGGAGGGCTGTGGGGACCTTGACTCTGGGCTGTTCCTGCCCTTATATGGTGAACATAGGCTGGGACAGGAAGGAACAAAGGTCTCCTGGGTGCTGGCACCTGAGCACTCCACCTTGGTACGTTCATCTGTGCCCAGCTCTGCGGGGAAGGTGAGGTAGGGTGATGGGAAGGAGGGTGGGCATAGGGTGGACAGCACATCCCATGGCCACCATTGCTCCTGGCACTGGGTTGACCTGAGGATGTGGGATGGAGACTCACCAGTTCCCCAACTTGAGGCTGCATTTGAGGAGATGTTACCCCCCTGGGTATAAGGGATAGGGTGTGGGTGCTTTTGGGACAGCACAGCAGGGCCAAGTGAGGTTTTGCAGGGCTGGGGAAGCAGAGACCTCTCTGCTGGACTCCGCCTGCTTTCCCTGGCAGCCACCAGCCAAGGCACACAGAAAGCTTTGCCTGACCCTGGCTGCCTCTGCTCACTTGCGGGAAGCACTGCCAGCCTGGCAGAGATGACTGGGGGAAACCTCGGTAGCACCAGGGCTGAGCCCTGGCACTCTTGGCAACTCTATGGGGTCAGGATGTGCCCTCCTTGAGGGGCATGGATCTAGTGCGGGGGGGGTTGGAAGAGGGGGGTTGGAAGTATGCAGTGTGCTTGCACATGTATGTGTGTATGGTCACCAGCAGTAGCCGTGTCATTCTGTGCCACTTTGTGCCAAGCTGTGTCAGGACAAGGCTGAACAGGGCTGGTTCCTGCTGGTCCTGGGGAGGATTGGGCCACTGCGCAGTGGTGTCACCCAGCTGCAGCTGCTGTGCTGTATATGCCGTGTACAGCCCTGCCCCATGCTGGGCACAGGCAGGGCACTGGGGCACTTACAGGACCCCACTTCTGGCCACCCTGGGCCCTGGCACGGAGGTGTGACAGTCTCCATTAGCTGCAGTGACACTGCGGTGCTGGGTTTCCCTTTGCCCCGTGCAGCTCTGGATAAGGGGTTTATGGCTGGGCTGTCTGCAGAGTGTGCAGGGCAGCAGATGGCACAGCAGGCTTGCTGTGTCCCAGCTCTTAATGACACTGCCTGCCATTAACAAGGGTGTTGCTGACGCTGGCAGGTCCCTTGCCTGTGGCACCTATCACCATGGTGGAGCTCAGCGGCAAAGTCACCAGGACACTCAACAAGACCACACCGGGCATCCAGATATGGCGAATCGAGGTGGGGATGGGGACACAGCCTGGGCAACCGTCACTGGGCTGCTTGAGCGGGTTGTCTCTGTGGGAGAAAATGCTCCCTGTTTTGGGGGGGTCTCAGTTAAACCCACTCAGGTTCTGGGACTGGGGGCAGTGGGGTGCATGGGACTGGGGTGGGGGTTCCCCACCAGGGATGACATCTCCTTTTCTCCTACAGAACATGGAGATGGTGCCAGTGCCCACCAAAAGCTACGGCAACTTCTACGAGGGGGATTGCTACGTCCTGCTGTCGGTAGGGCAGTCAAGGGTCACACTAAGAAGTGGGAAAGGGCTCTGCTCTGGCGTGCAGGGAGGGGTATCTGTGGCCAGAGTGGCCTGGGGACACGGGCTCTTCTAGCGGGGACTGGTGTCCTGCAGACGCGCAAATCTGGGAGCAGCTTCTCGTATGATATCCACTACTGGCTGGGCAAGGAATCAAGCCAGGATGAGCAGGGGGCAGCCGCCGTCTACACCACCCAGATGGATGACTACCTGGGCTCAGTGGCCGTGCAGCACCGTGAGGTCCAGGGACATGAGAGCGAGACTTTCCGTGCCTACTTCAAGCAGGGACTCATGTACGTCATCCCTGGGAACCCATTTCCACAGTGGGTGACAGTGGGCAGTGGTCCTCTGCATGTGCCTTATGGGGACATCCCCAATGGGGATGGGGACAGCCCCATCCCAGTGGGGTGGCAGAGGTAGGAGGAGGATTTGGAGCTGGTCTTGCTCCATCTATCACCCGTGTGGGCAGGAGGGGGACCCCAGTGGAGTGAGGAGGGAGGATCCAGGCCTGACACCATGTCTATCTGCACCCAGCTATAAGAAAGGTGGAGTGGCCTCAGGCATGAATCATGTGGAGACAAACACCTACAACATCCAGCGCCTGCTGCATGTGAAGGGCAAGAAGAATGTGACAGCAGGAGAGGTGAGTTACAGGATGTGGGGAGTCCCCAGGCACCCACCTCTATGCAGACATGCTGTTTGGGTTCAGGATCGAGCCAAAGCTTCCCCAGATATAGTTGTCCTCAAGCAAAGGACAAGAGTGGGCGCAGGACAATACTGCCTTGCCTCAGGAACAACTGCACCCCCAAAAACCCCTCTTGGGTTAGGGGAGTGAAATATAGCCTGGAGCTATCTGCACTGAGGGCAGGAAGGGCTGCAGAGCATGGGGAGTCAGGGATCCCGCTGCTTTACACCCATATCTCACAATCTCGTCCTGCTGCAGGTGGAGATGAGCTGGAAAAGCTTCAACCGGGGGGATGTGTTTCTGTTAGACTTGGGTCAGCTCATCATCCAGTGGAACGGGCCTGAGAGCAACAGAAACGAGAGACTGAGGGTATGGCCAGTGAGGTCCCTGTGTCCCTCCTTGAGAAATGGGGGTCACCAGCCACCCCCTCCATTGTCCAGGCTTACCCATTCTCCTCTGGGTGCAGGCAATGACCCTGGCCAAGGACATCCGGGACCGGGAACGTGGGGGCCGTGCCAAGGTGGGTGTGGTGGATGGTGAGAATGAGGGTGCCTCGCCAGAGCTCATGAAGGTTCTCACACATGTGCTGGGTGAGAAGAGGGACATCCAGCCATCCATCCCTGATGACAAAGTGGACCAGATACTCAAGTCTTCCCTCAAGCTCTACCAGTGAGTTGTTGGGGATGGGATACCTGCAGGGCCATTTTGCATGGTCCCAGAGGGATCCAGCACCCACCTCTGCTATGTCTCACAACTCTTGTCCCCATGGACACCCACCAAGAATAGTCAAGGCCACAGCAAGGGTGGAGATAGGTCTTTTCAGTGCCATTGGAGCAAGAGGAATCCCTGGTGCCAGCAGGATTGGTACCCACTGGAGAGACACTTGTGCAAGCATCACTTTTGTATAGGGCAGCAGTGTTCCCAGATGGTTCCATCATGCCTGACACCCCTTTGTCCCTCCTTGTGGCCATGAGAGAACTGCAAGAGCATCCCTGAGCACCACCTGTGCCATGATCTGGGTGGTGAAGGGGATGTGGAGGGGATACCCCCACCCAACCCTGCTGCACCAAAATGGGGATGGGAATAGGTTTTTCAGCCCAGTTGCTAACTCCTACCTCTCTCTTTTTCTCCTGTCAGCGTCTCCAATGCCAGTGGGAACCTGGTCATACAGGAGGTGGCAATTCGACCCCTAACTCAAGACATGCTCCTGCATGACGTATGTTATCCATGGGATGCTCGAGAGCGCCTAAATTCCCTTCAAAATCACCCACCAAATTGTTTTTTGAAGGTTTAAAGCTACCCAAAGTCCTAATTTCTGTTGTTGTTTCCTCTCCAAGGACTGCTACATCCTTGATCAAGGAGGTCTCAAGATCTTCGTGTGGAAGGGCAAGAATGCCAACAAGGAGGAGAAGCAGGAGGCGATGAGCAGGGCACTGGTGGGTGTTGAGTTAGGGGTTGGTTATGGAACAGCCTGGCTCCTCTCTGGGGTGCCAGGCATCCCATACCCATGCTCTGTGTTTGGATCACCCCAGGGCTTCATCAAAGCCAAGAACTACCCAGCCAGCACTAGTGTGGAGACAGAGAATGATGGGTCTGAGTCAACTGTCTTCAGGCAGCTCTTCCAAAAATGGACTGTCCCCAACCAGAGCAGTGGGTTGGGCAAGACCCACACCGTGGGAAAAGTGGGTGAGTGTCCCCGTCTGACACAACAGAACTCCTTGATTTGGGATGTGGAGGCTGTGGGCTCACAAAGACAGTGAGATTTGGCTCACCCCTCTGCCCTTCCCCACAGCCAAGGTGGAGCAGGTGAAGTTTGATGCCACCACTCTGCATGCCAAGCCCCAGATGGCCGCTCAGCAGAAGATGGTGGATGATGGATCTGGGGAGGTGGAGGTAAGGTGGCCATGGAAGGCTGTGGGACCTTGTTGGGCACCCCCTGCCTTGTACCAGGGGATGATGTAGGGTTCAGGGACTTCAAGGCAGGGCACCAACCCTGACAGCAAAATATCCCTATCCTACCAGGTCTGGCGTGTGGAGAACAATGATCTGGTGCCCGTAGAGAAGAAGTGGCTGGGCCATTTCTATGGTGGGGACTGCTACCTGGTGCTCTACACCTATTTAGTGGGGCCCAAGGTGAACCGCATCATCTACCTCTGGCAGGTGAGACCTCTAGGTCACTGACCCATGCATGGGGGGAGAGGCACACCTGCCTGGACTGGGGCTGCTCTGCCCCTACACATTAACCCATAGAACAGCACAAGGGTTCCTTCTTCCCAAGTGGGAAGAGGGTCCCATGTTGGGTGCTGAGTTCCTCTCTGGCCTGCCCAGGGCCGCCAAGCCAGCACAGATGAGCTGGCTGCCTCTGCCTACTTAGCCGTCGCCCTGGACCAGAAATACAACAATGAGCCCGTGCAGATCCGTGTCACTATGGGCAAGGAGCCGGCTCACCTGATGGCCATCTTCAAGGGCAAGATGGTGGTGTACGCGGTGAGCATGGGGCTGTTGGGATGTGGGCAGCTGGGTGAGCCTGTAACACCAACGGTGACCTCCTGTCCCTGCCCACCAGGGTGGCACCTCGAGGACAGGCAACACGGAGCCTGCACCCTCCACTCGCCTCTTCCATGTGCATGGCACCAATGAGTACAACACTAAGGCCTTTGAGGTGCCCATCCGTGCCTCCTCCCTCAACTCCAATGATGTCTTCGTGCTCAAGACCCCTAGTTGCTGCTACCTTTGGTATGGGAAGGTGAGTGCAGTCAGGTACTGGTGTGGATGCTGCCACCCACAAGATAAATGCCCCCACCTCCTCTTCCTCCTCCTTGGCTGGGGCCAGAGAAGGAGCAGCTGTGCTTACTTGGCAGGGCTGCAGCGGGGATGAACGTGAGATGGGCAAGACTGTGGCTGACATAATCTCCAAATCAGAGAAGCTAGTGATTGCAGAGGGACAGGAGCCACCTGAGTTCTGGCTGGCCCTAGGGGGCAAGTCCCAGTATGCCAACAGCAAGAGGTAATGGTCTTGTCTCTACCCAATCTCAGAGTGGGTCCTCAAGCAGGATGAGCCTTGTTCCCATCACCATGTTACCCCCTGTCAGGTTGCAGGAGGAGAACCCATCTGTGTCCCCCCGACTCTTCGAGTGCTCCAATAAGACAGGCACCTTCGTGGCCACAGAGATCATAGACTTCACCCAGGATGACCTGGAGGAGAGTGACGTTTACCTGCTAGACACCTGGGACCAGGTGAGCAGGGAGGCCACAGAGGGGGCTATACACCATCTATCCCACAAGCTGATGTTCTGTGGAGCTGGAGGTGGGGGGTGATGGAGGACCTGCATCAGCCAGAGGTAGTAGGACAGGAGGTTGGAAACTCCTATATCTGTGGCTCCATGATGTTTTGTTCCAGCCCTCTTGCACCAGGGTTTGCTGAGGATGGACTCCTGGTGTCCTTCCCTGTCGATAGATCCTGTGTGCCTCCAACAATAGGTCAGACATGATCCTAGAGGGCATCAATCTCAACACGGTGGTGGACATAGTAACCTCATTGCAGGTTTTCTTCTGGATTGGGAATGACGCCAATGAGTCAGAGAAGGAGGCAGCAGCGGTGATGGCCCAGGAGTACCTGCGGAGTCACCCCAGCGGGCGTGACCTTGACACCCCTATCATTGTGGTGAAGCAGGGTTATGAGCCCCCAACCTTCACTGGCTGGTTCCTGGCCTGGGACCCTCTCAACTGGGCTGTGAGTCATAGAGGGGGTTTGAAAGACAAGGGGGACCCTTTGCAGATGGGTTTGGCCTGAGGCATCTCTGGGGTGTGGGCAGTAATTTGCCTGACCCCTTCCCCTGCCAGAAGGCTGAATGCTTTTGTCTCCTTCCCAGGACAAGAAATCCTATGAGACCCTGAGAGCTGAGCTGGGTGATGAAAGCAGCCTCGGGCAGCTCACCTCCGTAAGTGGCACAGGGATGAGGCAGCCAGGTTGGGACGGAGCACAGAAAGCCCCTCTCTCCCCTTGGCGGGTGACACAAGCAGCTGCTCGGACAGACCCTCGAATGAGGGGACAGGTGGAGCCAGCCTAGTGCCTCCATGCATGGGGCACCCCTGATGTGACCCTGTACCCCCCATTCAGGCGCTCACATCCAAACAAGAGGTCTTCACTGCCTCCACTACCCTTCTCCCCACTAAACTGGAGACCTTCCCCCTGGACGTGCTGGTGAACACCTCAGCTGAGGACCTGCCACGGGGTGTGGATCCCAGCAGGAAAGAGGTGAGATGAGGCAAGGGAGCTGCTGGGAAATAGGGGAAGACCCCCTCCATGCTTTTTAGCTCATCCTCCTCTCTCCTCTCTCAGGCCCATCTCTCAGACAAGGACTTTCAGGATGTTTTTGGCATGAACCGCTCTGCCTTCGGCAACCTGCCCTTGTGGAAACAACAGAAACTCAAGAAGGACAAAGGACTCTTCTAGGGAACAACTCCAGCTCATTATTTTTTATTAAATAAAATTAAGTTGGAGCAGGACTGTGTCTCTCCTCACCAAGTCCAGGCTCAGCCTGGGTGTGGGGCTTATTTGGTAGAGAGGGCACGCAGGGAGATACAGGTCTTGACCAGGCACCAGCAGCACAGGGAAGGGCCCTCATCTCCTTTTCTGAATCCTTCCTTTGCCCTCCCTGCATGCAGAGGTGACACAGAAGCTGAGCACGCCCAGGGAGCCAGGACTCTCCCATCCCACCCCAGCACGTGCAGCTCCGGGCTAAAGGTCCAGTATACAGCTGGAGCCGCTCCCTCCCTTATCTCCTGAACTGCAGTAAATACACGGGGTACGAAAGGTAAAGGAGCAGTGTGTGTGTGTGGGGGGACAGGCACCAAGGATCACTTGTCCTTGCCCCAGGAGGTGAGGAGGGCATCTCTTCCACTTGGGATTCAAAGGGAGGCCAAGAGGCACTGGGGTGTCCCCTACGGGAACATGCTCCTGTCAGGGGGGCTGGGATGTGCATGTGCGGAGAGGCACTGAACACGCACACAAACAAACACACACACCCACAGGATGTTCCCAGGCAACTGAGCAAAGTCCCAATGACAAATGGGGCCAACAAGAGGCAGCAGCCCAGGCAGCATAGAAATAAGATGCCAAATCAAGAGAGGGTTAATAAAGAGGCTTTAATTTCACAAAAAGCTATCTACACATCATTTAAAAATGGGCAGGGAAACCCAAGAGCAAAAACTGTAAAGAATAGAGAGGAACAGGTCTGCTAAAACACAGAGAAAAGCACTGCTCCACATCAACAGTGTAAAGAACCAGAGTGTCAGGCAGAAGCCAGCAGCAGCCACCCCAGGGCAGGCAAGGCTGGAGTCTGGCAGCAGATCACATGGACAGCAGCTGCCAGGGGTCCCTCACCCCTTTTTTTTCTCTTTGGTGGGCAATTACAGGGATAATTAGCTCCATTAAAAACAAAGCAGATAAATTATTCCCAGCCTTCCTCCCCAAAGCACGACATTCCCCAGGTGCTTAGCGCCAGGGCAGCAGGAAGTGCTGAGCTGGCAATCAGCCCTTCCTGGGATGCAGCACGGGAATGAAGAATGCATGGCCGATGGTTATCTGTGCTGCACTGAGCAGGAGGTGGAAGGCGATGCCATGGCCACAGGCGTTGTTGAGCCCCACTCCCTCTTCCCGTCGGTCCCACGCTGTCACTGCAGTCGGGAAACCAGTCCTTGCCTTGCACAGGCTATCTGTGCAGCCCTGCTGGCCAGGGCTCCCTAAGGACACCCCCCACAAGCTCCAGTTCATTGACACGAAAGCTTTGTGCCTCTCAGATCAGGGGTGTAAATCAAGAACAAATTATCGCAGTCAGTGAAAGGACGAAGAAACACCGGGATGGGAATTCCTTGAGCTTAAGTGCTGAATCACACTTGTACTAAACTAGGCTGATTCAGAAGCAAGTAAATATTTAACTGAGGAAGAGCTTGCACTTGCTCAGGGACTGCAACTGAGCTTCACCTACCTATAGTGCAGGACAGGTATTTCATGTGNGCCTTGCCTCAGGAACAACTGCACCCCCAAAAACCCCTCTTGGGTTAGGGGAGTGAAATATAGCCTGGAGCTATCTGCACTGAGGGCAGGAAGGGCTGCAGAGCATGGGGAGTCAGGGATCCCGCTGCTTTACACCCATATCTCACAATCTCGCCCTGCTGCAGGTGGAGATGAGCTGGAAAAGCTTCAACCGGGGGGATGTGTTTCTGTTAGACTTGGGTCAGCTCATCATCCAGTGGAACGGGCCTGAGAGCAACAGAAACGAGAGACTGAGGGTATGGCCAGTGAGGTCCCTGTGTCCCTCCTTGAGAAATGGGGGTCACCAGCCACCCCCTCCATTGTCCAGGCTTACCCATTCTCCTCTGGGTGCAGGCAATGACCCTGGCCAAGGACATCCGGGACCGGGAACGTGGGGGCCGTGCCAAGGTGGGTGTGGTGGATGGTGAGAATGAGGGTGCCTCGCCAGAGCTCATGAAGGTTCTCACACATGTGCTGGGTGAGAAGAGGGACATCCAGCCATCCATCCCTGATGACAAAGTGGACCAGATACTCAAGTCTTCCCTCAAGCTCTACCAGTGAGTTGTTGGGGATGGGATACCTGCAGGGCCATTTTGCATGGTCCCAGAGGGATCCAGCACCCACCTCTGCTATGTCTCACAACTCTTGTCCCCATGGACACCCACCAAGAATAGTCAAGGCCACAGCAAGGGTGGAGATAGGTCTTTTCAGTGCCATTGGAGCAAGAGGAATCCCTGGTGCCAGCAGGATTGGTACCCACTGGAGAGACACTTGTGCAAGCATCACTTTTGTATAGGGCAGCAGTGTTCCCAGATGGTTCCATCATGCCTGACACCCCTTTGTCCCTCCTTGTGGCCATGAGAGAACTGCAAGAGCATCCCTGAGCACCACCTGTGCCATGATCTGGGTGGTGAAGGGGATGTGGAGGGGATACCCCCACCCAACCCTGCTGCACCAAAATGGGGATGGGAATAGGTTTTTCAGCCCAGTTGCTAACTCCTACCTCTCTCTTTTTCTCCTGTCAGCGTCTCCAATGCCAGTGGGAACCTGGTCATACAGGAGGTGGCAATTCGACCCCTAACTCAAGACATGCTCCTGCATGACGTATGTTATCCATGGGATGCTCGAGAGCGCCTAAATTCCCTTCAAAATCACCCACCAAATTGTTTTTTGAAGGTTTAAAGCTACCCAAAGTCCTAATTTCTGTTGTTGTTTCCTCTCCAAGGACTGCTACATCCTTGATCAAGGAGGTCTCAAGATCTTCGTGTGGAAGGGCAAGAATGCCAACAAGGAGGAGAAGCAGGAGGCGATGAGCAGGGCACTGGTGGGTGTTGAGTTAGGGGTTGGTTATGGAACAGCCTGGCTCCTCTCTGGGGTGCCAGGCATCCCATACCCATGCTCTGTGTTTGGATCACCCCAGGGCTTCATCAAAGCCAAGAACTACCCAGCCAGCACTAGTGTGGAGACAGAGAATGATGGGTCTGAGTCAACTGTCTTCAGGCAGCTCTTCCAAAAATGGACTGTCCCCAACCAGAGCAGTGGGTTGGGCAAGACCCACACCGTGGGAAAAGTGGGTGAGTGTCCCCGTCTGACACAACAGAACTCCTTGATTTGGGATGTGGAGGCTGTGGGCTCACAAAGACAGTGAGATTTGGCTCACCCCTCTGCCCTTCCCCACAGCCAAGGTGGAGCAGGTGAAGTTTGATGCCACCACTCTGCATGCCAAGCCCCAGATGGCCGCTCAGCAGAAGATGGTGGATGATGGATCTGGGGAGGTGGAGGTAAGGTGGCCATGGAAGGCTGTGGGACCTTGTTGGGCACCCCCTGCCTTGTACCAGGGGATGATGTAGGGTTCAGGGACTTCAAGGCAGGGCACCAACCCTGACAGCAAAATATCCCTATCCTACCAGGTCTGGCGTGTGGAGAACAATGATCTGGTGCCCGTAGAGAAGAAGTGGCTGGGCCATTTCTATGGTGGGGACTGCTACCTGGTGCTCTACACCTATTTAGTGGGGCCCAAGGTGAACCGCATCATCTACCTCTGGCAGGTGAGACCTCTAGGTCACTGACCCATGCATGGGGGGAGAGGCACACCTGCCTGGACTGGGGCTGCTCTGCCCCTACACATTAACCCATAGAACAGCACAAGGGTTCCTTCTTCCCAAGTGGGAAGAGGGTCCCATGTTGGGTGCTGAGTTCCTCTCTGGCCTGCCCAGGGCCGCCAAGCCAGCACAGATGAGCTGGCTGCCTCTGCCTACTTAGCCGTCGCCCTGGACCAGAAATACAACAATGAGCCCGTGCAGATCCGTGTCACTATGGGCAAGGAGCCGGCTCACCTGATGGCCATCTTCAAGGGCAAGATGGTGGTGTACGCGGTGAGCATGGGGCTGTTGGGATGTGGGCAGCTGGGTGAGCCTGTAACACCAACGGTGACCTCCTGTCCCTGCCCACCAGGGTGGCACCTCGAGGACAGGCAACACGGAGCCTGCACCCTCCACTCGCCTCTTCCATGTGCATGGCACCAATGAGTACAACACTAAGGCCTTTGAGGTGCCCATCCGTGCCTCCTCCCTCAACTCCAATGATGTCTTCGTGCTCAAGACCCCTAGTTGCTGCTACCTTTGGTATGGGAAGGTGAGTGCAGTCAGGTACTGGTGTGGATGCTGCCACCCACAAGATAAATGCCCCCACCTCCTCTTCCTCCTCCTTGGCTGGGGCCAGAGAAGGAGCAGCTGTGCTTACTTGGCAGGGCTGCAGCGGGGATGAACGTGAGATGGGCAAGACTGTGGCTGACATAATCTCCAAATCAGAGAAGCTAGTGATTGCAGAGGGACAGGAGCCACCTGAGTTCTGGCTGGCCCTAGGGGGCAAGTCCCAGTATGCCAACAGCAAGAGGTAATGGTCTTGTCTCTACCCAATCTCAGAGTGGGTCCTCAAGCAGGATGAGCCTTGTTCCCATCACCATGTTACCCCCTGTCAGGTTGCAGGAGGAGAACCCATCTGTGTCCCCCCGACTCTTCGAGTGCTCCAATAAGACAGGCACCTTCGTGGCCACAGAGATCATAGACTTCACCCAGGATGACCTGGAGGAGAGTGACGTTTACCTGCTAGACACCTGGGACCAGGTGAGCAGGGAGGCCACAGAGGGGGCTATACACCATCTATCCCACAAGCTGATGTTCTGTGGAGCTGGAGGTGGGGGGTGATGGAGGACCTGCATCAGCCAGAGGTAGTAGGACAGGAGGTTGGAAACTCCTATATCTGTGGCTCCATGATGTTTTGTTCCAGCCCTCTTGCACCAGGGTTTGCTGAGGATGGACTCCTGGTGTCCTTCCCTGTCGATAGATCCTGTGTGCCTCCAACAATAGGTCAGACATGATCCTAGAGGGCATCAATCTCAACACGGTGGTGGACATAGTAACCTCATTGCAGGTTTTCTTCTGGATTGGGAATGACGCCAATGAGTCAGAGAAGGAGGCAGCAGCGGTGATGGCCCAGGAGTACCTGCGGAGTCACCCCAGCGGGCGTGACCTTGACACCCCTATCATTGTGGTGAAGCAGGGTTATGAGCCCCCAACCTTCACTGGCTGGTTCCTGGCCTGGGACCCTCTCAACTGGGCTGTGAGTCATAGAGGGGGTTTGAAAGACAAGGGGGACCCTTTGCAGATGGGTTTGGCCTGAGGCATCTCTGGGGTGTGGGCAGTAATTTGCCTGACCCCTTCCCCTGCCAGAAGGCTGAATGCTTTTGTCTCCTTCCCAGGACAAGAAATCCTATGAGACCCTGAGAGCTGAGCTGGGTGATGAAAGCAGCCTCGGGCAGCTCACCTCCGTAAGTGGCACAGGGATGAGGCAGCCAGGTTGGGACGGAGCACAGAAAGCCCCTCTCTCCCCTTGGCGGGTGACACAAGCAGCTGCTCGGACAGACCCTCGAATGAGGGGACAGGTGGAGCCAGCCTAGTGCCTCCATGCATGGGGCACCCCTGATGTGACCCTGTACCCCCCATTCAGGCGCTCACATCCAAACAAGAGGTCTTCACTGCCTCCACTACCCTTCTCCCCACTAAACTGGAGACCTTCCCCCTGGACGTGCTGGTGAACACCTCAGCTGAGGACCTGCCACGGGGTGTGGATCCCAGCAGGAAAGAGGTGAGATGAGGCAAGGGAGCTGCTGGGAAATAGGGGAAGACCCCCTCCATGCTTTTTAGCTCATCCTCCTCTCTCCTCTCTCAGGCCCATCTCTCAGACAAGGACTTTCAGGATGTTTTTGGCATGAACCGCTCTGCCTTCGGCAACCTGCCCTTGTGGAAACAACAGAAACTCAAGAAGGACAAAGGACTCTTCTAGGGAACAACTCCAGCTCATTATTTTTTATTAAATAAAATTAAGTTGGAGCAGGACTGTGTCTCTCCTCACCAAGTCCAGGCTCAGCCTGGGTGTGGGGCTTATTTGGTAGAGAGGGCACGCAGGGAGATACAGGTCTTGACCAGGCACCAGCAGCACAGGGAAGGGCCCTCATCTCCTTTTCTGAATCCTTCCTTTGCCCTCCCTGCATGCAGAGGTGACACAGAAGCTGAGCACGCCCAGGGAGCCAGGACTCTCCCATCCCACCCCAGCACGTGCAGCTCCGGGCTAAAGGTCCAGTATACAGCTGGAGCCGCTCCCTCCCTTATCTCCTGAACTGCAGTAAATACACGGGGTACGAAAGGTAAAGGAGCAGTGTGTGTGTGTGGGGGGACAGGCACCAAGGATCACTTGTCCTTGCCCCAGGAGGTGAGGAGGGCATCTCTTCCACTTGGGATTCAAAGGGAGGCCAAGAGGCACTGGGGTGTCCCCTACGGGAACATGCTCCTGTCAGGGGGGCTGGGATGTGCATGTGCGGAGAGGCACTGAACACGCACACAAACAAACACACACACCCACAGGATGTTCCCAGGCAACTGAGCAAAGTCCCAATGACAAATGGGGCCAACAAGAGGCAGCAGCCCAGGCAGCATAGAAATAAGATGCCAAATCAAGAGAGGGTTAATAAAGAGGCTTTAATTTCACAAAAAGCTATCTACACATCATTTAAAAATGGGCAGGGAAACCCAAGAGCAAAAACTGTAAAGAATAGAGAGGAACAGGTCTGCTAAAACACAGAGAAAAGCACTGCTCCACATCAACAGTGTAAAGAACCAGAGTGTCAGGCAGAAGCCAGCAGCAGCCACCCCAGGGCAGGCAAGGCTGGAGTCTGGCAGCAGATCACATGGACAGCAGCTGCCAGGGGTCCCTCACCCCTTTTTTTTCTCTTTGGTGGGCAATTACAGGGATAATTAGCTCCATTAAAAACAAAGCAGATAAATTATTCCCAGCCTTCCTCCCCAAAGCACGACATTCCCCAGGTGCTTAGCGCCAGGGCAGCAGGAAGTGCTGAGCTGGCAATCAGCCCTTCCTGGGATGCAGCACGGGAATGAAGAATGCATGGCCGATGGTTATCTGTGCTGCACTGAGCAGGAGGTGGAAGGCGATGCCATGGCCACAGGCGTTGTTGAGCCCCACTCCCTCTTCCCGTCGGTCCCACGCTGTCACTGCAGTCGGGAAACCAGTCCTTGCCTTGCACAGGCTATCTGTGCAGCCCTGCTGGCCAGGGCTCCCTAAGGACACCCCCCACAAGCTCCAGTTCATTGACACGAAAGCTTTGTGCCTCTCAGATCAGGGGTGTAAATCAAGAACAAATTATCGCAGTCAGTGAAAGGACGAAGAAACACCGGGATGGGAATTCCTTGAGCTTAAGTGCTGAATCACACTTGTACTAAACTAGGCTGATTCAGAAGCAAGTAAATATTTAACTGAGGAAGAGCTTGCACTTGCTCAGGGACTGCAACTGAGCTTCACCTACCTATAGTGCAGGACAGGTATTTCATGTGCAAAAGCCAACCTTACTGAACCTGTTGCTGCAACAGTGTGAGCAGTAGGAATGATACAGCACATCCCTGAAGGATTACACACATGTCTCTCTCCACACTGCTCTCAGACACTGAGAAAGCTGGTTCTGCAAGGAAAGGGGCTCCATGGACACTCCTGCAAGGGGGAAGGTGCAACTGAGCTGCCATATCCCAAATAAAAAGCTTAAATTAATTCATAGATGTCTGCAAATTCTTAATGGTTAGGAATAACAAGCAAGAACTTTTCCTAAAACAAGGAACACTGGTTTTAAGCATCAGCTTTTGCATCTTGATCCAAACAAAACTAGCTTTGAACAAAAGTTACTGCACTGAAAAATCTGGCAATGTTTGCTTTTATTATAAATTAACTGGAGTGCAGCACTTTGCAAAAACAACCTTGCCACCCAAAAAAGCACTACAGGAATACTGGTTATTTACAGCACAAGTAAGGGATGTGCCTGGGGAAAACAGGTTTGCCCTCTGGACGGAGCACTCCATCACATTCACAGGGCGATCAGTTCAAAGGACAACTTGCAAGTCACCACCTCTTCCTATCGCCTGGAATTCTACCAAAATTAGTATCAACAATAGAAAAGTATAATGCTTTGTAATAAATTAACATATACAGCCCCTCAGGCTGCATCTCACAAGATAAATGTTTTGTCTACAACCAAACATGTGCTCCTAGCTGAAAGACCAGGAAGACGTCACTGTGACCAGGGCCCTTGGGCTCATCCCACATGGGGACTGGGAGGAAGGTCAGTCTCTCAACCACTCGGGGGTCCCAAAGTGCTTGTGGTGCAGAGGATACCGACGGCTGTTGCTCGCTGTTGTGCACCTGGGCGGGAAGAGGACACCGAGGCAGCAGCATTCCCATCCAGCTCACCAGGATAAACTCAAGTGTGGAAGTGCCCGTGAAAGGTGCCTGCTATTTCCTAAACTGATGCTTTTTGTCTGCTTTGCTTCAGCTGATTTATTCCTGAGAAACTCCTAGCGATAGTTAAAAAAACTCAGAAACTCTCTCAACAGCAAAAAAAGTGATTTTTTTTCTTAAGGAAGTCTTTCATCTCTGATACTCAAGCTGCAAAAATGAGAACTAAAGGCCAAAACAAGAGCTTTACTTACTGCAACAGCTTCTCTGAAATGAATAAATACCAGTGAAACATCTGTCCCTGCTAAATTAGTGCAAAGGTGTTGAAAAAATGAAATGGGCTTCTCCCTCTACTGCTGAAACAAGCTATAAAAGGAGCATTATGCTTCTAAACCCAGTAAAAAGCAACACTTCTTCCTAACCATGTTCTGTTTATGCTGAACAAGGGCCTTCTGAGAGCTTTCCACCTGGTTTAGTTTCACAGTTTGAGCGCTCTGCACTCCTCAGAAAGGAGAACAGAGGCATAGCTGCATTACAAAGCCTCTTACCCTGGGATAACACAAGACCAAGGCAAGAGCATGGTTCAATCACAGAGCAATTCAAGTGCCAGACATGGCTCTGCAGACCGTTTTCTCAGCATCCCCACTTCATGGTGATCCCGGCCTGCACAGGAAGGGTAATGCTACAATGCTCTTTCACTCCCAGAAGATGCAAAGCAGCTGTTGCTCACCTGCTGCCACTCCTCTGTCTGCTCCAGGTGTTCAGCTACCCCTGAATCACATTGGAACAGCCCTAAGCAACACAACTCCAGTGCAAAACACAGCACACCCAATGAGTGACCTCACCTCTCCAAACGGTACTGATGCAACAACCTCATGAAGAAAATGCAATCAAATAATAGAACTTGTAAAACAAAAAAGAAATCACATATATAATCTCATGTCTAAATGAGGATGACAGTGAATGGCATAAAAAACCGACAGAGCTGCCACCAGGTATCAATACATTCCACAGCACCGACAGTTTGTTTCCTGGAACCGCATGTAAAACTTACAAACCCATGAATGTCACAACGCATCAGCTTGAGGGATTCCAAAATGCCTGTTAGCCAGATGACTGGCGAGAGCCTACTCAGTGATCTGGGCTTCCAGTGAGTATTACTAACACAACACACGCCGGGTTACAGAGTCTATTGGTTAAACTGCTCTTGGAGGGGGGGAAAAAAAAGAAAAAAGCGCCAAGTGATATGTAAATCTTTGCCACTCACATCTCACAGGTGAATGGGCTTTTAAAGTCGAGTCTCTTTTTGCACTATGTTTTAAACCAGTTTATGAGCAGCTGTAGTCTTGTGGCTTAATGCAACTCTTTAAGGCTCCATGCTGACAAAATCATTTGAGAAACAATAAAAACTTCACCACAGGAGGATCGCTCTGGGATGTCAAGGTTTAAACACGTGGTTCAGGCCCAGGACTTGCACAGATGGTTCAATAAACTTAGTGTCCCAAATTTCTTTTGTTTCTTGTTTTGGCCCTGAGCTGTTTGTTACTCCTGCATTGTCTGGCTAAAGTTCAGAATCTTCCTTGCTCCTCAGGAGGAACAAAGTGTTTTACTCTTCACAGGGGCTGACGAACAGATCTTCCTACTTCCATGCTAAGTGGCTGTGCATTTTTTTCTGTTTCTAGTAACTCATCGAAGATATCCCTGAAACAGCAAGAAAGACCAACCATGAAACTCACACAGAATAACAAACCACTACATAAGACAGCCCTGAGGGAATCAGCAACTGGATTTAAATCCACAAACTCAAGCGTCACAGATCCTGGCAGGGAGAGGTGTCTTACCTGGCATCTCCAAGCACCAGTAAAGACAGAAGAGGATAAACCCCTCTTTTTCAGTTCTCTGTGCCCAGAAATATGTTATTTCTACCTATAAACCTCATTTGGGCTATGTTATGAGATAACCATGACTGCAACAACACAACTGCTAAGAGCAGGGATAAGGGCATTTACAAATATCACAGCACTTGGGAAAAACCCAAGCTCCGTTATGATTCTTGGTGCATCAAATGGATAGCTGAGACATTGAATCCCCTTCTTAAAATAGGATTGAATGCATTTGTTAAAACCCTACATATTATGGACACACAATCCCACACCTCTGAACTCAGAGCACTTCAATTTTGTCATTCTGGATAGTTTTCTTCCCAGAAAAAAGCGGACTAGAGCAAGAAGAGAAACCTGCTTCCTCACAAAGAGCAGGTAATTACTAGCACCAAAATTCCCCAAGACACTTACTTGTGCATGTAGAAGAAGATGTAACCACTCCGGTCCCTGTCACACTGAACAGTGGTCTCAAGAGTTCTGGACACTTCCAGGTCATTGTAGGTGAACCAGGACTGCTTCTTGATATCATAGACATCGCTAATATAATGACCTTAAAAACAGAGAATCATAGAATGGGTTGGGTTGGAAGGGACCTCAGAGATCATCAACTTCCAAACCCCTGGCCATGGGCAGGGACACTTCCCACTAGACCTCATTGCTCAAAGTCCTGTCCAACCTGTCCTTGAACACTTCCAGGGATGGGGCATCCACAGCTTCTCTGGGCACCTTTCTTTCCACGCTGCAGTTTGTGCAGTAAGCTGGATAGCTACATACTCTGCTCTAGCCACCTATGTCAGATTTCAATGCTAAAATATCCTTAAGATCCTGGTTCATCAGCTGTTAACAAGCACAAGCAATTCCACAGATCCCGTAAGCTGTATGTTTTCCACAGGCATCACGACATCCTCAATTTCCTCTCCACATCAGCAACTCATGACAGAAATTTGCTTTGGTCCCTGGATTCTTCTCTATAAATAACCCTTTTGTGGGAACTCTGTATTACAGATTTTTTAAGCTAGACAAGAGATGAAGAATAAAATATGGTATCTTTTACCTGAGGATGATGTGCTTCCAATATGGCTGACAACGCTGATGAGACGATAGGAGTGAGGAAGCTCTCCTGTCTGAATAAAAAAACAACCAACAACTAAAGCTTTTAGGCATTCACATTACTGTGTAGCTTATGGATAAGATGATTTATACACATGATACCAGCTTTGGCTACTGTATTCAAAGTTGCAACCCAATCAAGGATTACAGAAATAGGCCCCTGGATCACACCAAACAAGAAGTCCTTACAGAAGGGGGAAAGAGACTCTCATCTTATTTAATCTTTCAGCAAGCCAATGAACATGCAAACAAGCCACTCTGACCTCAGAACAGATGCTGACATGAGCTGTACACTGCAAAGTTCTCTAAACAACCATTTCCTGAGCGACTTCCACTGATGTCAGAATTAATCCATCAAATAAACAGAAAAGCCAAAATGGAACACCATGCTTACTTCTGAAGTATCAAAGAAATACCCTTGATAATGGTACACAGATTTTACAGCTAGTACCAGATGTGTAGACCAAATTGTCCTGCACCTGTAACACCAGTAGACAACACCTTCTTTGCATGCAGGAAATGTGCTCTGTCTATTCACTGGCTTTTGACAATTTATTTCCTTAATCCTCTCTGACCAGGAAACATCACTGATATGATTTTGCTGACAATACTCTTGCAATGTAACCCTTAGTATAAGGGTACGAAATTTGGCACAGAATTCTAAGAAAATAAAAACTGCTCAAAGAAACTCCAGTTATTAAAACTTCTCCCGTCGGCACAGCACTCTTTCCATTGAGGCAAGCAGGAAACTTCCATAGCGCTGCTGCGTGGAGTCTGAGTGTGCCAGTGGCCAGTGGCACATCCCACGTTACAGTTAGCTGTCCCTAATGGCAATAAGATCTCCCCACAACCTCTCAGTTATGGTGGTGCAGCACCTAGAAGCCCATGGTGCTGTGACTAAACTACCATGCTGAGGGGAAAGAAAAGGTATACTCTTCAGTTGGCTTTTGAAATCATGGATCACACCTCAGCATTTCTTTTCAGCTCTTCAGCTTCAGCTTCTGAATATTCCATGTCAAGAACATCCTCGTTCCCAGAGTCTTCATCAGAACCAATGCTGTCCAGGAGAGAGCTGTTAAACTCTAGATAGCATGGAAACAATGACACTGCGTGAGAAGCTGTGGACCACACAGGAATTCACAACAAGTTGAGATGTATCTACGTACTATGTAAACAGGCATAGTAAAATATTGAGCTTCCTTTCCAAGGAAAAGCAGGACATATCAGAATTTCCAAATAAAAACTGTCTCCCTTTCCCAGCTTGTCAGAGCAAGAGTTAAGTACTGTGGAATTAATTTTAGCATCATCTCGCTCATACTTTTCCAGAAGGGCACTATGGCAATGACAGCTGGGTGATAAAAGAGGATTTAAACACCCAATTGGTTCCAAAGGGCTGCAGCCAGTGCTGTCAGGAAGAGAAGTACAGCAGGTCTGGTCAGTGAACTGCAAGTTTCTGCAATGAGAAGCTATGAATTACAGTTTTAACTATAAATTGCATTAACAAAGTGCATTTTTGAATTAAAACTGGCATCAAAATACTACTGCTGGCAGCAGGCATCTTTTCATTGTTTTCAATGGTAAGAAGGCTGCTCACCACAGGAACTTCCAGTTTGCTTGGCTGAGCAAAATGCAGGCAGCTTTCTGTAAAGAGCCGGAAGGCACCACTGCTCCCTGGTACACCCTGTTCCAAACTTCCTGGGGTTCTGCAGCTACCCGACTAATTTAAGATTTTGTACAGTAGTCATTAGGAGAAGTAGCTATGCTTTCACCAGTTAAATTAAAGCCATGGAGTCCTGGGTGGATGAGAAGTTGAGATTAACAGGACACTGCTCAGGAATTTTTTTCTGGTTTGTTTTCAAGAGACTGTAACACCAGCTATGATGGAGATGTTTTACCACAGAGATTCTCACACTGCTTGACCTATTAAATCATCAGATGCTGGATCAGTATAATCTTATTGGGAAGTTTTCAGATTATTCCCTCTAACCAAGAATCCTTTACTGCTGCTTTCCCTGCTATTTTGGGCTGTAAGATACAATACAGCCCATCAACACAGGTCCTTTGATAGGTGTCTGCATGAAGCACTTGCCATGCGAATTGCTAAATGCCACTTCAGCAATGGTCCCAGGCTGTTCTTTGGTTCCAGCACCACTGGGATCCTTCATAAGACAGATGCCACCAGATCTACATTCAAGCTTACGATCATCTCCTTGAACAACTGATGCCTTACAAATGAGATAGTGGCAAGGCAATGCTCATGTTTAAGCCAAAGAGCTGCAAATCAAGAGGATGAGGATTTCTTCCTCAATATGAATCAAGCAAGACCTAAGAATGACTGGGCACTCAGTCTGCCAGACTAAAAGGTGCTTAAGCAGCATTCAACTTGCTTCTCTTCAGAAGCTTATGTGTGTTCACACAGTAACAACTGAGGGCCTTTAAATGTGCCTGAGCAACTCGCAGTATCTTAATGCAACACTTCATTACCCCTCCCGCTCCTTCTCTGGAGCAGGAATTTTCTCTCTGTTATGCTTTGCTCTGCCAGATCGTATGAAATCACTTGCATGCCAGCCTCACACAAATGTTAAACAGTGCCTGAGGCCTACCATGCTGCCTGCTTTTGGAGAAGACAGGTAGCATATTCTGGTTTCTTTTTTCACTCCCAACAGCTATACCTTGCAGTGAGGTCTGTCTGCCTTCCATCCTATATCAGACATGCTACAGCACTGATTCATTTACCCAGGTAAGGCCAGTGTATTCATTAATCAGCACTAAAATATCAATGCAGATAAGAAATAATCCTTATGTCCTGATGTCCTAGAGCTATGAGCACGTTGGCTTTGGCAGGGAATGCAAAATTTCAAGACACATTTTGCTCTCTCTAGATAATCTATTAACTACATATTACATATGGTTCACGTAATATATTACACATCTCTCCATATACACATCTCTATATCCAACTCAAGAGTCAAGAGACTGAAATAAGCAATTTTTCAGATTAAGTTTTTCCTGGCATTTGCTTTCACAACCAACAAAAGCTGACCTTGAATAAAGCCAAGCACAACAAAGCACACACCAAAAGAACATGAATCCCAGCTGTCTTACTGACAGTCAGGAGCTGCACTCATATACACAGATCGATTTTCTCTCAAAAGCAACAAACTGGAAGAAGTTAAATAAGTTTCACCTTGAAGACTTAATTCTGTGGCTCGTTTGAGGTCATCATCCTCTTTCTGCTCTCGTGCCTCCTAAAGGGTAGACAAAAAAACTTAGCTCACTGAAACATTTCACTGTTTAAAATTCTTGTGGTGCTCTTTTTCCATTGAAACTGTGCTGCTCTGGTTTCTACAACAAACTTGACATTGTAAATTAAAAGTTCTTTGTGAAGGAATGTTTGCAACCAGCAAGAGTCCAATTTTCCTGTGCAACAGAACCTGGGACAAACCTTCATTAAGGCTTGTCAAAGCTCCTGAACTTTGGTATGCAGCAGAGCGAGTCTCGAGTAACACCGAATGCTTTCTCTGGACCACTAATTTGAAAAGCATCTGAACGAATTTGCAACCCTTCACTAAGGAAATCTGTCACTTACACACAAAGCTTCTCAAACTATAGCAAAATTTTGACTTCTGCCCAAAGCCAGCTGAGGACAGAGCCATTAAATCTTGACAGACTTTATTATTTTTAAGGTATTTAAAACTAGAGTCAGCGCTTCTATGTAACAGGTGTAGCTCACAAAGACAGGATGCAAAAAGACACCACTAAACCACCAGGCATGGTTATTACCATATTACCACACCAAGTAACAAAGAAACTTCAAGTCAACAAACACTTCTAATGTTTGAATACATAATATCATGCCCCCATTCCTCCCACCATTCTTGAAAAGCTCAGAGCTACAGCAAGACAGGCAAAAATATTTAATGAGCTGGCTTCTTAATCCAGAGATTGAATGCTTTGAGCACATCTGAACGTAGCACCCCAACTATGTATGTCAAATCAAGAGAGCCACAGCTACCGCATTTCCATGCCCAAGTCATTAGAATAGCAGGTTTTTTGCTTCAGAACTGTAGCAGAAACAGACTCAAAGGGCAGTTCTACATTATTACCATGAGGCCTTTTATCTCACTACATATTTCTAAAGCATGTAGGAATCTTGTTAAACTACTCAGCCTTGCTGAATCAAAGCTACATCTGGCATGGAACATACCAACCAGCACCTCTTAACTAGTAAGAGAAAAGTCCAAGAGCCACGGAAACATCAGATCTCATAAGGAAAACCATGACAGCTCTGGTATTAATAGAGAGCAGACAAGGGCACCTATTTAAAGAAAGACCTGGCTAAGTGCTTCATTTGCTCCCAACAGCTTGGTTAAACCTGTGGAATCAGTTACAGGCCTTTAAACTCAAGTTTTTGTAGCACACATTCTTTCCAAGTCTAATGTGAAGGACTTGTTTTAGACTAAATTATTTGTGATCCTTTTTCCCATTTACGAGCAGAGAAGTTTGAACACAAATGCTCAGTTTCTTGGTGCTTCACTAAACACCCCCTACTTGCCAGCACCAGCAACAAGGCTAGGACAGACATGTCTATAACCTGACCTGACATGGCTGTCCTTAGCCTTGGCCTTGAAACCTGTCTCTTTCACCAAATCTTGACATGACATGCTGCAAGAAACAACTTGCAGTTGTAAAGGTAAAGGGGGGCTGGGTCTGCAGAGAGTAAGAGTTTAGTTCAGTTTATCATTGTTATTAATATAATGTGACAAGCCAGTGTATAAAAAAGTGCATGGAAAGCTTTGAGAAATCTGCAAGACTGTGATGCAATATACAGTTTTAAAGGGCTCGCAAGTTGTGCCTGGATGTCTCCAGTGTCATCACACTACTGACGCTGGAGCTAGAAGAAACTTAAACTTTTTTCCATCTGGTTATCTCAAAAAAGCAGCAGAATGCCCTCACAGTTACTGCCTGAACGTAAGCTTTTACTTAATGTAAGCTGTCAGGTTTCCTGGGGGAAGATAAAAGAAGCAAACTTTATTTCTTACTTGCTCTTGAAGGCTTTGAGCCAGTGCCTGCTGAAGTTCTTGCTCTTCCCTCTCTCTCTCCATATCATACTGCTGCAGCCAGTCAACCTCTCCCTGGGAGCCTTCTGGAGTTTTGTTTTCCTTGTTCTCATCAAAATCTTTAGTTATCTCCGGGAAATTGGCAGGACCTGGGAATTAGAAAGTACAGTTAGGCTTTCCCGGGTCTTCTGTTTGCTAGCAGCTAAGTCCTCTTTAAATCACCACAACCCTTGGAGCACAGTGACATCTATTGACAGGGAATGCTCACCAGCTGTAAAAAACCCACACAAGTCAAATGGAAAAAGCTCCAAAGCACAGTCTTATATCCATTTTTACAGGTGTACAATAAACCATTTGATTAATCCCTGGACCTGTTCCCTTCCTAATCTTTTGTGTTCACTCTGAAACAGCAAGTTTAACTGCAGTAAGAAGCCACACACCACAAGGTTTCTGCAGTTATGAAGCTGACACTTGAACTTCTCTCTAAGAAACCATGGATTATAAAAATTTGCATTGCATACTATACCCTGGTGTACTACAGATGAAGGCACAATTAAAGCCAAATTATACAAGATTGAGGAAAGCACAAACCTCAATTACTGCTTAAATCTATCATCTTTTCCTTCAGGTGACAGAGCCTGGAGCCTCAGTCTTGTGAACACCATTTACAGCTTTAAAGGTGCATGAACATTTTAAGTTTGCAGTTCACCTACAAAACCTCTGGAATGAACATTCATTCAGCCACTGCATACTCCTCCTGCATGTGCAGCACACTTTAATTCTCCCACTTGCCTGCAACTGGGAAAGGGTCAGGACCTGCTCCAACTGCTATCACGCAGCAACACGTGAAACTTCATAGTTTTGACCTATGCAGACTTGAACAATATCTGCTGATTAGTTATTGTGGTGGTTTGACCCCGGATGAATGCCAATAGTGTTATTTACAAGGATAATACAAGGCAGTCTCCGTATCTGTGAATGTCTGAACACAAGACCACCAGAACCAGAACCATAACCCATCAGTCTGATCCTCTTTAAGATGAAAAACAAAACAGAATTTATTACATGGTCTTTGAAAGCTTCCAGTGTCAGAAGAAATACAGAACTTCCATTAAATACATAATTTCTGCCTAAGTGTCACAAAAAAGCTTTCAAATAATTACACTGTACTTCCAAAGAAAACGCCGAGATAACATTTATGAGGCCGCACTCTATCACAGGTCTCTCACAACAACATAAGCAATATTAGTGTATATAAAAGAGGCACAAACCAGGATGACCACAAACTTGTAATTTTTCTTATACACTGCTTTCCAATATCAAGGCTGTCAAAAGTCGTCCATTGAAACACAAGTAATTTTTTGCAATAGTGGGGTATTTTGTTAATATTTAACATCCTGGCTCTTAGAGGATAAGAGCATATTGTTGGCCTGTTTTTCCACACTAGCAGAATTTAATATCTGACTGAAAGCATCTAGCACACAACTGATGATAAAATACTTCTTTTTCCTTCAGTTGGCTAAAGGGAGGCTCAGTTTCCTCACACTGAGATCACACAGGCTCTCCTTGTATTTAACTCTGTCTCTGGTCAGAGGCCATAATTCACTTGTCTTACACTTAAGGGTCTACTCTCACATAAAAAAAGTTTTAGAAAAAAGATTACAGAGATAAAGTTAAATTCATTAACAAGTAGTGACAAAATAACTGTATTTATGACAGCACTCTAGTCTTATGCTACTGTGCTGCCCAGGCTGCAACAGCTATGGAAATGAAAATACTTCCTGCTTATGGAAGGATTCAGTTCTACACATGGACAAATTTTAATAAGTTGAACAAGTTGAACTGTCTGGCCCAGGAACCTGCAGAAGCATGTGTTAATCAAGACAGAAAAAACAGAAATTAACTCTGAATCAGAGAGGTGAGAGACATACACGAAAATACATTTTCACAATTCAATGAATTACATGTACTTTATACACGGGAACCATAAGGAACCTCTGAGGAAGTCAAGCAGTTTCAGCAGTGCACTTGCACCCAGTTTCTGCCACCAGGCATTACTAACCTGATGGTATCAATAATCTGCTCTAGTCCAATTAACATGGTTACTTTGCCTTACCTGAGTCTAATATTGCTCTGGGTTTCTCCATCTCCATAGATTCCAGGTTTTCCGGCAATTCCTGAATTTCATCATCTCCAAAACCAGTGTCTGGGCTGCTTGTGGGCTTATCTTCATCATGGCTCAGAGACAGAGAAGCTTCCCTTTTGCTAATCTCCAAAACAGCTGCGACTACCTCATCTTCACTCATCCCGTCAAAACCAGAATTACCCAGCTCGGGTTTATCACTCTCCATTTTACTTTTTTTTGAACCCTAGAGATGAATGGGGTTATGATTAAATGCTTGAATAAATAGGTATATAACATCAGATTTACATTTCTGTGGATTTTTTTTTTGTTTTAAATTTTATTAACCCCAGGGAGTGAGAGCTTGTCTCTGTAAACATTCAACAGACAGTTACATGAGAGTCAATGGAGAGACAGCCTTTGTAGTTGCACTCACTTCAGGGAATAATATTTAAATATAAACTACAACCAGTTTTTACAGGTCCTGTGGATTAACACATACAAGATAACTCTTCCCTTCTCCCTCCTTTCCTTCAAGACATGTTCCCCCTTTAGGTTCTGGTGAATCCTCAACCCCCTGGCAAGTTGGTGCTGAGACACAGGCAGGGAAATTGCAAGTTTGTTAACAAGGGATGAAGCAGCAACATGAGAGTAATTGAACTTGAATATAGAGAAGAATAGGAACTGAAATCAGGCCGGTATGAAGAGCAATTAAAATTAGGTTTGGTGCTGCAGACTTGCCATATGACTCTGTAAACCAAGTAAGAAAACAGTTAAACAGGGAAACGGGGGAATTATTCTTTCCCAAGGAGAACAGAATTGCTTTAAATTGGAAGAAAGAAAAAACACTTGAATCTTAATCCAAATTCTTTTTATACACCACAATGATTTGCAAATAACCTAGTATTTTCAATAATTTCAAAATTAACTGTTAATCAGGAGGTTAACCTCCACGTATGCATGTTTATGCAATTACACTATTTACCATACACTTAGAATCTTTTTTCCTATCTTACATCAAAAACAGAGTAAAATAGAAACTATTAGAATATATATACACCAAGTTTTTGATGAGCAAGACTAGTTTTATAGAGCAAAGATTTTGTATTAAAACTACCTTATCAAACAAGAGTAGCAAATTAATTAGCAAACTAAACTGTTTGTTCTAGACATGATGCCCTCCCAAGAATTAGAAGTGACAGATTTAAACCTCTCCTCACAGCTATTCAGGCACTGAATAAGAAGAGCAGAGTATCTGCTTTTTAAGCTTTCTGATTTCTCTCTGCACCTGTAGGCTACCAACATCAAAACTGGTTTAGCTCCTCAGCAAACCCTAGTTCAAGGCTCTCTGCCAAAAACTACCATTAATTCAGCGCTGGACTTTAAAGACTTGGCAGCATCTGTACATTCTTTGAATACAACTTTTCTACTAGACATTGTTTGCATGGGTTTGAATTAGCTTAGGCTTTAAGACGGGCTGCTTTAAACAAGCCTTTAAGAAGTCCTTCAAATACCACTTCACCTGCAGAGGCAGAGATCACAGGAATTGCAGTTCTGCCCATTTTTAGCTGGGTAACTGCTATTTGCAGTTACCCAAAGCCACTTACAGATGCTATTCCAGCTGTTCTCCCACACAGCAGGGATGTTTTGCAAGCAGTGCCTGGCAGGGGATGTACTTGCCATACAAAGTGACTGCCAAGCTCTTAATGCAACCCCATCCACATCTGCTATGAGAATCGTATCAAGGGAAATGGTGCAGCAGCAGCAATGCCACTTCCAAAGATCAGGATCAGGTGCCCCCAGGACAGCATTGAGAAGGTCAGAGAATCTGGTTAATGGTAACAGATGGCTGGACCAGCCTGTGGTTGAGAAATGGCCAACATGCATGGCCACAGGATAAAACCATTTATGTGGAATCATCACCACCACTGTCTTGTTCCCACAACAGGCTGTAAAGCCTGTAGCTGATTTGTTATTCAAAGTACTAGGATTTATTCCCACAATTTCTGGACTCAAAGGGCTTTTGTGACAGAGACTACTTACTCTTCCTCAGAAGTAAAACTCAAGGAAAAGTCAGTTAGGACAGTTTGAAAGATCTTTTCTATACCTAAGAGGGACTTCAAAGACAAGTTTGTTTCCTTTTCCTGAGATCTTCAGCAAAGGGTTTTCTTATTTTTCCCAAAGCAATCCATTCCATCCCTACACATTCTGAGCAACAGGAAGTGTTCCCTAATATTTAATCTAAAAACTACTGTCTGCAATTTAGTTATTACTTCTTGTTTATGCACCACAGGCAAAGAAAACAGCTCAAGTGTTCTTATTAATTTTGTCCCCTTCCTTGAAAGCACAAGGCTTGCTTAGGTTTCCCCTTAAACTAAAGGCCAAACTAAAGAACATTTGCCTGCTCTTTCTCCCAAAATCTTCCTCTGAACATTTACGTTCCTCTCCTCTCGCCCCTCTCCAACTAATCTAAGACTTTTCAGTCCAGAGCCCAAAGATACACAGAACTCCAGCTAAAGCTCAATGCTGAGGCAAAAAGGAGAGTGACTTTACACAATAAGCAGGCTATGGCTCTGTCTAGATACTTGTTTTCAACCTGCCTGATCTTGTGACCTTTCATGCCCTTTCTGAAGGCCCACTACCTTCAGCTGTTCGCATCCCACATTTACAGTTGATTAATCCTGCCTGTTCCCACCAAACAACCCCTCCTATTTTTATGCAGTTTCTCAGATTTGTGAAGATCATTGTTATCTGTAGTTCTGAGCTTTATCAAACTGGCAGCCCTTCACAGCTCTGGATCTTCTGAAAATTTAAGTCAGTACCTATTTTATCATTTAGTATTAAATAGTGGATCAGGATCCTCCCTTGATTTGATCTTCCCACCAGATCAGAAACTGTAGGTATCTTCCTCTTGTTACCTAATGCTATTCATCCAGTTTTATACCTGTATTTTAATGCCCTAATCAAGAACACAAGTCTGAGCTTGATTAAAATAACCCTATGAACGCTAACAAAAAGCAGAGATGCAGGACACTTGTCCTAAGCACTAGATCTGCAACACTCTTAACAGAAGAAAGTTGTACTGCAAAATAATCCCCTAAACTGCTTCTTTTTCCTTCTGGGTCATCATTCCTTCCCACACAACTCATCTACCTGCTAATACACTGCCCTGACAGAGGGAAAAATCCCCCCAAAAACTTGGCAACATTAACTCTAGTCACAAGGAAAAGCTCAAAGGCAATTTGAAGTTAATTGTGCCATTACACCAATGAACTTGAGTATCTTCACACTTCTGTGTGTCTGTCTCCAAAGACTGTTAGCTTCAGGTTCTAAAATAATTTTAAAAGCCACACTTGAAAGGGGACACTGATTTGATGTGCACGAAGTTCTCTCAACTGAATATTTTACTTAGCCTAACTTGTACTGGATCTAATTTAATCAAGGACTTTACTGCATAATTTTATTATCAACAGCACATTATACTTCAGGGAACATTACTATTGAAAGTTGCCCAAAGGACTGACCAAACTGCTAAGCAGCTGGTATACACAACCTGAAAACTCTAGTGTAGCTGCAATGCAATTACCTCTGCTCCCAGTGGGAACCCAAGACAAGTGTACAGAGAGGTCAATTAGCAAAGCACTTCCTTATAGCACTGCAGTGCTAATTAGGAGAGGCGGGGGGGGGAAGTTACCTGACATCAATTCCACTCACAGTTTATGCTAAAAAAACGCAGACCAGACACGGGCACATAAAGGATCTAGTACATGAAAGTTTGTGGGTTTTTTCCCCCTTACCTTTTCTGGCTCTTCTTGCAGCTGTTGCTGATCTCTGCTCTGTATATTGCACAACCTTTGGCTATGGACAACAGAGCGTTTAAATGGCTCATCATCACTGTCAGAATCTACACAGAGCGCTGCAGAACTCTTGGACTTGAAAGTGTATTTTCTGTAAATTAAACACACAGCTATTAAACTCCATAACATTGTAGCATTGGACAAATGCAAATGTCTTTCCGAGTAACCACTAAAATAGTACTTTCACACTTACAAGCTGCAACAATTGACGGAGACAAGGATGAACACAGCAAGCAAGGTTGTCAGAACAGGTGTATTTCAGTGTGTTAAATGACATATTTCCTTCAAGCCAGCAATAGCTGGGAACATTAGAAGTTACTCATTCTGTGGCTCTTGCTTTTAAAGCCGAAGATTCTGCACTTTATTACCTTGCAATTCTAGACTACTTGTTTGAGTCAAGAAATTTGGCACAAACTATCTGACTTCTCAAGTTACTAAACTGGACACAGGACTTCTCACACCATTCCCAGGATACAAAATGTGTAAATCTGCACAAGTTCTTCAGTTTTCCTGTGTGCTTTTTCATTAATATAAAGTCTTGCTTCTTTACAGCAGACGACAAGGGAGTCCAGGGAAGCCACAATTTCTGCCAGATTAGTAAATCTGGTCTTTAGGTATTTCACAATCCAAAACCATCCACTATGATATCACATTTTTCACTGTATCAAAAACTAGCCTTTCAAAACAGCCTATAAAAAACAATGCCCGCTCGTCTTTGCAAAAAAACTCAAGGAACTAATCACCTGTTCCCAACACACGCATTTTGGCTCCATAGAGTCAGAACAGAGAAAAGAGCAACATTGCAGAATTACAAATCATTTTGCTTCTTATACATGTGACTTGCAACTACAAAGTGCAAACTAGTTTAAGATACTTGATACTGACAAATCACCTGTATAAACTAAATCACCTGTACAGACTAAATTTAGTTGTCATTCTGATGCTCAGCTCTCTGACTGAAAAAAATCATCTTTGCTTACTTACAAGTTCCTAAAGGATCTCAAAAGAAGTGCTAAGGTGAGATTATGTCAACTAAGCAAATTGTACCATTGATGTTAATTTCAGGTACCACGTAACACCAATGACTCAGATATGAAAAGAAAGTAGCTGAAATAATTTACTACAATATAAAAACCAGAAAACAAACACAAACAGTGGAAATACTAGAGAAAAGTAACTAGAAGATTTTAAAATGCCTTAGAAATTATGCCAGGAAACCCCAGGCCACGGACATGTCAGAGCTATAACTCACCTATTAGGTGTGGAAGTGCTTACAGTACAGGAATTCACCATTTGGGAGGCTTTCAATGGACGGGAACTATTAAAAAAAGCAAAGTATTTAGTGCAGCAGTTAAAGTCTTCAAAAAAAATGTTTACTTGTCTGCTATGCATGCAAATCCATGACCAAAGAAACAAGCAGAATACCATTATATACTTGCTAATTGCTTAGATTTACTGTAATAACTTCATCACACTATAAATAAACAACAGTTGTTCAAAACCATATGTAATCCTCTAAACTTGATTCACTTCTCAGTGATGCACCCTCAGGGACAAGCTCACAAATTAAAGGCTCTGGGCTCCCATGTCAAGACAGCTCATTTACTTTTTATTCCCACCAAACACCAGAGTTCCTGCTCCCAAACCAGTTTTCTGCTGCAGTCTGGATCAGCCGGTTTTCTGGCATATCCCACGTCTTCATTTCTCCTCCTTTACCTAGATTCTTCTACACAAAATTCCTGCTCCATTTAATCCTTTCACGGGCTCCTCAAGGTCCATCACTATCACTACACATCTATCCAACTGATGGTAGCCAATGCAGAAAGCTTTTCTACTCCTCCCCCCCCAAACCAGGGCTGCTTCTCTCCAGCCTAGTTACCCTTTCACTCCCTGGTCAGTCACAATGGTTTCAGTAACTGAAAAAACCCCCAAACCATTGGCAAGCCATTTCAAACCTCCTTTGAAGTATTTCTGGTCAGCATAAGACGTGTTTGAGACTGCTACTGTTCAAACAATTTATTGGGAAACACCCACTTAAATCTCAAAGACCACTAAACATTTGGCACAATACCTGAGCATAGACACCAGGTGTGCCCCAAATCACTAAGGATACCTGGCTACCTCACTAGTCAGGGGCTACAAGAGATCTGATGGTTTCCTGTTCCTGATTCTGTCACAGACTTCCAATGTGACAACTGGCACATTTAATCCTTGTGTCTCAGGACAAGCAGCTGTACAGACAAAACTGTCACAGGGGAAAGGAGGGAGTATTTTCAGTGTATGAAGGGCTCAGGTACTAGTGACACAGGAAAGACAATGAGAAATGAATTGACAGCACAGGGGGTGCAAGCGGAAATTAGCAGAAATATGCAGGATGTTGTGTCTTCTGAGCAGAGTTAAGCATGCTGTGGAGGGAAATGTAATCTACATTATTTTAGACCAAGAGGCATACATTTAAAAAATTCCTAACAGAAGCATTCTTAAAAAGAAGATAAAAGTTATTTTCGAGGACAGTGAAAAATATTATCTTACCAAATATTCCCTAGATAATGCCCAACCAACTCTTCCTACTTCTTCTGTCATGTTCTCTCTCTACACATGTTCTTATGATGGCATCATTACAAAATAGCAGCACACATCTGAGGCTGTGTAATTTGAATGTTTCCTTGCCCAGACATCCTGTGGAGGGGATCTGAAAACTGCCTACCTTGTGGCATAGGTGGTTGACATGGCAAGGACCAAAGCTGTGCACTTACATTGCAGAATGGACGCTCCATCCCAGCGTCAGTGGCAGCCTGGTGCTTTCTGTACAGTGGGAAAGCAGGGTCAAGTATCTTGGAATAACAACCTGCTGCCCAACTTTATGATTGAGAGACAATGCTACATTGAAGCTGTATCGTTTCAGATGAAGAATCAGGACCCTGAGAGAGATGAGAGGACAAATGTTAAACTCACCAAAGAAGTCAGAAAAAACCTGCTCAAAATCCAAGTAACCCTGTTTACCAAATGCATTCACCTGACTAAACCAATTATTACTTTGGGATGGTAGGCAAACACTATCCCTCTCTCATCTGGCAAGACACAGGTAATTATGTTCCTGTCCATCACTCAACTTTGTGCAAGGTGCAGAGAACAATCTCTGTCAACTCAAGAGGTCTCCTGCTTTGACCTTGCTCTCCAGTCAAGCAGAAGCATGCAGCTCTTACCAAACTCATTTCTACTACACAGTGAGAGGTAGGAAACAACAGAAATTTTATCATAATAGGTAGCAATGCTAGTAAATCATTCCGAGATAATCAGGTCTGTGATGGAGGGATCAAAGAGCTACCCAAAACTGAGGAGGAACTGTGCCCAGTGCATGATGTGTGCTTGGTTTATCAGTCATGGCATTTTCTCTTTGAAAGAACTTTTGATCACAACAGTGTAAGGAACAGAAAAGGCTTCTTTACACTGAATCTTATCCCTTATGCTGCACTTTGTACTGCCTACTTAAATCAATGCAGATGTATTATCACTTGTGTTGTACTAATATTCAAAAAGTTTTACAAGGGTTTAGCAGTGCTTGAATAAATATATCACAGAAGCAAAAAGCAAAGTACTAAGCTACCGGTTTCAGTGTCCCTGGGACAAAGATACAGATCTGACAAAATAACCCACTTAACTTTACAAGTCAAGAGGTTTACACCCCTATCTCCAAGCATTTCTAAATCATGAACTAAACCAAACTGAGAGGTCAGAAACTACAGAGCATGCCATTGACCCCTGAAGTGTCATGTTTACTAAGAGAAACAAGAGGTATCAGCACGAGAAGAGCTAACTGATAAAAGCTAATACCTACATACCATCTGCCACTAATGCCTCCAATTCAGTCCTGCCCATCAGGTCAACTGAACACAAAATATTAAAATTCCAGAATATATTTACTGTTTCTGTTTCATTCACGCCCCAGAAACCCCAAGAAAAATGGAAGGGGAAAACGCGGTCTTTGCGTATTGACAGGGAGGAAGAAACATGCAATGCAGAGAGCTCCCAAGAGAGCTTCTTCAGAGAGAAACTAAAGAACAGAATGAATGCTCCTACCTTTCTCACAATGCTGACCAGTGAACATGCTGCCCTACACATCTGCCCACCTTCACTCTTAAAGGGACTTCTGCTTGCACTTTGGTAACATGTGCTTCCAGAAAGGAGAGGAATAGGTGTAAACACTTACCTGGGAAGCCTATTGAACTTGTGTGTGACAACAGCAGACTTTCCATTGCACTTCTCACAGGAATACTCGATCTCCTCAGCCTGATTAAGGGAGCAGAGAAATGACATATGGAACAAAAGACACATCAAACAGATCCCAACTGAAAGCACATTGCTTTTTGGCCATCACACAAACTCTTCAAAACAGCAGTAACCTTCAACATGACCTAATAAGAAGCCATCTAACAAGAGAACAGGTAACCGAGCTTAAAATTTGACAACATATCCATTAACACAGGTGGAATTTTTCCTGCAAGTCTATTGTGGACCAGTAAATTAGCCACTTGTTAAGATAAATTAGCTTCCAAAGGGAGCGGACAACCTAGTAAGGTTTACAGTTTTCTCTCCCATACCCAGGATTTGTTTGTTTGTTATTTTTCCCCTAATAACCTATGATGGAGGACAGTGCCAGGAAATTTTTCCCTCTAGTTTAAAACCTCCTCTTTGTTCCTCAAAAGCTATCCTCATCTAAACTCATCAGTGATGTGCTGCACAAGAGTAGAGGTTTGAAAAGACATCTAAAGGACAGCACCACTTTTCTGAAATTACATGACTTGGCCATCAAACATTTCTAAAGCCCTTTGCCTTAAATGAGGTCAAACAACATCATTACGATTATAAGAATTTTTAAAAATCATAAGACCTCCACCAGCTTTTAGAAGAATAAGCACATCAATCATTCTATCTGTTGAAAATACTACTTGGTATATAGAGAAAAAAACACAAGTCTGCCTCAAGATAGGACAAAATAGAACACTAATTCACAGGCAAAAAGCTCATATTTAGCTTTCAGGAACATCACCTTGAAGCTCTACTTACAAAACAAGCACCCACATATTACAACTACCTTTTTTCTCCATGCTAATTAAGACCAGTACATAAACTGTTGAACCATTCTAGCCCAGAATCATAGCAACTCCTGAATGCTCATCTCAATCTGACAGCCTCCCTTCTCTCCTTTGTATTTGGTTAGACCTCAACTCTTTCACCAAACAGGGGGTTAGTTTACCTACTTTACATCAGTATTTTAAGGTTTAGTTAATTTCTTCTCAGCATTTTACAATAAAAACTCCTGTATGCTAAAAATGGACAAACATTAAGAAAGTGCAAAGGTCATTCTCTCACGTGCCTGCAACCACTGTCATAGAAACTAATACGTAATCAGGTGCACAATCAAAATTTCCACGTGGTACATAACCTACACAACTCCACAATGAATAACCTCCCCCCTCAAACTACATACCCGGAAGAAGAGGTCAAGAGAATCCTGAATGGATCGGGAAGGAAGCAATTTCTTTCTTCGAGGGAGGTCAATGGAGAGGTCATTAAACTGTTCTCGTTTAGTGACCGTTTCACCACACCTAAAAAAGAAACATCCAAGTCTGATGAAAAATAAACTGCAAATTAATGACAACTTACATGTTTTGGGGTAATTTCCCAGTAAATATATGCCTCTTGATCATCCTATTTTTACTTATCAAAACAGAACAGTTTAATGTTTATGACAAAGTCTGATCTTGGATTTTCTTTTTGATGCTTTAGAATTTGAAACACTTGTGTAAGAATAAGAACAGTAAAAACCAGATTCCCTTGGAGAGGCAAAGTAATCAGGTATACAGGATACCAAAGTGACTGCTATGTAG
Organism: Pitta sordida; assembly: GCA_013390025.1. Lineage (NCBI taxonomy): Eukaryota > Metazoa > Chordata > Aves > Passeriformes > Pittidae > Pitta > Pitta sordida. The sequence continues at coordinate 404,809 of WEKX01005044.1, forward strand.
CTGAACACTTCATTCAGCATTCTTAGGAGAAGTAACGTCAGCCCAGCAGAAGGAAAAGCCTAGAAATACTTTCAAACTGTTTGTAGAAACTAATAATTAAGTCCATGTAAAAAGCAAAAAAAACCCCGAACACCTCTTTCAAGAGAAATAAAAAAGACCATCAAGTCATTTGTCTTCTGTAAGTATTACCTAGATGCACTTCACTTTTCATTGTTTCGTTGTTTTCAATGAAGTATACACAAAGTAATGTATTCCTAAATATTTGTGTTCATGAAAACTCTGTGGAATGAAGCATCCCATATGGAAACCTGCTGCACAGGTCATATGCAACGAATGCCCAGACATAATGGTTTACATCTTTTTCCGCAGCAGAGATGCAGAAGAAAATGCATTCCCTGGAAGCCCTTAGAAAGAACAAACTAAAAATGTGGCTCCCCCTGCCCACACCTTTTTTTTTTTGAAGGAGAAACATCACTTGGCTGAAACCCCCTTTTTGTCTCTATTCTCATACAACTGGTACACAAAGAACAAAGCACAAAGGCTTTCCAATGGACATGTAATGAAAAACTAGGTGGTATGAGACTGTTTAAAGACGGCTTGTAGCAGCAGACATTATGGTGTGAGCATTACATAATTTCTAGTTCATAAAATTTTTTTCTAAATATCTAGATTTGGATAAAATAGTTTTAAATTCTGATTATAACCTGCAGATGAAGTCAAGTCAGATGGGAACACTTCCTACTCTTGCTGTCAAGCACACTTACATTTTGCAAATGATAGAATGCTGAACCTCAAACTCTAAGTTACTGATAACTGGACAGGTATAAACTTTGGTGGCTGAGAGGTCATCAGAAGCACGTCCCGGTGAGTTATCCTCATTAGGGACTGGTTCACTCTTCCAAGTTTTGTTTAACTTTTCCATGTCTTCCTTCAGCTGATCCAGACACTGGCTCAAGAACTCATGCGCGTCCTAGAAATGGAGTAAATACAATGAAGTGATTTTGTACAACTTTATTCAGGATCTTTCTCTCAAAAACACAGAGACTGAGAAAATTACGTTCAGTGTGTTGCATTCAGCAATACTAAGGCAGTTCTGCTCTAACAAACAGCAGCAGTCACTGCCATTCAATCAAAAGCCCACATCACTGTCAAACAGTCAAAGCTTGACAGATTTCCATGCAGTCCAAACACTGAACAAATTACACGTAACCGTTTCCAGACAACATGGCACTTACATTCTGCATGTACCCAGAAAATCTCTCTGCAGTAGCTGAAATAGCACTTTTCACCTTCTTGAGCAGCTCTTTCTTAACCTCAGGGCTGCAGACATCCTTTTTAGCAAGCAGATGGGCAAAACGTCTGCAAAAGTCAAGGCAATGAAACACTGATTAGTTTTGCAGGACTTCAGAGTAACAAAATGGAACTCATGATACCTCCTTTTGGGAGTTTCTAAAAGCTTTTCTTCTGCGATAAGTGGCTCAGGTGTACATAGTTAATTTTTTCCATTTCAAGTATTTTGGTATCTCATTTGAGGCCATCATCAAACAGGACCCAAATGAACAGAAAAAATATCCACAACCTTTTAGTGTAAAGGGAAAAGCCTTATGAAGCTCTAAAAACTTATTTCTCCTCTATCTTTTACAATGAGAAAAAAACCGTCACAATGCTTTATGAAAACATTTCTACGGACAGAAGATATGAAATCATATGGCACCAAAATAAGCAACGCAAAATTATGAAATTCATCTTGCACGGTCAGAATTATTTCTATTTATGTTTTGTTTTTAAACTTCCACTCAGTTTCAAGCCTTACTTCTTTGGGCAATAAAAAACTTGTAACAAAGTAGAAAAAAAGCTGTAACAAAGAGATCCATGAGGAGCTCCTGGTTCAATCTATAGATAGTGCTTCTGGTAGCTTTATTTAAAAGTTTTTGAAATAAACTTAACTAAATCACAGTAGCTGAGAGGCAAAGGTAATCTTTCACACTGCTTTACAATTTCACAGGAAATATACACAGACTATATTCCAAGCACAAGTTTCAGTGATACTACATGTCATATTCCATGACACACAAAAAAAAACATTTTAAGAGGCACATGGAACAACCTCTGATCCCAACCAGTGTAAAAAAAAACCCCACGTGACACAGCAAAAATAGAAATTACCCCAGAATATAAAAACTATGAAACAGAAACAGTTCTGATAACCCTGCTTCTTTTCTAGTAAGAGAAAAGAAACAAGGTACACAACAGCAAATGGCAGAGAGGGCGGCATGTGGAGCAACAGCAGTTTGTCTTCCTGTTAGGCATGAAACGGAAACTGAACAAGAATCCAAAATTTCAAAGGCAGCTTGATATATAACAGAAACCTTTGTAGTTTCCTGACATGAGGTTTGACTGAATTACAAACGCATATGAATTTAGAGAAAGATTAAGTATAAAAAACTTGAACAATTTCCACAACTACTTAATAAAGGACATTTTCCTTCGTGAGGCCTAAGTCCTCACATACAAGGTGAAAGGAGCAATCAGTGTAAACCTTAATTGGCAATATTTTAATAAGCTTTTCTGCATCTAATTTATTTTGCAAGTTCTTACATTTTCTTCTGGATTTAATTATCCCACTTCAGTAAAAGAATGTCTGTAACTCAGCATTACAAGTTTTAAGAGCCTACTTCCTATTTCAAAAGTAAAGCTCCTAAATAAAGACAGCTCTAGGATTTCTTTTATTATCTATACATATAAATGACCCTCTGCAAAGGTGCATCAGTATTACAAAACCAGTTTCTCAGTAAAGAAGGAGAAAACAGCCCTTCCAGAAAGTGAATTTTACCTGATAAGTGCATTGAGTGGAATTTTTTTCCATGGGATACCCTGTTTGAGCAAATCATTAGCAAAAGATTGAATTGAAAACAAAGACTGTAGAATGGCATTCATATAGCAGGTGTTCCCCAAGTTTGAAAACCTGAAAAAAAAAAGAAAATTGAACATTCACCTCAGGTAATTCCCACAGAGTTTCTTGTTGGAGACGTTCTCCAGCCCTCCAGATTAAACGGAAAACTCATTGGAGGCCTCATTTATCAGGAAAGCTCCCATGAGATTCTACAATCAAACTTTTAAAATATATATACTATGTACAGAGAGAGAAATAAATCACTAAAAGAACATGAATTACCTGAGATTATTATAATACTGAAATTCTCAGGAAGCGAATTCAAGAATACATATTCTCCAAACTAAGAAAAGTGTTTCCTGCCTCACTGTTCATTAATTTCAGGATTATTTTTTAATGAAACAATCATAACAAGCATGTGCAGGTTCTGATGATCAAAGTGTGCATGCTAGATAAAAGAAACTAAATTTACCCTTGCAATTGTTGTTGAGGATGAGTGGAAAGGGGCACTCGAGGCTTGTTCCATCCTGTGTAATCTTGATTAGATCTCATTTTTTTAACAGAAAGAGGGGCAGGCTGAGAAAGAAATCCCAGGCTTCTCTTGGCTGAAGAGGTCTGGCTGGATACACTAGACCTAAAAGCATAGAAGGAGAAGGAGGGTATGATCTCTAATGCTTTGCCTTAAAGAGCTATAGTCCATGACACTGGAATTGCATTATTGTGGAAGACAAGGACTGGTAAAGCCACACAAGACAACTGGCATGTATCATAACAAAAAAAGAGGTGTGAGAAAGAGAATCTCTTTCCAGATCACTTAAATACTTAGCTTGGCTACACTTCCTTACATCCAGAAGCGTGCATGTACTGTAACCAAGTCTTTTGTCTTTTAGATATTTAACATTTCTCCATATTGCATAATAAGAGGAAGAACAATTACCAAGCAAGAGCTCACCACTCCCAAGGTACGCTTAAAATTCACATTTGGGTCAGAGTCTTAATTTTCACCCTCTTGTTCTCATAACCTAATCACCGTGAACCTCAGTGCCTCACATTTAAAGTATGGACAATGTTTCTTTGCTTCCTTGATCTTGTATCTCAACTATCTTGGGCAGAGACCAAGAGATTGCTTCAACAGCACCTAACACAAGAGAATCCCAAGCTCAGCAGGATTCACTATTACTAAAATACTGTTTTTAAAATACAGAATTTCATGCCATTTATCTACTTGGGAGAAACGAAGCAAGGATACAGACTGAAGCTCTAGAATTTACTTAGAATTTGAACCCCCTAGAGTCATTCACAATAACAGACTCCAGTGATTTTACAACGCCTTTTGCAAGAGTTTGCTACTCTATTGCTAGAGTTTGTAGATGTAACCAGTACAATTGTAACTACACTGAATATCTTGATTTTACTCCTGAGGGGCGAAAAAACCAATAAACCCATGTTATCCATATGAGCACCCCATGATCAATGAACAGGAAACTGAAGAGTCTAATTCCTGGGAAAAAACCTGTCATTTACAGTTCCTGCTAGTGAATCAGTCCTACCTGTCCAGGGTGGAACTGCCAGTGGAATACTCTTTTGAAGATGACCGACTACCATAAAAGGATGATGACTGCAGTGGTAAAACACCTTTAAAACAGAAAGAGGCAGGGCATTTTGTTTCAAGTTACACAGCTGTTTATACAACTTGGTTGTAAGTATTTAGTCAAAAGGTTTAAAAATCCTCAAATATTGTTTTCCAGAACTGGTTGAGAGGCTACTAACACACATACTTAGAAGAACTAATGCAAATACTAATGACCTGTAAGCAAAGACATACTGGAGTTTTAACTGAATTTAATACCAAACTCTCCATCAAAGCCGAAACGCAATATGACATACAGTAAACCCTCACTCATTTGTGTCTTATTTGTGGCTTCACTGATTCATGGTACCCTAATCTGTGAATAGTGTTCGTGGACTCGCAGGGTTTCCCAGTTGATGCATGCGCAGTTCTCACGTATTCATGCTTCCAAGGTTTGTGTACTTGCAGCTCTTTGCTGCGATTCGCAAATGTGTATTCACCTCATTTCACGGTTTTCCTCATGTTTCGCGGTCATGTATATACATGTTCATGCCTTTTGCTGCGTTTCGCGATTGCACATTCGTGGTGTTTTGCAGCAAACCTAATGCGCAGACTGGCTGATTCGCGGGACCTGCAGGAGTCCCATAATCCGCAAATATGGAGGTAAGACCAGTCAACCTTGGTGCATTGCAACTTCTCCACTGCAACCTCACTGGATTGCAACAATTTTTCCCCGTGAATCTGCCTCAGTGACTGGCAGAGTGATTTGCGGAGCTTCACAGTCGACACACGCACAGGGCCTCTGCTTTGCCGAGGGGCAGCACCGGCGCTCCCTGTGGGGTGGGACTGGCCCGGCCCCATGGGGAGTGTGCGCGGTGCCTCCCGCTCGCCATGACACAGTCCGTGCTCGGCTCCTGTGTGCCTCCATGCCCGGTCCCTACTGCAGAAGGCTTACGCCACGGCATGCCTCAGGGTGCGCAGGGCATTTTAGTCCCGCGCAGGAAAGCATCAGTGCTGCCTGCCCACAGTATGCCCCAGGTGGCTGCTGAGACCCAGCGCAGCACCGCCGTAAGTCACATCATCCCTTGCTACTCTAAGCCCAGCCAGGGGACTGACCCCTGCCGGGCGCGTGGCCAACGTGGGCACTCCAGAGCCACTAACAGCAGTTCGATATGTAACTGCTTCCCAGACCCAAGAGTGCTGACCAGAGCCTGGGGACACCCCTTCCCCGACACAGCCCTGGGGTTTCCCCACTGCAGCTGTGGTGCAAGCATGTGCGCTGGCAGCAGCCCGGCAGTGGCTGCAGAAGCAGCAGCGTGGCCAAAGAGAAGCCCAGGGATTCTCCGAAGGTCTCCCCAGGCAGAGTGGGCTCAGAAACGGTTCCCTTTGCTCCCCTGTGCTGTGAGAGCCTGTGAGGAGGAGCAGAAAACGCTCCCCAGCACTCCAGAGTGGCGGGGGGTGGAGTGATGAGTGTGTATGCATATTAATGACTTGTGAATTTTTGTGGATTAGATGGTTTGCGAGACCCCCCGGGAGACCCGATCCTCACAAATTCAGAGGTATTACTGCACTTGGGGCAAAATACGACTGCTTCATTGTTATGATATCATTGTGCCATATCCTGAGACTCTTAATTCCTCAGATAGTGCCACATAAAAAAAACGTGCTCTCATAAGTAAAAAACCCCACCTATTACAGTGAATCTCTGTGTAATTTAGTTTGGATAACATGCAACTTTGTGCTTCTCTTACGGCTCAAAGTGGTTTGAGCCATGCAACTTTTAGAAATGAAGATACATGAGGGAAGTTTACAATACTGTTACAAGACCTTGCACGTGGATTCCAGACCCATGGATTCTAAATCTGATTCCTGAAGAGCAAATCAGATTTTCATTCAAGTGTAAACAGGACAAAAGGCCTGGCCCCAAGTAGCTCCCCCTCTAAGTTCTGTGGAATAGATAAGGAAGTAAGAGCAAAGAGTACACAATTTAAGCACAAACCCCAGCCTACAGTTCATGTGGGCATTAACAGCCACGGGAAATTTGAACAACAAAGAAAGCAAGCAAAAAGAAAACCCTTAGGTGTTTACAGAAATGCCCTCCCAAGGGGAAGGACAGCTTGCATCGAAGTTTGAAGCTGCTTGTCGCATTTTCAAACAAGTTGGCACATGGGCTGGCATTAGCAACCAAGAATAAAGATCAGGGCCACACTAGAGCAGGACAGGCTTTGAAAATGAAGGCAAGTTGTTTGCATTACATGTATGGGTCTGGAGGAAGCAAGAAAATTATTAGCACAGGGAAAGCAGATGAGGAAAAAACACTTCTGCATATCAAAGGAGTAAAACCATACCGGTCAAAGATAGGTATCACTTGGCTTTAGTTTTATTTTTTTACCTGATGTCCTATTTTCCTCAGCCTGCTTCAGATTCAACTGTTTCTCTCTGCTACTGTTCAAGTACTTCCATGCTGGATCACTCAAGGCTTTATTATTCCTACATATAGGAGAGTGGAAGGAAGTGAAATTATGGAAGACATGGAATATTCCTGCTTGATATTTACAATTTGTTTTAAAGCATTCTCTCCTATGATCCTTGATTCTTGACCTTGGAACAGCAGAACTTTATTCACAGGTAAGTTTAACCAATTCATTCAATTCATTCTGCTTACAAAGAAATGTGACTTCAAACACATTCAAGTTTAATTTTCAAATGGCAATTTCCCTGTAACAATTTTGGTTTGAAAAGGGTCAAAGCAAGTTCAATAAAGGTACCTATTGCTATACACATGTAGTGCACACATGACAATCTTGACATAACTGACTAAAGAAGGATGACACAAAATTTGCATGTGCCAGTGCCTGCAAATCAACTGCTAAAGTAGTTTGTATTAACCCCGAACACACTTCATTTCAAGCACCCAATGCGTTCACAAGTTGACCATGTTGCTGAGAGCATTCTGTGCAAAAAAATACACCTTTAGAAATCAACAAGGAGTTTAACGTCAGAAATAAGTGTTACTTACGTTGAAGAATCGTTTTCTTTGGGATAATCTTCACTCATTTCCGAACCAGGAGGTTGGGTTCTTTTCCTCTTTTCACTAATGACAGAAAGATTTGTGAAGTGGACACTTCCAGAAAGGTTAGGAAATTACCCCCTTCCAACTGAACAATGCTTTCCATGCATTTTGCACCTATCTTCTGCCATCAACACTTTCATAACACATGGAGAAGAAGCTGGTCTGCCCAACTCTTAAGCTGTACTTAAAGCCCTAGTGCCAGTACCAGTCAGAGGCTAGAAAAAAATCCTGTTAAAAGTACTAGCAAAACTAGAGGAAGAAATATAGTCCCTTCATAAGTCTCAGTGTACTGAGTTCTACCTGTTGCTCTACAAAGAGCTACACTTTAACAGTATCATAATAAGAGAATAACACTCCTACCGATTTTCCAACAAGCCCGTTCTGTGAGGGACTGATGATGCAGCGGATGATGAAATGTTCACCCTGTTGCTTGGTGTTCCAGCTCCAGCAGAATTCTTAGCAGAGCTTCTCGCTGGGGTACCCAGCACCTTGCGAAATGCATTTTCCTCCTTACTTTCTGTGGTCACTCTTTTGGGAGGAGTCTGCAAAATCCAGGTGGAAGGGGCCAGGGAGACAACCCAAGAGTGAAAAACAGAACCATCTTTGGCCTGATAGTGCAGTAACTGCTTTCCCTTCTCATTGTCTAATGTTAAGTCAGTTGAACATTAGTTTTTAAAATCTTCTTTATCATCTTTGACATTAAAAAGCCCAAGGCATGATTCCTAACTATCCCTGGGTGGTGTTACAATTAAAAAAATAAAAAAGCTGTATTAAAACCCACATAAATAAAACAATGCCCTGACAGCCTTGGGCTAAGAAAGCCTCACATGTAATGCAAGAAAAAGTATAATGGAAAGGGCTAGTAATTGGTTGACTAAGGAATGTTTGTTCAGTTTTAGACATGAAAACTAAACATGTCTAATTTTACCAATGTATACACAGCCTTAAGTTTTTTTACTGTGAGATCATCTTTAAGCAACATTTAAAATTTCTTTTGGGACAATGTCAAAAATAATTTCCCTCTGGGCAGTGATATAAATATATTCACAGACATGAAGTAAATTAAAGCTGGTAATACACCAAGAAATCTGAGAAGAAAAGGAAGAACAAAAACGTTTTAAACGAAAACTACTCTGGGGGGAAAATTTGCAAAATTCATACAAAAACATGAGCAGAATGCTAGAAATTTAGTAACTATTCTGATATGAACCTGGATCAGCAGCTTTTTGATACATACATTTGTCTAAAGCCTGCTAAACTCATTAAGACCTACTCTGACTAACACATGGGCAGCTGATACATAAAACAAAGGGGGATTTAGAAATACATATATGAGAAGCAGGTCTAAATCATCTACTTTCCTTCTATTTCTGCTTCCTCACAAACAATACACACATTGCCAACCACCTTGTACACGTTTATCCCAAGCTCTCCAGATTACAAGGACTGGGATGCAAAGTAAGTATTTACAGGGCTGTTACAACACACAAGAAGAGAAAAAGATGAGGACTAGAATGAAATAAAATTAGAGAGGGAAAATAAGAACAATTAAACAAACCTGATTCTCTATATAGGAGAATTGCCTGTTAGCTTCCTTCTGTGTGGTCCTGCTGCCCAGCACACCTCCAAAGCTGCCAGATCCTTGAGAGGGTTTCCCAGCTGACAGAAAAAGTACACAGTATTTGTTTGTCATTTATCTCACTGGCACTCTTATTTCTAAAATGCTGTTTAGCTGGAGTTGATTTTGGTAAGGACATGCTAGATTTCTTGCCAACGGACTACAGTATTCTGAGTGCAGAGACACAGGCACATGTTTATGGATATCCATCATATTGGGGGTCATCTAGTCACTTGACAGTAAAAGAGAACAAAGTGAAATAATAGGTAAAATGAAAAGCAAAGACACTGTGCACATATGATAAACAGACAAGAACCTGTCAAATCCCAACATACTTGCAACATAAAGAAATCCAATATGTTATTCTCTGCTTGTTGCTCAGCATGAGAAAGGTATAAAACAAACTATGGGGTTCAAAGCCAGAAAAAAGCATTGACACAAATGCTAAAAAAGGTAGTAACAGGAGGACAAAATGCACTAAAGATGTGTGCTGGCTTTGGCTGGAGTAGAGTTAATTTTCTTCCCAGTATGTAGCTACTCTGGGGCTATGTTTCGGATTTGCGCTGGAAACAATGTTGATAACAGAGAAATATTTTAGTTGCTGCTGAGCAGTGCTCACACAGAGTCAAGGCCTTTGCTGCTCCTCACCACCCACCCATGAGGAGGCTGGGGGTGCACAAAAAGCTGGGAGGGGACAGACCCAGGACAGCTGACCCCAGCTGACCCCAGGGATACTGCACACCATATGGCATCATGCCCAGCATATAAAGCTGGGGAAGGAGGGGAGGCACAGTGCTGGTGTCTGTCTTCCCAAGTCACCATTACACATGATGGAGCCCAGCTGTCCTGGGGTGGCGAAACACCTGCCTGCCCATGGGCAGTGGTGAATGAATTCCTTGTTTTACTGCACTTCCATGCACAGATTTTGCTTTACCTATTGAACTATCTTTGGCTCAACCCATGAGTTTCCCTGTTTTCACTCTTCTCATTTTCTCCCCAACCCTACAGGCAAGATAAGCAGCTGTTTGGGGTTTAGTTGCTGTTGGAAATGGTTAAATTAGGATGATGAAAAGAACCAAAACCACAACACTGCTCCTCTCCAAACTGTTATAAGATGATTTACAACAATTACACTTACCAGTATGAACCCTGTCTTGATGGACTGCATCCAAATACATCCGCATTTCATTTGCGTCTTTAAATGGTACCTTATCAATTGTCAGGAAGCTGGTGTCCTTTAGTGTTAGCATCAGGCAGCAGAGTTTTCTGCCATTTGGTCTTAAGGTCACAGTTTTAATGTTATGGCTTAGCTGGAAACAAGAAAGTGACTATAAACATAAATCCAATTTTAAAAGGACAAAATACTTAAAAATTCAAACAGAATACTTCAAATAGAGAGGGTAAGAGAGACTTGCATCAATATACTTCTCATTCCACTTCAAGCAAACATTAACCTCACAGAATTAATACAATCTGTGACTTTGGCATCTGACAGAACTGAAAGGACAGTATCACTATCTTTCAACAGTCCCTTTATTCCTGGATAACCTTTCTGAAACTTGCTTTCCTACCGAGTGTGGTATTCCTAAACACAAAGGAGTAACAACTTGATAAAGTCTCATTTAGGTAAAACTTCCACATCAAGTCTGAAATATAATTTCATATGAGGAAAGTTTCAAATGTTAAATACAAACTCCTACTTACTCACTTCTCAATTTGCTCTCAGAGAAGCCAGATTGGACATGGCTTAAAAAATTTGCTGAGGGAGTAAGTCAGTAAGAAACATGCTTAGTCTGTATGCAACACTGTAACAATTAGAGTGGTGCCCAAACTGTCAGGGTTATGGCTGAGCACAGGAACTTTAAAAAGAATTTGTGTTCCCTAATGATGCCTCAGCTACTTTATTATAACCTTAATTAACTGTTACTTCATTCTAAGTCTCCATGCAGGCTGAGGGTAACACAAAAAGACAGAGATAGTAAAAGACTCTCCATGTCCACCAGTGAGATTTCTTTTCCCCCATTAAGATCTCTAGTTTCTTGGAAAAACAACCTAGGAGCAACAGCAGCTTGTAACAGATGCTGAAAACCACCTGGATCAGAAACTAAGGGTTTGTTCTGCTGGGAACGTTACATTCTGAATAGTCTGAAATACTTTGTGCTCAATCCTTGTATTTTGGGTTGGCTTTTTTGGGGTGGGGTTTTTTGAGGGCTGGTTTGGGGTCTGTTTTTTCAATATAAGCTAAAAAAATGTCTTCAAAGGCGTAAGAATTGAATAACAGGCTTTCATCCTCTCTTAAAACATTGAATCAAGTGCAAAGGGATTACAGTTATTCCATCATGTCAGTGCAAAACAACCCATTTCAACTCAAAGTGTTGCCAGGAGAGGACTCCATCCATACTCTCCATGCACTTGTTATGACCCAATCAGTGCCACAAAGTTTTGGGAGATTTGGGTATTTCTCTTAATACAGAGCTAGCATTTCGGACAACTTAGTCAAAGCTCTGAAACTTCACTAAAACACATCACCTGACATGAGAATTCTGATGACACACCAGTCACTGCAGAAAGAAATATAACCCTAGATCCATCCAAACATTCCATTACAGGAAAGTAAAAAAAAGGCAGGGAAACCACCCACATCTCCCCATAGCAACTTGTCAAAAAACCAGGAATGCTACTTCTAAAGCAAGATTATCAGGAATTTGTCACACGTGAAGTGGCACACTGACAGCCTGGGGCCAGCTCACACAAACCACACAAGCCTGCAGCACAAGGGGCAGGCAGCTCTGCCCGCCCGCCGCTCACTCTCAACACCACTCTTGTGCCAGTGTCCACTTCGCTGATGGATGAATGGGACCAGAAAGCAGGTCTTGATGAACAATAACTCCCATCCAAACAAACAACAATTGGTCTAATGGTGCACAATTTCCTCCTCGTCCTTCGCTGCAGTCCCAGCTGCATGGTGCTCTATCATCCCCTCCACCAGATCCTGTGTTCAGTCCTTTCCCCAAACTCACAAGAAAGCCCTCCCGTGACAAGCGGGAGATGTAAGAAAACCTGCCCCTTTAGGCCACAGTCACCTGTTCTGTGGGCTCAGCCTCCCCGTGCAACCACCCTCTGAGTCACTGTCACACCACATCACTGTCCAGGCAGAAAGGAGCATGTGAGAATAAGCATCCAAGGGGAAGAAGAGACAGACCACTCTCCTCAGGAGAAACATGGTCCAATGCTGGATTAAATCAAACCTACAGCATTGCACAGAGAAGGCAGACAACTCTTTTCAAGTCTCCAGTAACATAAGCAGGGACCATCCACAGCTCACGATTTCCTCCCACCTTGATTCTTTGCTGAGACTCTTCAGCACACTAAGGCAGTCAAACCTAATCTTTCAAAACTAAACTGAACCTTTTTTCCCAGCCTCCATAAACAGAAATAAATGGCTCAGAGAAAGGACTGGTAAACACTACTGAGGAAATACAATGGTGGCACAAAAAAGCAAAAGCCAACATTTAGATCAGGTTAGGCTGTTGCAAAGTTGCTAAATAAGATGGGATTTTTTTCCTTCCAACTGCTCTTGTATCCATGATATACTTTTAAAGCAAGCATGCACTTCTTACAGAAAAAACCACTCCTCTTTCCATGCGGGGCTTTTTGCACAAAAGCCAGAAAACAGCTATAGAATGACAAAAATTCACGCTGAATATTTCAAGAGAACCTTTAACAGTGATCTGCGTTTGCATTTAAAACCTAAAGTCGTAACAGCTAATGTTCAGCAGAGTCTTGTATCAAAAGGCTACAAGTGTGTCAATACCATGGCACTTCAGTAGGGAAAAGTGGTCAGGATCTTCACCTCTAGATAACACAAATATGCCAGTAACACAAAGGTTACAGGTTCCAAAAAATCTGAAACACGAGTCACGATGCTCTACACTTCGGTAACTTTTTTCTGCTTTTTTGGTTCCGCCCATTCAGTGTTATCTTGGTGCCAATCTTGGTAGATGCTTTAACAAAACGTGTCAATAATTTACTGGAGAGCCATACAAAGGAATTAGTGTTCAGGAAACAAGGAACATGAGAAACAAGAGACCGAGGTAAGTTTGTGTGACATTAATAGCCTTGAAGAAGACAGCTGTTCACAAGAGAACACAATTCATGCCCTGTTAAAACAAATGCCCAAATATTTGACATACCTGAAACGTCTTTGGAATTCCTCCAACATTGTAGTGAACTACCAGACTCACTTTGTTGTCCTTCTCCACAATTTCAAAGCTCCCTTCTTTCCATTTTGTAATCCCAGTCTGCATGCTGCGCATCCGGACAGGTCCGTGCACCTTCAACAGAGCCATGCTTTCCCACGGGAAAGGGCTAACCAGAGGCACCGCCTGAAAAACCTGTGAAAACGGAGAAATGTGTAACTCGGCAGGCCAGACAGCGGCTAAAGGAAGACAGAAGCGTGGCTGGAACGTTCCGTGTAAGTTCGGCAGCACCGTTTTAGCGTCACTTTCAAACACAGCGAAGAGCTGGAGGCCAGTGAAGGAAAATCAGATCAATAAACTCGCCCCCAGTTTGGGCAGCAATGCTGAAAGGTGGGCAGACACAGCAGCCCCCGAAAATCCTTAAAGCAACTTCAACGGACTTAAGGAAGGGAAAAACGTGCCCGAGAGAAGTTGGTAAGAGACGGGAACCGAAGTTTCGTAGGAAACGCAAGCGGGAAAACGCGCTCGTTCCCGAGGACACGGAACCGCTGTCACACCCGTGGGGCTCCGCTCGGCAAAGCCACGGGCG
>WEKX01005044.1:418760-475771 GCA_013390025.1 Pitta sordida
AAGCCGGGGGCGGGACACACCCCCGCCACTGCCGGGGGTCCCGGCGGGGCGAGTTCCCGACGGGCCCCACGGAATGAACGGAGCGGCCCCCGCGCTCAGCCCCGGAGGCGCTGCCGGGGAGGCTCCCCCGGGCATCCCGCGATCGGCCTGGCGGCCGCCCCGCTCCCCTCCNGCCGTGAGGCGGTGGAGCCCCGGCGGGGTCGCTTTGGCAGCTGCCCCGCCCCGGCTGCTCCGCGGCCCTTCCGGGGGCCCGGGGAGTTTCTGTGCCGCGTGTCCCGGCTCTGCCTCTCCCGCCTGCCCCGGGAACCGTGGGGATGTGCCCCCGGTGCCCCCGGTGGCTGGGCACTGCTCTGAGGTCGCAGACGCGTCGGCAAAAGCGGGTTTAGCAGAAAAGCGGAAAGGCGACCGAGTTGGTGTCAAGGTTTGCTCCACTGCTCGCTGGCTGGTTAAAGCGGGCGCAGAAAAAGCAAACGAAAAACTAAACTCAGTCTGCGGCTAAAATAACCCCAAAGAATTATCTATGGCAGGGAGAGATGATGGGGAAGAAAAGGATCACGGTAGCAAAGGGTGAGGATAATAAGGCAGACCTTTTTGATGAGGCACAAGGTTCGGAGTAAACCTTCTTTAGGCGACCTTAAGACAGTCGTTCAGCCCAGCCACCTCCTCTGCTCTCTGGGGAGCTTCTTTGCTCCCGGCCTTGCCTGCAGAAGGAAAGAGGAGACAAGGGAAAGCCCCTCAGGGCAGCGGGCAAACTGGAGGGAAGGCAGAGGCTGCCGGTTTCTACTTCCCTTTTCCCCCAGTACGGTGCAGTGAGTGAAGGTCTGATGGACAAAAGTTGAGAGTACTTTTAAAGTTTTCCCCCTCTGTTATGTGCTCACAACCTTAACTGGTTCTTGGAGTGCTCAAGAACAACCTGTAATTAATATCTGGTATTTTACACAGACGATCTGTCAAAATGGTTTAAAAAGCACATGTGTCCAGTTAGTCAATATTCTGCTTTGGCTGACCAGTACTTTTACCACTGTGCCTGGCAGCAACTGCCCAGTTAGTAAGAGAAAGCCATTTGCCTAAATGAGTTTATTATGTCATTGCTGGATGTGTAATCAGGCATAGATGTTTGAGGTAATATTTTTTCTCTTGAGGAAGGTGTTACAAGAGCTTATGATGCAGGGGTGGTGAATTTGTGCTGTGATGTGATACTGTTGGTAAGTTTTGCTTTCCCTGCGTGTGCAAAAAAAAGTCTGTCTGGCAGGGTTCTGTCGTGAAGCTTGCAGGATTTGTGTGGCTCTCAGGATTCCCCAGAATTCTAGGTCTTGGAGGGAGAAGAAACAACAATGAAGTAGGAAATTGGGAAAAAATAGGTCTTTCTGTTTAAACGAAAGTGAAAGGAGCCACTGCAGAGCCTGTGAAAAGCAGTTTTGTCTGGCTAAGGCAAACACTTGACATCATAAACTTAACTGTGTGGAAAATCTACCCAGTGTTCTCTAGGGATCACAAGCACACGATCGTGCTTTTAAAGGGTCGATGTATATAAACTTACAGGAGCTGAAACTTCCAGTGAGTCTAGAAAAATAGATAGAAGCTTTAGATAATGCAATTACTGTAACAACATTATTGCTACTCGACTTGCCACTCCACCATCCCAAATAAAGACAAATGAACTCTGTTCATTCTCCCTCTCTTTTTCAGCTTCAGTGTAGAAGTACAGTCCTGTTCCCAGCTGGGGTTGCTGTGCACAAGGAGATGCAGAGGTGGTGGCATGTGGGCTGGCTTGGGAGCAGCAGTGAACCAACAGGGCTGTGCTTCATTTTGACAGTAACCACTGCAGCAGAGTGTTTGAAAAAATTTACTTTTGGAAGTACATGTTGGTCTCCCTCAGGTGATGGTATTGGTCTCCCTCAGAATCACCAAACTATTGCCTTAGAAAGCCTGTGGAGAATTTGTTTGCACAAAATGCTGCTTGTGCCAGCAGAGGCAGGAGACAAACTTTAACTGAAAACCTTGCCTTCTCCGCAGAAGCTGATACAGTCCCTCTTTTCCTCCCTCATTTTTTTGTTGAACTTGATACTGCTCTTTCCCTGATGTTCCAAGAGAAGCGGAAGAGATATCCTGGATTTCTCCCAGGTCGTAGAAAACGTCTTGACTATTAATACAGGTCTACCCTTCTCTGGATTTTTTTCAGACAGGAATCAAACCATCCTGAGATTCTGCGCAAAATCATTCTTGAAAAATTCCCTTTTAGCTCCATGTACATGAACAAGGTACCTGGGATGAACAGGAGCAATCGGTAACAGCAGGTGTTACTGTCTGTGGCTGGTGTCACGCTGATGTTGGAGTAGTAAGAATTTTTCTAGTATGAATATTTTTCTCGTACATCAGGTGAATCCTCTTGGCAATTTCCGATGCCATGAGTGTTTTTTGGAGAGACAAAGGTAGCATCTGCCTGACTTTGAATCTGTGGAATCTTGCACTTGAAGCGTGAAATGAACAGGTGGAGCAAATAAAGCCTGCTGAAGGGTGTGTCACTCCCTGGGAGCTCTGCTGGCACAGACAGGCAGCAGTTTGGCTCTCAAGGGGCTGAAGGAAGTTAGAAAGTGCTGCTTGACATCCTGATGAAGAGAGACTGTTTTAACAAGTCGGGACAGAAAGTAAAGTCTTTGCATTTCAAATAGGTGAATTAATACACGACTAATCTAAGAAAAGGATGGATCACCAGAGCATCTTAATTGAGCTTTAGTTCCCACCCTGTCAGTCAGGAGTTTCTTGAGTGCTTTTTGGCCGTTCTGGCAGTTTGTGGGAAGGGTTTGGTAAGAATTGGATAAAATGTTTGGACTGAAGTTTTTTTGTCTCCCTCCCAGCCTGTGCCAACAGCACTGGCTCAGGTTGACCGTGAAAAGATTTACCAGTGGATCAATGAGCTGTCCAGCCCTGAGACACGGGAGAATGCACTGCTGGAGCTGAGCAAGAAGCGTGAGTCTGTGCCTGATCTTGCCCCGATGCTGTGGCACTCGTTTGGCACGATCGCAGCACTCCTTCAGGTGGGTCAGACTGTCTGGGTCTTTATTCTGTGGTGCAGCACCAGCATGTTGCAGAGCTTCCATGGGGCAGGTCTGGGGAGACACTTGTGGGATCCCATATTGCAGTTGCTGGGAATATGATCTATGTTGAATCGTGTGATGAGGGGAGCAGAAGTGGGAAGCTCATTTTCCATTAATCATCATTAGCAAGGTGATGTATGCAGAGACTGATATTTCTGATTAGACAGCGTATGTAGTTGGGACAACAGGCAAGTTCTTGGATGTATGAGCTCCCCGTGGATCCCATTCTGCTTGTTTTAATGCACTGTCATAGCAGAACCACGACAGACTTTCTCCTAAGATTGCTGGTTTGATAGCTTTTGCTTGAGCTTGGGCACCTTCTGCTCACAAGGTTGCCCTTGCAGGGAGCCCACTGGAAAGGCAGCATGGAAATGCTGCTCACTGCCACAGATACCCTTGTAAGGGGAGGTGCCTGCTCCTTACATTTCATCTGAAACTGAGCACCTCAGCTTTCCAAGGAGGAAAGAAAGAGTGCAACATTGGCAATGTCAAACTCTTGACTGAGTGCCCTGACAAGCAAAGAAAGTTAGAAGGGAGCTCTAGCTGGAACCAGGCAGATTTCTGAATCAAATTCATCACCCTCAGCTGCTTCCCCTGCACTGACTTAGAAGAGTACCAGCAGCTGTGAGTACCAGTACTATGAGTAGAGTGGGTGTCCTTTGCCTTTAGAATTTACACTAATAAAGAGCCAGGAAATCAAATGAGCCTTTTTTTTACTGAAATTAAGGTTTGAATGTCCTGTGACCCCTTGTCAAACTGATTCTGACTCAGCTCTGCCTTTCCCTGGGCAGCATGGTGACTTTGAAGCTACATGTTGTAGCTTCAAGGTGATACTTGGTGAAAGAAGACTGTCATCTGCTGTCACCACAGTTCCTTGCTGGGCAAGTGCTTTGGGGAAGCTTTCTGGTAGTTTTCTGCTTTAACTTTTCTATATCTGTTAATTTTTAGGAAATTGTAAATATTTACCCGTCCATCAACCCTCCAACTTTGACAGCCCATCAGTCCAACAGAGTCTGCAATGCTTTAGCTCTTCTACAGTGTGTTGCATCACACCCTGAGACGAGGTAAGCGTTTACAAATGCACAGGTTTTTTGAGGTGTTGTTGGCAGCTCAGCTTGTGTTTGACTCCACAGGTACGCAAGCTCCTTTCTCTTTTTGTACTTAGCGAAGCGGAACAGACAACAAGGTTGGTAGAAAGGCAGCTGCCTGCTGCTTTCACTTGTTTGCATGGATTATCAGGATGACAGCTTTATGGTTGTCCTAAATGCAGTGCCTCCCCTGGATCATTCTGAGATGTTGCAAATTCCCAAAACATCCAGTAGACGCAGCTCCTGGAAGGTCAGCTAGAACTAAGAGTACTTTTGTGTTAGTGCTGTGTGCAGGATCCTTGTTTTAATGAGCTTATAGCTATTTAGGCAAGCAGCTTACAGTTATTTAGACCAGCTGTTGAAAGAGTGGGATGGGCAGGACTGTCCTTCCCAGAGACTGAGTGAGTCAAGGAAGCAGTAGCAGAGCCACCTCTGAAATCCTCAGCCAGTGTCTGACTTCAGGGTTTCTCATTTTTTTCCAGCCCATGCCAGCAGGGGAAAATACGATGTAAGTTCAGCCAAAATCAGTAGCTAAAACTACCCAGAGATCCATAATCAAATGCTTCTGTTTCTGCTGAGCAGCAGCATAGCTGAAGTTGTTTCTGAGCTGCTGCAAAGCCATGTTAAACATCAACCCTCTGTGAGATAACCAAAGAAACAGAGTAATTTTATAGCCCTCGCATTTAAAGTTTGAAAACTGGAAATGGAAGAAGTACGTTGGATGATCGTGCAAGAGAATTTCCCGCTGCTAGCAGGGCAATCTCCAGGTTTCTCCATGCAGTCTGTATTCGTCACTGCTTCCAGAAGGCAATGCGAGGACTTGGGGAAAGGTGTCTGGGCATATTTAAACTGTGGTGATGCCTAGAGTTCAGCCAGTCTCTGAGGTTTTGCACATGCATTGTGGATGAATGCCCTTGCCACTGGGGGCTTGCAGGGTGAAATGTGAGAATGAATGTGCAAAGCAGAGGGTCTGAGTAGCAGGAAGAGGTAATAAAAATACCAGTTTCTGGTCAGCTGGGAGCACCAATGCAGGTTACTGACAGATCAGGTGCTTGGTTTTGTGCTGTGCCCAGTGCAGAATTTCCTTTGTACCTTTCCCTCAGAGAATGAGCTGCTGCCCACTTTTGTGGAGCAGCAGCAGCAATGATGTCCAGCAGGAATAGTGTGAGGCTCTGTGTGGTAACACTGGATTGCGTGCTCACGTTGTGTATTCTCCCTTTCCTACAGGTCAGCTTTTCTGGCAGCTCATATCCCTCTCTTCCTGTACCCTTTCCTGCACACAGTTAGCAAGACACGTCCATTTGAGTACCTGCGGCTCACAAGCCTCGGAGTGATCGGTAAGCAGCCAGACTAATGCTGGAGCACTGGTCTCTTTGGGTTAGAGCAGTTCATGCTGGAGGCTTAGAGGCCTCCATGACCAAAGTCAGGGGTCTCTTTATATTGGGATGTTCCAGGTCCTGTAGTAATAAGAGGCAGACCTGCTCCTTTACCATCAGTTGTGGAGGCAGGTTCCTCTCAGTGTATAGGAACTGGGCTTTTCACTTACAAAAAACCTGCAGAAGTCTACTTGCATTGCCAAAAATACGTTTCTTTGAGTATGAGCACCTGCAGACTTGTGCCTTTACCCTCAGCCCTCCCAGCTAGACACTGGGATGGGTGAATGCAGGCTGGGCTTGCATTGGGTTTCTGTTCTTTATTGACTTGGGTGTATTTGCCCTGTCTTACCCTTTTTTCTTTCTCCTGTCTGCCCAAAACTTTTCTCTCTCAATGCATAAATAAAGTAAGAGGATCTTGAAATGCAACCTCTCAGAGGTTGCTGTGGGAGGCATGATCCTGTTGTGTTTATGTTACTACTGAGGAAGAACCAAGAATCTATCACCTTTCTGAAAAAAAAAAACAACCCCCCAAAACCAGCTTGATTACTTTTACACTGCCGAAATGATTTCTTTCTCAGCTATGTACTACAACATATTTAAGATGATAGTTGCTCTGCCTGCCATTCAGACTGAATGGTTCCTGGGGATGGCAAAACACAGGCCCGCTTTGAAAGGTGAGATTTTTTGAAACAATTTATCACCTCTTGATTTTGGGTTTGTTTTTCCTTCAAGGGGCCTTGGTGAAAACCGACGAGCAAGAAGTGATAAATTTCTTATTGACAACAGAAATTATCCCCCTGTGCTTACGCATTATGGAGTCTGGCAGTGAGCTCTCCAAAACGGTACCTATTATTTTTTGTTTTGTTTTGTCTTAATAAAGATTTTCTGTTGTTCGTCTTTGACTGACCAGGCAGCCAGTACCCTGCAGAGTGGGCTTTTGTCCTATTGCAAAACAGGGACAAATGTGGGTGGAATTTTACCTTCTCAAAAACTAAACAAAGCAGAACCTGAGGCTCCTCTGAGTGGCCCAGGAGTACTTGCTGTCTTATGCAACCTGCTTTGTGTCCATCTCTTTTCTTTAGAGAGAGATGCCAAGCATTATGAACTGTCCTGCATTTTCTTTTGGCTTTTAACTTTCACTGAGGAAAGCATTTGCTGCCTGCTGAAAGCCTTTTCAGCTGTGGGGCTGCTGTGAAAAGCACATCACACAAAGGCTGTTTCTTTTCAGGGTAGATAAGTTGTTTATAAGGCTTTGTATTCTGCTCTCTCGCTTTTCTAGGTTGCTACATTTATTCTTCAGAAAATCCTTCTGGATGACACAGGGCTGGCATATATCTGTCAGACTTACGAGCGGTTTTCCCATGTTGCCATGATACTGGTAAGATTATTTGGCTTAGAAATATTTTGTTTGTATTTAAAAAATACAAAATTGTGCTGTAGCAGCCAGCTTTTTTGACAGCTACTTACTGCTGTCTGGTTGGAACACAGGATAAGGGAGGCAAATTGTTCTTGGGCTAATTGCTTGTGACACTGTAGCTCTCTGCTTCCATATTTCCTTTGGATATCTCTGATTTGTGTATCAACACATACTAGTTGTCATATACTGTACCAAGATAAAACAGGTAAACCTCTCCAGAGAGGAAAAAGAGTTTTCAGAGTTGTTGGTGGGATGTTGAATTGATCTTATTTTATGTAAGAATGATCACACAGTTCAGATCATGAATCCATGCCCCATTTCTGTCTCTCACAACAGGTTGAAAGAGCAGCAGGTTGAGTAAAGGAGTAAGGGCAGGGCAGGTATATATGATACTTCTCCTCATACCAGTCCTGCAGCTGCCAGCTACTTTCAGCTTTGGATTTCTGGAGCCAGTTGTGGGTTTTCTGAGCAGTAAACCCTGGTGTTCCTGTCCTTGAACCCATAGCAATTTTTTGCATCCACAGTGTCTTTCACCAAGGAATACCATGTGTTTCCTGTTTGCTGCCTGGAATGCCACCCTCCTGTTTTTGCCTTTTTGAATCTGCCTCCTACTAGATGCTGCATATGCTCTTAATTTTTGTTTGAGCACAGAGAGAGCAAACAACTTCTGTCCCTTCTCTGTTCCCTGCAAAGGACAAGTTTGAGTACTTTAAATTTGTTCATCCCAGGAGTAATAGCCCAAATTTGAGCTTTATCTCAGAGGGGATTCACCAAGGGGAGTACATATCTGCCCTGGAATAGTTATTGTCATGCTCTTGTGTGCATTTGTTTGCTTTTTAAAGAGTGGTCTCAAGAGAAGAAAATGCAGCAGTAAGTTAAGCACTTAGCAGTGCTGGTTCTCTGACTAAATGTTGGTGCTTTCATTAAGAATATTTGTCTGTCTGTTTTTGCAAATGTAAAGAGAATGTTACCTCCCAATTCACCCACAAATAGGAAAATATGAATGTCCAAATACATTCAAGAAAAAAAATCAGCTTCGATGAAAGTATATCTAGCTCAGTGGCAAAGTGAAGGATGCAATTAGAAACCCTGGTGTAGGGGAGGGAAGGAGACCATATCCTTCCCAGACGTGAATTCTTCCTTGGACACAGAGGGATGTGAGGGTGTAAAGCTGAGTTAGCATGGAAGAAATCCTACTTGTGATATAGTCCCACCACTGGGTGAAGCACTGACAGAATCAATATTCCACAGTGTGTTCAAAAATCAGGATTGTGTACCTCCTGTCTCCTGAGGGTGATGATTTGCTCCCGTGTCTGCTGATAACTAAGATTTTTACACATGTATTAGATGCTTTTAAAAGAGCAGGTTAGTATTTCCCATCAAGGAGCTGTCTGAGGAGCTTATGGTTCTTTATGGGCCGCCCTGTGCAGGAAGCCAGAGTGAGTGATTTAGTGGTCTTTCCCAGTCTCTGTTGATTGTGAAGCTGTTCTTATAAAGTTTTTAACTGGTGGCACTGGCCTCTGTCAAACAGGGTAAAATGGTCCTGCAGCTCTCCAAGGAGCCATCGGCACGGCTGCTGAAACATGTTGTCCGCTGCTACCTTCGCCTTTCCGATAATCCCAGGTAAACATTTTAGGAGTTTGGGCAGGGGCATCTCCCGCTCCCTTGGAAGCAGGGTTCTTCTCCACAGTGGCCACCTGTGGGAGGAATCAGGCTTCCTGGTCTGTCAGTCTTAGCTCAGTGTGGAAGATGGGTGGGTTTTTTGCTTTGATTTTTGCATTGCTAATACCAGGAGCTTTTATGGTTCATGGAAGAAACAGTGACTATTTTGGGCTCATGCAAATTCAAACTGTGTAGTTTACAACTGCCTGTGCTCAAATGTAGCTTGAACAAGGTACAAGAGAGGGCCTGAGGTGGAAGGTACGCTATACTCTCCCTGTTCTACTGGCCTTTAGCAGTAGAAGCCAAGAGATGAAGGTCAGTTGAGGGAATACAAACTGATTTGCTGACCAGCACCTCTGCCCAAAGCTGCTGGGTATGTGTTTGTTGCCATGGCATCTCCTGGCATTGCATTGCTTGACTGGTGGGTGTCAGGGTGCAGGGGCTGCCTCAGCCAGGTTTAGCCTGAGGAGTGGAAGCTGTGCTGTCTGGTTGAGCACCATGTGCAGTGGTGCTGCTGCTCAGTGCTTTCCTTGGCTGGCTCTGTCAGGGAGGCCTCCAGGCAAAGGAATGCTGTGTCCCAAGTGGGGTTTGCTCCCCTCTTGCCCCTGTGAGTTTATTTGTTGGGCCCCGTTTCTTGTCTCTTGATGTAGGGCACGTGAAGCTCTCAGGCAGTGCCTTCCTGACCAGCTGAAGGACACCACCTTCGCCCAGGTCCTGAAGGATGACACCACCACAAAGCGCTGGCTGGCTCAGCTTGTCAAGAACCTGCAAGAGGGTCAAGTCACTGACCCACGGGGCATTCCTCTTCCTCCGCAATGACTGCTGGAGGAGGTGGGGAAATGGGGAAGAAACAGCTCAGGTTTACAAAGAACCAGGAACAGGTGACCTCTTCTGCAACAAACTGGGCATGCCAGCTGGCTGCCAGCCTGTTGGACCATCCCACCCAGCCAAAGGGCTGCTCCTGTAGCAGTGCAGCATGCCTCCAGGGATCCCAACACCAGCAAATGCTGATACTACAGCTTAAAAAAAAAAAAATCAATAAAAACAATCTGTAGAGATCCCAGTCTCTGGGAGGCTTGGGTGGCATCTCTCCCCCCACCTCCAGGCAGGGGGTAGTGCAGATGTCCGCTCTTCCAGCAAGCTCAGCCTCCCCCCAAGTGGTGCCTGACTGTGGGTGTGTACACCACGTCCCTCCAATTCCTTGTCACTTCTTGTTTACACGTCTGTTGAGATGAGTGAACTGAATAAAAGCTGATTCAGTTGTTTTATCCCCTCTTAGTACTACTACGCAGCTGCAGGTAGCCCAGAGACAGCTTTTTTTCCCTGCCAGCACATCCTTGCTCCTGGCTTTGCATCCAGCTACTGCAGTGAGCTTCTTTCACAGGTTCACAGGTTATTCTGAGTTGGAAGGGACCCACAGGATCATCTAGTCCAACTTCCAAGTGAACTCCCACCCAGGGATCTTCCTTTTCTTTGGCGCAGAGGCAGTGGCTGGAGCTGAGCCACTCCGGTGCTTGCCCCAAGAGGAGCGGTGGATTACTTGCAATGAACCCATGCATCATCAGCTTGCTTCCCAGGGCTCTGGGGAACGAGAAAGACAGCAGGACTGTGGCTTTTATGCTGTAAATAGTGTGCTTCTGCAGCTGACCAGCAGCTGGGGGCAGACGTGTGCTGGCCTCTCATCTAGCCCTGGGAGTGCTCCTGGCTGGTGAGATGGAGCTCAGTGTGACTGCACCTGCCCTGTGATGGTGGGCAGGTCGCGACTGATGAGCCCTTGCCACCCACAGGCTCCAGGAACTGCTGCCTCCTGCACCCTCTGCTGCCTGCCAGGCGCCCCTCAGTCCTGCCCCGCCTCCCTTTCTACCCCTCCGGCTCCTTTCTGCCAGTCGGGTGCACCCATTTCAGCTTTCAAACCCGCCTTGGCGTCTGCCTAGGCCTCACCGCAATTGAACTGGACCAGCAGCCGCTTACCTGCCTTCCCTGTGCCAAGGGATTAGTGCAGCTGCACTGGGCTCTCGGAAGCAGCCGAGGAGCTCCCAGGCTCTGCTGCAGCGGAGCCTGCTCTGCCTGCTCTTGGCTGCCGGGAAGCCTGGGCAGCTACTTAATTTCTCCCCCCTCCTCGAGTAGCCCATTTTGCTGATCATCTGCAGTGTCGTGCCAACAGTGTCTTAAATCTCATCGTTTCCCTTCCCTCCTCCCCTCGCAGCCTTGCATAACAAGGGCAGAGCATGGCCTCTTCCTTGCCCTCGGGTTCCTATTTTATAACCATTGCCTTTTTTTCCCTCCTATTCATCCTGACCTTGACAGAGTGCAAAAATGCTTTTGTTGATTTTTTTTTTTTAATTCAGATTAATAAATAATGAAACCCCAGCCAGCACAGATTGCTACCGGTCTGGTCTTGGGGAGGGCAAGCAGCGATGGGGGGATTTATTGCACGTGGGAGGAAGGGGACAGATATGCCAGCCTAGGGGTGTGAGCTGGCAAGAGTGGTTTTTCCCAGTGGAAGCTGGCTACGTCCCTGTGGCACCTCATCTCTCCTGGAGCAGGTAATGTGAAGGGACTCTGGGGAGGGGATGCTGGTTTTGCTTTGCCGGAAGGCAGCGAGCTTTTCTGCGGTGGAGTGTTTGCAATCGCTGCCACTCCCACCCGAGTCCAGGTCTGTTAAAGCACTGCCCACTTAAAAGTTTAGTCCCAGCCCCACACTCCTTGCCCCCAACTCGACCTGCCCCAAGGCTGCCCCAGCTTGGATCCCCATGGGAGTTTTGCCACAGGATGCTCAAAGTATGTCTTGCTTTTTGAGTCCTCACATCCCTCCCAGCTGGAGAGTTCCGGGAGCGCCCTGGGACCGCTGTGACCTGGAAAGGACAGGGATGCAGCGAGAGTACTGTGTGGAGGGGGAGATCGGGTTGTACTGGGTGCAAGCGGGTCTGGGGATGGACGGGCTGTGGCGGAGGATGAGAATGGAGGCTCAGCGGCGCCAAACGGCGGGCACTGCAGGCTGCTCGCACCCCTGCCGGCCACACCACAGCCTTCTTTACCCGCCCTCCCCCCTCCGCCTTGGGAGCGGCGTGACCTTAATCCGAAGCGACCTTGAGAGGCGGCGGCTGCGGGGCGCACGGGGCCGGGGGTGTCCCGCGGNAGCCCCGGCCCCGTGCGGCCGCCGGCGGTGGAGCACCAGCGGAGCGGCACCGAGTGGCACCGGAGAGCGGGTACGGGGCTGGGCGCCTGATCCGCCGCTGGGGAGCCGGGTGTCCTGTGGAGGGAAGGGACAGTGGGTACGGGGCTGCACCCCCAGGCTGTGGGACCCCCTGGCTCGGGCTGTGCCGCCCAAGAAACGGCGGCACGTTTGGGGTGGTGCGGGGCGGCAGGGGAAGTGCCAGCTTGTCTCTTGCTTCAAAGTGTGATTTGTCCCGCTGAGCCCCGAATGCCCTCGAACTTGTCCCCTCCGTCCCCTCGCCTCCGAGCCCCTCTGACCCGTCAGCTGCCGGCTGGTCCCTTTAGGTGGGTCAGGCTCTGTGTCTGGATGCTGCAGCGTGTCCCGGCACGGGTGGGCTGAGTAAAGCCCCAGGACACGGGCAGGCTACGGGCATACCGAGGCAGCAAGGTGTGGGGGTGCCCGCAGCGAGGAGACAACCCTCCCTGCTCTGGCACGAACACCCCTTCTGGTGGCATTTATTTCTGCCGAGAGACTCCTGCACTCGGGCGGCTGGGGAGCGTTCACACCCACTGACCCTCCAGCTCCACTAGAGTCTGTCATCGCCAGGAGGGAAGCTGCGGTGGTTGAGTGTGTGCTGGGGTAGCTGGGGCTGCCCCTGTCAGCAGGCAGCTGCCCTGCGGGAAGCTCTCGGGTTGGGTTTCTCTGTGCCCTGACTCCCATCCTGCTTGGTTCGACAGTATAACTTAGACTGGGACAAGGGCGCCTGCTTGGGGCCAGGCTGTGCTGGGCTTGAGGGATTCCTCACACCACAGGAGAGCAGAACAATTGTGTATTTGTATCCATGCTCCTGGGATGTTCCTTGTGCTGGAAAGGATCATCACTTCTTTGCTGCATGCATGGGGAAGGTACTGTTCCCTGGTTGGGACTGGCATGCTTGGGCCAT
This sequence comes from Pitta sordida, assembly GCA_013390025.1. Lineage (NCBI taxonomy): Eukaryota > Metazoa > Chordata > Aves > Passeriformes > Pittidae > Pitta > Pitta sordida. Next base: position 431,502 of record WEKX01005044.1, read on the forward strand.
GCCAGGAGCCTGGAAGGGATAAGAGGGTAAGAGATTAGCTCCAAACTCTCACCATACACTCACTCTACAAGCTGCTCCCTTGCCTGCTGCCACCTTGCACACATACATGGCAGGGTGCAAAAGGCCAAACCTCTTGGTGGCACTGAGCCCATCTCTGTCTCAGTCTAGTATCTCTCCTTGTTTCTCCAACATTGGTGCCTCTCTCTTCATCCCAGTTTCTCCAGAATATCCCTATCTCCCATGCCTGTTGCAGCACAGGGGCTGCGGGACAGGTGAGCACTTCGAGCTGAGGCCCTGCAAAGTGGCCATGCCAGGCTGGGTCCTACCAGGAGGCAGGAGGGTGCAGACAGATGGATGATTGGGGTTGTCCTCCCTGGTTCTCTGCAGGCCATGGGGTGCAGGGACTGAGAGTGTGCCGGGGTGTGTAGATGTGGGGCACTCCTGCAGCTGTGCTAGCCATGATCAGGGCACCCACTCTGCAGGGTGCAAGAGGATTGTGGTGCCACCCCCTCTCATTTGTGAGTGCAGATGCTCCACCTCCTGGATCAGTGGGTCAGTGTCCTTCAGCACATCAGATACAGGGGGATGCAGGCACTGCAGCAAATCCTTTCAGTCTCAGCCCTGCAAGAAGGGCCGTTGCTGGGAACATATAACCCCAGCACTGGGCACCACTGGGAGGCAGCTGGGATGGCACACCATCCATTCCGTGTCTCTAGCAACATGTGAGGTCCTCAAGAGTATGGATAGACAGTCCCCATGTGCCCTGTGGTGACAGCCAAACAGCCACTGCCAGTGCCATGGCTAGTGTGTCCCCCAGGAGTGGGGCCGCAGCCCTGGCAAGCATTGTGCTGGGGATCAGCCCTGCTGTCCCCACACTGAGCAGGGGACGGCTGCTGTGTGGCCCTGGAACCCAGAAGGGTTTGGCAGCTGGGCTTGGCAGCTGCCTGTGCACTGACAGCAACAGCTATTCCCAGTCCCACACTGCCGGTGCCTGTGCTGAGTCAGGGGCCTGGGGCACAGCTGCCGTCCCTGCACCGTGGCACAGAGCCCTTTGCCCCCAAGGACTCTTGGGTCCCCTCCTGCACCCAAATCTCAGCCCACTGGCTGCAGCATCCACTCCTCGAGCGCCCAGCTCCAGCACCTGGGTGACAGGCGCATCCAGCAATTTGTCTGTCTAATTAAAGTATCAACAGCCTAATCAAATCCTTATTGTTCAATAGTATTTATAGTCCCACTCACAGCAGTGTGCTCCCTGTACAGCAGCTGATGCTGTCGCAGCCTGGGTTGCTGATAGTCCCAGGGGAGAAGAGGCTGTGGGAGCTGAGGGTCACTTTTCTGTGCCCTATTCCGTGCTATCACAGCTGTGCCTCTCCCTTAGTTTTGAATTTGCTGGTTGGGGTCATTTCCAAGGTGGTGAGGGCTGTCCTTGGGCACCCTCAGAGCAATTTTTCCTGGCTCCAGAGGCTGTTTCTTCCCTCGGAGCAGTGACCAGGGAGCGGCAGGGCTTTTGTGCCTGCTGAGCTGTGAGGTATTTGTGCTCACAAGTTTTTCTGTTTTCCTCCAACACCTTTTAAGCTCCAGCTTCCCAGTAACACAGATTAATATTTCATGAGTACAGCAGGGTGAACTCGACACTTAGGGAAAGCAATGACCCAGCAGGAGAAAGGCGCAGGTGTGCTCACGTGGGCAGGGGCACACCCACCTCACACACACATGGGTACAGCTGGACTCCACTCAGCAGGACATGAGCATAGTGGGGGGAGCTGGCCCTGCCCCCCCAGCCACCTTCTCTTTTCCCTCCACAGCAGCTGCCAGCGTGGAGAAGGCAGAGCCATGGCATCGCTGCTGTGCAACGCCCGTGAGTGCCCCGGCGGAGGCGAGGTGCAGGGCAGGGCATCGGGCCATCCGGGTTGCTGCCAGGGCAAATCTGACCTGTGGGTTGTGCTCAGCTTGCTGCACTCAGGAGCATTCCTACTCCACCATGGCCATTGGGATTTGGGCTCAGAAACACCAAGGGTGGAAGGGAAGGATTAATGGGGAATTACCTTCTGCCCCTCTTGTGGTGAAGGGAGTTTGTTTGGGGCCCATCTTGCCTCGCTCAAAGATCGAGGGACCATGTGGGGTTCCAGAGGCAAGATGAAGCAAGGTACCAGGGCACAGTGCCTCGATAGCCCCGCCCTTAATGATGCAGCCCATGCTGCCCCCAGGCATCCAGCTCACAGATGCGCTGGAGCAAATGCAGCAAGGAACCCTGATGCGCAAAGTCAAGTCCAAAAGCTGGAAGAAGCAGCGTTACTTCAAGCTGCAGGATGACTGCATGACCATCTGGTACCAGTCCAAGAGGACAGGCAAAACTGAATCTGCCTGTGAGTACCGGCTGCTGTGTGTTGGCTGTAGGGTTCAGAGTGAACAGGGATGTGAAGGTATGGAGATTCTTGGAGCCATGTTTGCTAAGTGTCCTGGGGCATTCAAGAAAAGCTATGCATGTGTGTGTGGTCTCTTCTCACCCACACCTCTCCATGAAACATCCTACCTCCAGGAGGACTCATGGGTGTAAAAAAGGCCTGAGTAGAGATTGCAGCTAATACAAGTGGAACCTCTGGAATGCCAGCACAGGAGGAGGCAAACAGAGGGACTGATGGATGAGTGGCTGACTGAATAGCTCAGTGGTTGATGGATGAATGGATGGGTGGAAGAAGAGATGGCTGGAAGGATAGATGTCTGTGGGCAGTGCCCCTTGCCCTGCAGTCCTTGTCCCCCACAGACAGGCCTCCCCTCCCTCTGCCCCAGTCTCTATCAGCGATGTGGAGACAGTGCGGGAAGGGCATCAGTCCGAGGTGCTGCAGAGCCTGGCCGAGGAGTTCCCCCCTGAGTGCTGCTTCACCATTGTCTTTTACGGCCGTCGTGGCAACCTGGATCTCATTGCTGGCTCGGCGGAGGAGGCGCAGTGCTGGGTCCAGGGCCTGCGTCAGCTCATCGAGGTGGCTGCCACCATGGACCAAAGGGAGAAGATAGACCAATATCCTTCCTGTGAGCATCACTCTGCCCCCCACAACCCAGTCCTTCCCCCATCACAAATCATTTTCCAGGTCCTGCATCTCCAGCCTTGCCTCAGCATGGGCATAGTTATTCTGGATCTCACCATCTGCATCAATGCAGGGCACAGAAAAAGGAAAAGAGAGCCTCTAATGCTCCCCAGCTCCATCTCTTAGCCAAGGTTCTTTCCCTTAACGCTTACCTTGTTTTCTCCCACGTGGATTCGTGACTGGTTCCAGAAAGCTGACAAGAATAAAGATGGGCGCATGAACTTCAAGGAAGTACAGCATCTCCTCAAGATGATGAATGTGGACATGAATGAGGATCATGCCCTACGGCTCTTCCAGGTAAGCTCTACACCTGAGAGCCTGGAGAGGCTGGGAAGGGGCTGGAAGGGCTGGAAGAAGCTGCGTAACACCTCCTTGATGAAGGATATGGTTACTTTGTTTTGTCCATCCATCCATCCATCCATCCATCCATCCATCCATTTGTTCACCCAGCTACTGGTTCACCCACACAAACATGCACATTATGTATCTGTTAAACCAACCAGCCAAGGCAACTCTTTCTTCCTTTCATTCATTTGTCCATCCAGTGCCTATGTGTCTACCCAGTAACCCAGCTGTCTGTTCCTCCCTCCCTCCCTCCTGTTGGTCCTTGCACCCATCCACGGACCTATCCATTTATCAGTCCACCCAGCCAGCCCACCGTCTCCCCATGCATCCATTTACATATTGATCAATGCCTGCCACTGAAAGTCTCTGTGCCCTCTGTTTGGGGATGAAGAATCTCCCCACAGCACCTCAGGTGGCCAAGACACCCCATTTTGTCCTGTTTGGGTGCTGAGGGAGCTCCCTTGCAGGATGCTGATAAGTCAGAGTCTGGAACACTGGAAGGGGAGGAGTTTGTGCTCTTCTACAAGACCCTCACCCAGCGTGAGGAGGTGCTGAGCCTCTTCCAGGAATTCTCCGAGGACGGAAAGAAGCTGACACTGCTGGAGCTGGTGGATTTCCTGCGGCAGGAGCAACTGGAGGATGAGGGCACAGAGGAGCTGGCCATGGAGCTCATAGACAAGTATGAACCATCGGAGACAGGTGAGAGCTAGCTCAGACAATGGCTGTGCTCTGCATGGGAGCAAGGAGGGGTCTGAGACTCACAATCCCATGGCAGGAGCACTGCCAACTCCATCCTGCTGTGGGTGGACACGGGGAATAATCACCATGGTGTGATCTGGATGCACTTGCACTTTATTTGGTTCATTCCTGGACCATTTTGGTGTAGAAGGATGACCTACCATAGTGTGCAAGCTCCAGGTTTGGGGTCTACTGCCCACCTTTCCAGGGTTACTGCCCTGGGTCATCTCTTCCTGTGCCCCACCTTCTGGCAGCAACTGTGCTGACCAGATTGAGGATTCCAGGAGCCATCAGCAGCCCTGTTTGCCCCATCTTGTCTCTTCCATGTCCCTGGCTTGTCACTGAGCCTTCCCCTCCACCTGCAGCCCGGGCTCGTCATGTGCTGAGTGCTGATGGGTTCCTCATGTACCTCTGCTCCCCGGAGGGCTCCATTTTCAACCCCCAGCACCGAGTGCTGTGGCAGGATATGAACCAGCCACTCTGCCACTATTTCATCTCCTCCTCCCACAACACCTACCTGATAGAGGATCAGATCCGGGGCCAGAGCAGCATCGAGGGCTACATCAGGTAAAGGGGATACTCCAGCACCTTCCTATCCAAGTGGTGTGCTCTGGGCACTCCATGGGACAAATCCAGAAGCTCCTTTTCACCTCTGTGGTCCAGCTCTCCTCCAGCCGTGCCATGTCATGCTCAGCAAGGGGGATACTGAGCCCAGCTCTACCTGCCCTGCATGCAGCATCATCCCCACCCTTGGTGGGTGTTCCCTGGTCCCTGTAGGGATGACACTTGTGGGCAGCAGGGAGGGCAGGGAGCTGGTGCCCTGGCCACGTGCGAGGTCCCAGGGGTGACAACCCACCCCCAGGGCTCTGAAACGGGGCTGCCGGTGCCTGGAGGTGGATTGCTGGGACGGGCCGAATGGGGAGCCCATGGTGTACCACGGCCACACCTTCACCTCCAAGATCCCCTTCCGGGAGGTGGTGAGCACCCTGGGGAAGTACGCCTTCAAGGTAAAGCACCCTTCCCCAGGTGCTGAGGGTTGTGGGTGGCACTCGGTGTGAGGGGGGGCATGGCTGCAATTGTCCCATGGGGTGCCCGGAGGGAGTGATGCTGAGGCACATACACCTGTTGATGCAGCAGAGCTGTTAACACTGCAGGAGAGGAGGGTGGCTGTGTCACTTTCCAGGGGACAGCACTGGGGTATCTGACCTACAGCCTGTGCTGTGCCGTGCAGGGGATGTGGACTCCTGCAGACTGGTGTCCTGGCCATGTGTGGGCTCTGTTATGGGTGCAGGGGTGAGATGGGGCCTTGGGGATATGGGAGTGAGATGGGAAGAGGGGGATATAGTGGGATTGGAGGGGTAAGAAGGTCTTGGTGGGAAACATGAAGGCACAAGGGGCTCCATCCTGGCATTGGTGGTGCCTGGATAAAGCCCTTGTGAGAGTTTCCCAACCCCACCAAGGCTGAACTTCAGTTGTGCATATTGCTCCCCAGGCCTCAGACTACCCAGTGATCCTGTCCTTGGAGAACCACTGCAGCATGGAGCAGCAGGAGGTCCTGGCACAGCAGCTCAAGGACATCCTGGGGGATCAGCTCCTCACCACCACCATTGATGGGCACATCCCCACCCAGCTCCCATCCCCGGAGGTAGGGACAGAGCACAGCTGTGCTGGGCATTGCTTGGGAGTGGGGTGAAGAACTGTGTCCCCATGTTCACAGAGGTGCCAAAGCTGTCCCCAAGGTTGTGTTCCCATGTCCTGCAGTCAGACAGCAGGGTGGAACCCTCCTACCCTATCCCCTCCTAAGTGCTGAAGGGAGATGGTGGTGTTGGCTCCCAGCAGTGCAGGGTCCCAGGGGACAACAAAGCCCATGAAGGAGCTGGGCATTCCAAGGTGCCTCTTTATCCCCAATCCCGCAGGAGCTGAAGCACAAAATCCTGCTGAAGGGGAAGAAGATTGGGCGGCTGGAGGACATGCTGGATGGGCCAGGGGACGAAGTGCCTGATGTGTCTGATGATGACAATGGGGCAGAGGCAGAGGAAGAAAGGCGGAGGGCAAAGGTGGGGATCAGCTGGGAGTGCTGAGCCCCTGGACATGGCTATGGGCTGTGGTGAAATCCTAGTGCCTGGAGGAGAGAGATTACAGAGACATCACTAGACAGTGGGGACAGGCCTTTCTGCCTCTGGCCATGACATCCCCCTCTTTGCTTTGGTAGCACCATGTTGGGGGTTCCCTGGTTGCTCCAGTCCTGGCAGGAAGGCTCCTCATGGTGGGGATGCTTCCACCCCCACCCACCCCGCACACCCTCAGCTGCTCTTGTCTGGCCTGGCTCTATGGCCCCTGGCCTGGGTGAATGCTGGTGCTCCCATCCCCCAATACAGTTCTGCCTTGCAGAAGGACAAGGAGACCGTGGCACAAGCCTTGTCTGACTGTGTCATCTACTGCAAGAGTGTGTCCTTTCGGGACTTCCAGGAGGCCCGCAGTCATTCACGGCCCTCTGAGATCTCCTCCCTCTCTGAGGCCAAGGCCAGGAAGCTCATCCGGGATGCAGGTGAGATGAATGGGCAGTGGCACCAGGGCACTGCGACAGGGTGGAGGGGGCAGATGGCTTCTTCAGGTGTAGAGCTAAAGCCTCCAGTCATGAGGGTTCCCTCCTGTTCTGGGGGGGAAGACAGTGGCATTTCACTCTGGTAGGTGATGGAGGGGTTATTGGCTTAGAAAACAAGGCGGGACACCTGGATTCCTGGAAGAGGATGGATGAGTTGATGGATGGATGGGCAGCACATATGCTGGGTGGCCACACCCCACGTGTCCTTTGTGCTCTGTCCCTAGGAAATGAGTTTGTCCGCCACAATGCCTGGCAGCTGACACGCATCTACCCCAGTGGAATGCGGACCGATTCCTCCAACTACAGCCCCCAGGAGATGTGGAACGTGGGGTGCCAAATCGGTATGGCTGGGGGGCATCAGGGCTGTGGCCTGGGGAGATGCCTCAGGTCCTGTGCCAAACACCACAATCAACAGCTGTGTTAGTGCCAGCTACAACCCCAGCTGGAGCCAAGTCCGGCTGCTGGCTCTTGCTCTGCCCTGTGGATATTCAGGAATCGGTGCCTTATCCCCCTGTGCCACCTTCCATCTCTCTGGCTGTGGGGACAGGCTTGTTCTCAGCTCCAATCAGGGCATGGTATCTCCAAGCTGCTCTGAACCCTTTTCCCTGCTACTTCCCTCCAGTGGCCCTGAACTTCCAGACTGCTGGCATGGAGATGGACCTGTGTGATGGGCTCTTCAGCCAGAATGGCCGCTGTGGCTACGTGCTCAAACCACCCTTCATGAGGGATGAGGAGACTCTCTTCAACCCCAGTGACCCCGGCAGCCGGGAAGGTCCTGGCCCCATCACACTGACAATCCAGGTAGAGGACTAAGGACAGACCCCAGGGAAGCCATGACAGTGTCCAGGGCTCAGCTGGTCCCAGACAGATGGGGACACTGTTGGGCTGTGTGCTGAAGCTCAGTAGCCTCACAACAGATCATTTTGGCTGCTCCCCATCTCATGGGGTCCATGCCCCTTCCTGCAGGTGATCAGTGGGCAGCAACTGCCCAAAGTGGCCAACAGCAAGGATAGAGCCATTATTGACCCACTTGTGCGCGTGGAGATCTATGGGGTCCCTGCGGACCAGGCACGCCAGGAGACCAAGTACATCGAGAACAATGGTGAGCCCCAAAGTGGTACCAGGGACCCTGCTGTGCCCAGGCACTTTCCCTGCCCTCCCTCACCCTCCCAGCACCCACTCTCCCTTCCCAGGGTTTAACCCCTACTGGGATGAGACACTGCAGTTCCAGCTCCATGTGCCCGAGCTGGCCTTGGTCCGCTTTGTGGTGGAGGATTATGACAAGACTTCCAGGAACGATTTCGTGGGCCAGTTCACCCTAGCCTTTGCCAACATCAAACCCGGTGAGTGGATGTTGCCCAGTGGTTTTGGGGGGCCCAGAACAGCCTCGTATGTGTGTCTGGGGCTCAGCTGAGTGCTGGAGAGAAGGATAAGATTGCAGTCAGTCAAAGCCTTGCTGTACCCCCTGCAGGATACCGCCACATCCATCTCCTCTCCAAGGATGGCACCAGCATCCCACCCTCTTCGCTCTTTGTCCATATCCGCATCACTGAGCCACCTGGCCCTGAGCAGGACTGAGTTCATGGAGTGAGCAGGATGGAAGCCATAGAGGTGGCCCTGAGCGGCTCAGGACGCAGAGCCAACCACCTCACCCTCTTGTTGAGCTGTTTTGTGTCGTCCCTGTGTCGTTGTTGCTGCTGTACCCTCTTTGCAGTAGCCTCTAAGGGCTAGGAAAAAGCAGTGACCTGTCCTTTCCAGGTTCAGGATGCTGTACCCTATGCATGAACATGGGGTCTATGCTGATGCTGCTCCTTGCACCCCACCCCAGGCACCCTGCCCTGGCCTACAGTCACCAGTTGGCCATGAGGAGGAGAGATGGTGCATGCATGGCCTGGCTCTGCTGCAGGGGCTGGTTCCCCACCAGGCAGGGGAGTAAGGCTGGAGCCAAGCCAACCCCAAGACTGGGCAGAGCTGGGAGAGAAGTTGGTCCTCACTGCCCTTCAGACTTACAGAGCCCCATCCCACCCTCTGGCCCTACAGCCCCAAAGTAACCCTTGTCCCATCTTTTCCCTTTAAGCAACTTAATAAATCGTTCAGTGACAGACAGGCTCAGGTGTGTGTGCAGTGGTGCTGGGAAGACAGGGAGCTGAGCTTGTGCCTGTGATGCTCTTTGACTGTGGAAACGTGGCTCACTGTTCACACAGGGTTCCCAAAAGCCCCAAGAATGGCCCAAGTATTAAAAGGATCCAAGCAATTCCTTTTATACAGTCACATATTTTACAACCCATATACATATATGCCTATACATACACACATCTCTGCAGCAGGCCAGTACCACTAATGCCTTAAAGCAATTGGGACTCAGCCTCACTGCAATGTGCCATCCTTCTCCATGGGGCACCCTCCTTCCTGCTCCATCCCAGGAGGCCCCTTGGCCTGGCTCTCCCTCTGCACAGCATGAAGGTGGATAGTGTGTATGCTGGGGTCCTTTCCCACGCCCTGGCTGGGGTCCACAGTCCCGTGCTCAGGGTGATGCCGCTGGATGTGTTTGATGACCTGGAACTTCTGCTTGGCCTTGTAGGGGCAGTAGCGGCAGAAGAAGGGGTGCTCGTTGGTGTGAGTCAGGTAGTGGTGGCGCAGGCCAGCCGCCCAGCGGAAAGCCCGCCCGCAGGCATTGCAGACATAGGGCTTCTCCTCACTGTGCTTCTTCAGGTGGGTCTTGAGGAGGAAGCGGGTCTTGAAGGCCTTTCCGCACTGTTCACAGATGAAGGAACGGGCCTCCTGGTGCCGTGTCTCCTTGTGCACCCGCAGGGCGTCTGCACGGTTGGTGCAGTACTGGCACTCATCGCAGCGGTATGGCTTCAGGCCTGTGGTGACAGGGAAGGGGATGGCAGCGGGATGGAGGCACACTGCTCTCCATTCCACAGGTCTCACCATCCCTGTAACATAGCATCAGTTGCAGGGACTTTCCCCTACGCTCCGTTGAGTCAGCATGCACACCAAGATCCCCCATTTCCAAGGCACCAAACAGTGCCTGGGGTCTGCAACACCCCATCTTCCCTTCCACTTGAGGGCACCGTCCCTAATCCAGCAGCACAGGAGAACATGCTGCCCTCCAGATGTTGGGGTTCCTCCCTTACCTTCAGCTGGGCCACTGGAAGCAGAAGGAGGGAGCTGGGGTCCCTGCAGCACACCCCAACACCCTCCCTGGTGCTTGATGGCCTGTCCCCATTAGCAGCACTCACCTGTGTGCTTTGTCATGTGGTACTTGAGCTGGTTCACCCACTTGCACTTGTAGCCGCAGTCGGGGCAGAGATATTTCCGCTCTTCCTTGTGGATCCGCATGTGATACTGGGCACAGGGCAGGAAGGAAGAGTCAGGATGTGTGCAGGGAATGTGCAGGGCCCTGGGGTGCCAGTAAGAGGCTCAAAGACAGCTCTGACATCTTCAGGTGTATAGGGCAAGGAGGGCTGTGTGCTTGCCTGGCAGGCTATGGGCCAGACAGATCCACAGTGGGGTCAAGATGAGATGCCCATACTGCTGAGCTGCTCTGTCCCAGCCTCTGGGTGGCACAGGCTTTGCTCCCCGGTTTGGTATTTAAGGCAAAGTCTGAGTTAAAACTCAGACTAGCCCAAGAGAGCTAGCCCTGAGATGATTACATTGCACAGCCTCACCCAGGTGGCCCCAGGGGGGTTAGCTCAGCCTGACCACTAAAAAAAGTCAGTACTTTATTTCTTTTAGCAAAACTAGACCATTTTTCCTTCCATTACCCCATGCCTGGCCCTCCTGTTCTAGGAAAGGCCCTTTACCATGCATCAGGATGCCAATCACCTACAGCAATGAAGGCAGGGTCATACTCTGCTTGCAAAGAAGCTGAGGGTTCCCTGAACCACACATAACTGGCTCCACAGAGCATGCTGAAGATGGCAAGTACCCAAATTTGGCTTTGAGCAGTGCAAAGCTGCACTCAGAGAAAGCCAGAGATGTCAACAGGAAAAGGAGTGAATTTAGACAGCTGCCCACTGCCTTCATTACAAATCCCCTTCCCCTTAAATTGCAATAGCAGGGAAGAAACAGACTGAGTTTTACACAAGTTTCATCTTCTTGTCTCTTACTCCTTTATGAGCCACAGAAGAGGACAGAGGATGAAACCTCCCCTTGGGAACCTCTTGCCCAAATCCCCATGGCTGGATGCCCCTCAAGCCACATTGATGCAGTAGGACACATCCCCAGTCAGAGCTCTCACCTTGAGACGCGAGGGGTCGGCACAGGCATATTTACAGAGGTGGCATTTGTAGGGCTTCTCGCCAGTGTGGATGCGGATGTGCCATGTGATCTTCTGCCTGTTCTTGGTGGTGTATTCGCAGTCCGAGCACTTGTACACACGGGTGCCCCCATGGCCTTTCATGTGCTGGTCAAAGACAAGCTGGTGGCGGCAGGCAAACTCACAGAAGGGACAGCACAGGGGTTTGTCCTGGGGGGTGGCTGGCTCGTGGTTCTCCATGTAATGGCGCACGAGCTGCTGACGCTCCTTGGCTGCAAAGCTGCACAGCTCACAGCGGTGGATGAAATGCTGTGTCTTGTGCTCATCCAGTGCCTCCCGGTTGGCAAAGGTCTCCTTGCAGGTGCTGCACTCCAGGTGCGGGTGCTGCTTCTGCACATGGCACTTGAGTGTGGCCTCACTGTGACACACAAAGCCACAGCGTGTGCAGCCATAGGACACCTTCTCCTCATGCCGCCGCAGGACGTGCTGCTTGAGGGCAGTCTCGGAGCTGAAGCGAGCTTCACAGCGGGAGCAGCTGAACTTGAGCTCGCCGTGGTGGCAGCTGTTGACATGGCGGGTGATGTCATTCTGCAGGTAGCTGCTGTAGTCGCAGAGTGGGCAGAAGTGGGTGGGTGTCTTCTCGTGCACCCGGAGGCGGTGGATGCGCAGCTTGGAGTTGGTGCCGAAGGTCTGGCTGCAGATGCCGCAGGCGATGCGCCCCACACCAGTGTGCAGGGACTGGTGGGCCTCCAGGCGGTAGCGCCGTGTGGTGCTGAACTCGCAGTAGAGGCACTTGTGTGGCTTCACCCCCTCATGCTTGATGCGGACGTGCTGCCGCAGGCAGCGGGCCTGCTTGCAGGTGAACTCGCACTGGCGGCACTGCAGCTGTGGTCGCTTGCTGTAGTGCTTGCGGTGCAGCCTGCGGTGCAGTCGCAGGGCTTTGGCCACCTTGGAAGTGAAGGGGCAGGAGGTGCAGCGAAACTCACCCAGGGTCACACAGCCCCTTTTCTTGTGTGTCTTCATGGCCCGTTCCTGGTGGCAGGTGAAAGGGCAGGTGGGGCAGGAGAAACGCCTCCTCTTGGACGTGGTGGCTTCTGGAGGGTCCGCACCCAGGGGGAGCTCACTGGGTTGGCCTGTCTCAACACTGGCTGGGTCCCCCTCAGGGAGCTTGGCGCTTTGGGGTCCATCCTCCTTGGGATGCACAATGTGCTTCTCAGCATAGTGGCTTTTGAGGACCTGCCGGGAGCGGAAGGCCTCAGGGCACAGGGAGCACCAGAACTGCTCCAGGTTCCGGCAGCCATCTTCCACATGGGAGGTGATGGTGGAGACACGGGAGCACACGAAGGAGCAGGTGTTGCAGTGCAGCTTCCCCCCCTCCAGCCGGTATTTCTCTGAGGGTTTCCCAGGCTGGGAAGGACCACCAGCTCCACCTGACTCAGACCCAACCCCTTCCTGGGGCGGCTCTTCTGGCACTTCCATGCTGTCAACTGGCAGGGATTTCTCAGGGGCAAGACAGCCTAGTGTCAGTTCCCCAGCCGAAGGACTGCCTTCTGTCTGTGTTTTATCAGGCAGCAGTTCAGTTTTCCAAGGGCTCTCTGCATGCCTGGACTCCTCTGAGCCTCCCCTCTCACTCTCCACTGTTTCTGTACCATTATTACCAGGCTGGTCAGCAGGCTGGCACAATCCAGGTGGCTCCCGGATGGCTGGTTTGAGGATCTTGTTGTTCTTCAGGAGAACTGGGCACTTCTTGAGAAGGTGGGTGTTGAGCCCCCTTTGCTGCTTAAAGCTGGCGCCACACTCATGGCACACCAGCAGGGCCCGGCGGCTCTGACAGCTGGCTTTGGAGTGCAAGAACATGGATTTCTCCTTCCGTGTGATGTAAGAGCACTTCTCACACTTAAAGACCTGGCTCTCCGACTGCACCACCAGCATCTGCACCCTGCCCTCCAGCACCAGTGTCTCCGCCTGTTCCTTGTCTTGCTTCCTCAGAGCCTTCAGCACTGACTCTGAGTTGCCCCTGGCATTGCCACTAGAGCTGGTCATATCCTCTGGGACAGGCAAGTGGCCTTGCTCAGGTGTCTTGAGCACACCGAGCCAGGGCTCCGGCAGCTTGGCTTGGCTGGTCTCTCTCACCTTGGTGTCTGCCGCCAGCTTATGGTGATCCGAGCATGACCCCTCAAGGTGGTCCATTGCTTGCCTTATGGTGTCTTTTTCCTGGCTGTCTCCTGCCACTACGCTGCCCTTCAGTCTCACCACCTCATCTTCCTGTACATCTGCCTCCCCTTCCTCAAAGTCTGGGATGTCTTCGAGTGTATTGCCACTGTCCTCCAAGACAAGATCATCCCGAGAACCCAGCATCTCAAAGGCTGTGGGAGGCTCCTTGCAGGTCAGCATTTCCACACTCTCTGGCTGTGTCACACAGGCTTCTCCAGTCAAGTGCTCCAGGAGAGGGTCAGATGAAACATTCAGTGCCTCCAAGTGCAAGGTGCAGCTCTCAGCCACATCCTCAGAAACAGTGAGCTCAGTTGAGCCTGCAGCAGCACCTTCTTGCACACAGTCATCTCCCAGGGCATTGCCAGCAGTGGGACAGCTCTTCTTCTCCTCGCCCACACCTCTCTCTGCCTCACCACTGCTCTGTGGTGGAGCAGCATTCTGCCCAAGGAGTGGCACCACGAACACTTGCGGGTAGCCCTCTTCTCCCTGGGACTCGAGCTGGGATGGCTTTGCCTTTGCCCACTGCTCCTTATCAACAAGTGGGGAATTGCCATCCACATGCAGGGCTGTGCTGAGCTCGTACCCAAAAAGTATCTCAGATGAGCCGATCTCCAGCTCCTTGCTGGCATAGTTTTCCAGCCAGTCCTTGTCACCAGGAATGTAGCCGTGAATCTTACGCTTGTGGAAGAAGAGGCTAGTGTTGCTGAAGGTGCAGTACGAACAGAGGGCACAGCGAAACTCCTTCTGCTTGGTGTGCTTGCAGTTCTCATGGTTCAGCAGTGCCTGCTTGTACTTGGTCTGGTAGGTGCAGTACTGGCACTGGAAGATGGGCACCTGGTAGTTCTGTGAGTGCTTTGCCTGCATGTGCTTCTGCAGCTCATACTTGCGCTTGCAGGCGAAGCCACACACCTCACAGATCAGACTTTTGCCCTGGTGCCGCAGCTTGTGGCTGCTCAGCTGGTCGGCACGGTGACACCGGTATGAGCACTGGTTGCACTGGTACCTGTGGGGACAGGCAGAATCGGTCAGACAGCATGAGGAACCAGGACAGGCTAAGCTTCATCAGGCATGCTGAGCTCTCCCTCCCCATCCCAGACAGATCGGTAAGGGACACTATTTGGCTTGCCAGATCTGACCTTTGGCATCCAAGCAGCTCTTACCACCGGCAATTCCTCCCTGATGCAGCCCTTGCCACTGCTGGTGTTTTATACCCCCAGCCTGGGGATGGGAGATAAGATTCTCTGAGTATTCATTTCATACAGTGACCATGTCACTCCCACAAGTGTGTTACACCAACAGCAGTTACCCCTGAAGGTAACCCACACTCAAATGAACCCATAATTTGGCAGTCCTGAACACGCCCAGCTGGGCTTTGGCTCACAAACATCAGCAGAGCCCATGAACCCAAGCTCAGAGCTTCACCTCTGAGGGAATACAAATACACCTGCCTGGTGGCATGGAGACACCAAAAATAGCTTTGCTTCCACAATGCCATGCTGGCAACAACCTGCAAGCTCAAGGACCAAATTTCTTATGTTCCAGAGCAGGCTATAGCCAGGCATGAGAGAGCCTGGCACACAGTGCAGCCTGGAGAAACAGACCCTTGGAGCAAGAGCAGTAATTTTCCATGGGCTTTACAACGCAAGTTTCTGTCAGGGTAGTTGCAAAATAAGCAAGTTTCTGGATGCTTTCAGTTAGAGCAGTTGTAACATAAGTATCCAGTGTTTGATATGAGATGCTGAACAAAGATACTCTATAATCAGCTATAAGCATGCATGCTCAACAGACAAGTTCAAGCTTCCAACGACCACCAGGGACCACTAAGAGACCACCAGAAGACCCCTAGTAACCAAATAAGGACTTCCAGAGAACTTCTTAGAGCTAATTAACATATGCATGAACTTTCTGAGAAAAGCAGTGAATATGTAAACCATTTGACAAATACGTAAAATTGTAACTAAATATAAGCTACGCTGAGCAAGAACAGGGCACGCACACGATTAGAGGAGCTATAGCCTCCCCGTGTGTCCGGTACTGATAATAAAAGAAAGCCTGCCCACTAGTGCTCACCAATTGAGTCCTATGGGTTTCTTATTTGCTGACAGGCCAGTGGAGCAGGGGGTCTTACCGGAGATCTCCGGTGTGCTTGCGCATGTGGACGTTCAGGTAGTGCTTCCACTTGGTGATGTACCCGCACTCAGTGCACATGAAGTTCTTGTCGTTGGAATGAGTCAGCATGTGCTTGGACAGGTAGCTCACATCCCGGCATGTGAAGTCGCAGACCTCACACTTGTGAGGTTTCTCTCCTACATGCAACAAAAAATACCTTCAGCAGATAAAGCAACATGGCAGAGAATCCACCTCAGCAGGAGCTGGAGGTAACAGCAGAGATAGGAACAGGCCACAACTTCAGCCAAGTGACACTGAGGTGGCAGAGCTGGTGGTGGGACCCAGGAGCCCTGACCCAGCCCTCCCTGCCTACCCAGAGTACAGACAGGACACCACCCCCCATTCCAGCTTGGCTCTTGGGACCCCCAGGGCAGACACCCACCAGTGTGCAACAGCATGTGCCGGATGAGCACCCGCTTGTGTGCAGTGGCAAAGGCACACTCGGAGCACTTGTGGATCTTCTCATTGGCGTGCATCTTGCCCACGTGGTCATGAAACTCCACAGGGTTGAAGGTGGCATAGGGGCAGAAGCTGCACTGGAGCTGCTCGCTCCCTGGGTGTCCCTGCTTCTTATGCTTGCGAAAAACGTGCTTGTTGGAGCAGATGAAGTCACACTGCTGGCAATGGAAGGCATAGTGGGTTTTCCGGTGAGCCTCCATGGCCTCAGCCGTGCCGAAGAGCAGCGAGCAGGCATGGTATTTGCACTCCACTGCCTTGATGCCATGAGCATCCTTGAGGTGACGGACAAACTCCTTACGGTCCTCTGCACAATAGTCACAGCCTCCCTGGAAGCAGCTCAGCCTCTTGGGTTCAGCTTTGTGAGTCTTCAAGTGCTCTTTGAGGGCCTGGCTGAGCCGAAACTTCTCCTCACAGACAGGGCAGGAGTAAACATCGGAGTAGAAGTTGGAGATGTCCTCGTGCATGCTGGCCATGTGGCGGTTGAGGGCATTCTTCTCCACCGAGCTGTAGTGGCAGAGTGGGCAGCGATGGGCCTTCTCGCCCGTCTCCCGCATCATGTGGATTTTCAGCTTGCTCTTGCTGGTGAAGTACTTGTGGCAGTTGGGGCACTGCAGGCTGGGGTCTGGGAAGTGCAGGTGGAGGTGCTCCACCAGGTGTGTCCGCTTCTTGAAGCACCGCTTGCATTCAGGGCACATGTGAGTTTTGTAAAGGTACTCGGAACCCTCTGCGACATCTCCTGGAGGAGCAAAGGAGGGGGAGCAGTCAGTAGGGAAAAGATGGAGAGCACAGGCAGATGTCTGGTTCCTGATCCAGCTGTTCCAAGGTGAGGGCTTATACATATCTGTGATCACACAACAGCCACCTACTTGGAGAGACTGTCACCACGCCAAGCCACCAGCACACTTCTGGTGAGCTCTTTCCAGATCAACACTGGTAAAGTTCAGCCTATATCAGGCCTGCCTATGTGCCCCTGATCCCCCAGACCAGTCAGACCTTTGCCTACACCCGACAGTGGGCATGAATAGGAAAAAGGGACATGTCTGCTTGGGCAGAGGTCAGGGTAACAGTGCACTGGTACATGCAGGAGATGTGGGGGTACTGAATGGCATGGGATCCCCAGGTCCCACTAGCGTGGTCCGGATCTCCCTGACAGCCCTGAGCTGTGCTGCTTGTTCACAATACAAAGTCTGAGCACCTCCTGGTAGGGCCCCACATCCCACCTTTGAAGTGCTGCGCCCGTGGCACTCTGGCTTTCTTGGGAGACGCCTTCCTATTGTCTTTGGCCTCAGCTTTGTAGGGGCTCTTGCCATCCTCCTCCAGAGAATCATCCTCATCGCTTTCTGAATCCTCTTCTCCAGCTGATGCTCTCTGTCCCTTCAAGGAGCTGTCCCCAGTACCTGCAGGCTTTGCTGGCCTGGTTTCTGTTGTGCCAGCTTCCCAGCCAGGATGACAGCTCCCTGTCTCCTCTTTCCCTTCTGCTGCTGCTTCAGTGGGGAAAGACAGGTATCATCATGCTCCAGGCTAGAGGATACACCCTCCCACACCCACATACATGCAGAGAAACCTCCTGGATGAGACAGGTGGCACAAACTGTGCTGTAGGAAGGCAAACACAGTTCCCAGCCCTCCAGGCTCACCCCTACTCCTCCCAGTTGTAACTGGATGCACAGGCACAGTCAGCCTCTGCAATCCTCACAGGCCCCAATGCCCCACCCAACCATACCTGATGGTAGGACACAGCACTGCTCGAGGCCACAGGGGTCTGAAGTGGGGGGTCCACTTGTTGCAGGCATCTCAGAGGGGGCGTCTGCAATGTGGCCCTTCCTGTGCTGCCAGAAAAGCTTGGCATTGGCTGTGACAAAGTCACAGTGGCCACAGTGGAAGGGGAAGTGTGACCGGTGGTGCTGCTCCATGGCTGGGCGGCTGGGGAAGAGCAGTGGGCAGGCCCGGCAGGCGCAGGACACGGGGGAGGCCCCGTGCAGGTGGCGCAAGTGGCTGCGCAGTTGCTTGCGGTCCTCTGTGGTGAAGGGGCAGTCCCTTACCGGGCAGGGCAGGGCTCCTGGCAGGGTACGGTGGGTCTTGAAGTGCTCCTTGAGTTGGCCAGGCTGTGCAAACGCCTCCTGGCAGATGGGGCACAGCAGGTGCTCAGGAGCAGAGCCCTCCTGCATGGCAGCTCCAGGAAGCTCTGAGCCTCCTGGATTGCTCTGGCCCTCGCTGGAAGAAGTCAACAGTGCTCCAGGGAGTTCCAGGTGCCCTGGGGGGGCCAGCAGCAGGCACTGGTGCTGGGACAGCAGGGAGGCCTCTGGGAAGCTCTGGCCACATCTCTCACAGAAGTACAGCTCCACCACTTTGACCAGAACCTCTGCAGAGAGCAAGGGGCGTTAAAAAGGGCTTTTGTCAGGCCCAGAGCTTGAGACCGGTGGTTCAGTTCTAGCTCTGTACAAGGAGGATAAACTCCTGTCGCCACAAATTACATTTTGGGAACCACAGCCCTCCCCCTGCCCAGGGTATCCCAGCACATCTTCCCATAAGAAAGGGAACACCACCACCCAGTTGACCACGAGGACCAGGTCTGTTCCTCTGCACCTCAGAGGCATGCAAAGACGTGAAGCTGGCTTGGCCCCACTCCTACCTAGTAGGATGTGCCCACATTTGACCCATGTGGAAAGCATGCTGGGGGCAGCAGTCCAGGTGATGATCTTTGCATGGTCCCTACCGACAGCCTGGAGCAACCAGCTCACCCAGCACACAACTGCCACAGCCACTCTCCCCATCCACACACCTAGCTCGTCCTGGGTCTGCACTCAGTGGTGGCACCAGACTCACAGTGCACATGGGGTCAGAGACATGAAGGCACCTGGTACCTCCAAAATGCTGACTGGAAGGCACAAGGGCCCTGGCCAGGCCTCTCTCCCTCTGCTGAGTGTTGTGGGGCCCACATTGCCCTCCCTGCACCCCATACCTGTGGTGCTGGCTGTGTTGCTCAGCGTCACATTGCCAGCCACTGCCTCAATTAATATTTCCACATTGCCTCCTTCGGCGTGAGCTCCTTCCCCAGGCATCGATGCCTCTGCTAGCAGCAATTCCTGGCTGGCAGTCAGCGGGGGTGTCCCAGCCAGACCTGTGCTGGCCATGCCAGGGCTTCCCACAGCTCTGGCCTCTCCTGGTGTGGGCAGGAGCAGCTCGGAGCACAGAGCCTCCATCTCTGCTGGCACCCTCAGACACAGTCACTGCTGCACTCACTGCCACCGGGCACCGGTGTCGCGCTGGGCAGGTCGGCCTCTTGCTCTGAAACAGAAGAAGGAACTTTACAAGAGGGACAGCCCAGAGGCCCGGCGGGATTTTCGGGGGCAGCTGTGGTGCCAGTCCCCAGGCAGGGTATGAACCGGGGATCTCAACGCCGGCTCCTTTCTTCCTGCTGCGCCTCCACGGGCTGCCGGCAGGCGCCCTGTCACGGGGTTGGACAGGAAAGCAGGGACACCTGCATCCTCCCCAGGGGTGCCCGGGGGCCTCTGCCCGAGCCCAACACCCAAGGCTCGCCCTCGGGGTCCAGCTGGGCCCTGCCCCGAGCCCGAACCCACCCCCTAGAGCTGCGCCCGGTATCTAGCGAGTCCTGCCCGGCCGGGCCGCCCCCCCAGCCCCCTCGCCCTTCACCACGGGCTGCTCCAGGGCTCCCCCAGCCCCCCACCCCGGGCTGTTCCCGAGTCCCCGAGCCCCTCACCCCGGACNGGGAAGGTGTCCTGCTGCGGGGCTGGGGCACCCTGCCCGCGGGGCGTCGTGGCCTGGGAAGGAGGAAGGTCACGCCTTGTTCTGCGGGAGGCGGAATCCCACGTGAGGGAGCGGAGCGTGTCCTTGTGTGTGCCGGGGGAGGCTCCCCCTCGTCCCCTGTGTCAGACAGAGCTGCTGAGGGAACTGCAGAAGCTTAAGGCCCCCTGAGAGTGCGAGTGTTACCCATACATGGAGCTTCTGCCCCCACCACACTGGTGTGCCCCGTTCCCGGCAGCAAAGACCCGGCTCTCGGCTCAGCCTTTTCAAACAATAAACCTTAAATAATTGCAGTGCTCGTGATTTCTGGTTGTTTAAAGAATAAAACTCTGGGCTTTTTGTCTTGGGTGAAGAAGATGCTCCCATGCTTGCATGAGAGCCTCCAGCTCCTGGCCCCAGTGGCCTGAAGAGAGGGAGGAGGCTCCTGCAGCCAGCAGCTGTCTGAACTCCTGGGAGATCCAAGTGAGCTGGGCATCCCTTCACCTGGAGAACTGGCCATGATTAAGGCTAGGGAACTGCAGACGATCTGTTGTGTTCCTTCCTGCTATTCAGTCTTTTCACACAGGTTTGTTTCCAGAGCACAGAAACCATGCTGTGGAAAGGAGCTGCCTGACCTCCCACGATGCCCTTTTCTGACTTTATCTTAGCACTGAAGGACAACCCATACTTCGGGGCTGGGTTTGGCCTCGTTGGAGTGGGCACGGTCCTGGCAGTAGCTCGAAAGGGAGCCCAGTTTGGGCTGGTGGCTTTCAGGCGCCGCTATATGATCACCTTGGAAGTGCCCAGCAAGGATAAGAGCTACCAGTGGCTGCTGAACTGGGTCTCGCACCACGCCAAGCACACGCAGCACCTCAGTGTTGAGACGTCGTACCTGCAGCATGAGAGTGGGCGTGTCAGCACCAAGTTCGACTTTGTCCCCAGCATTGGAAATCATTTCATCTGGTAAGGGAGGGCAGGATAAAGCAGTTTGGGGATGAAGCTTCACTTGGACAATTTGGGGGGCCTGTGGAGGCAGTGGAGAGGCTCCTGCCTCCTCGCTGGGTCTGGTTTAGGGTGGGAGATTGAAAGTAGTGAGAGGAATTCAGTACTCAGTAGCGTGAAGTGATCTTCTTACCCGAGGTGAGTGTTCTTGATGCATGAACTGGGCTGGGCAGAACTGAGTGGTGCTGGATCGCTGCACCCCAACCCTGTCTTCCCTTCCCAGGTATCGCAGGAAGTGGATTCGCATCGAGCGCAGCCGGGAGACGCAGATGATTGACCTGAACACAGGAACCCCCTGGGAGTCTGTCACCTTCACTGCACTGGGCACCAACCGTGAGGTCTTCTTCAGTATCCTCCAGGAAGGTCTGTAGGGCAACTGCATGGGGTCCTGCTGGGAATAGCCTACTTCCTGGAGATGCCCAGGGCTTTACAGGCGGCCCTTTTCCCTGGCAGCTGTCTCTTGTGCCTCTCTCTGCAGCCCGGGAGCTGGCGCTGCAGCAGCAGGAGGGGAGGACGCTCATGTACACGGCTATGGGAGCAGAGTGGCGGCAGTTCGGCTTTCCCCGCCGCCGCCGGCCGCTCAGCTCTGTGGTGCTGGAGGAAGGTGTGTCGGAGAGGCTGGTTCGGGATGTGAAGGAGTTCATCAACAACCCCAAGTGGTACATTGAGAGAGGCAAGGCTCTGGTCTGCTGTCCTCTGTACTGGGTGGGGTGGGGCAGGATGCCTGTGGTTCTCTCTGCAGTTGGCTGCAGAGGGATTTTCCCCTGCTGCTTGCCTTCCCTTGCTGTGTCCTCTGTGTGTGTTGAGCGCAGATCCGCAGTTCTGGGGGAAGGAGCTCAGAGCAGTCAAGCTGGTTATCCTTATCCTAAAAGAACATTGTCTTCCTAGGGATTCCCTATCGGAGAGGCTATCTGCTGTATGGTCCTCCTGGCTGTGGGAAGAGCAGCTTCATGTGAGTGTTTCCAGGTGGCTAACAACAGTTTTCCCACCACCTGCCTGTTCTGGGGTACAGCAATCTTGGATGAGATGTGGATGAGTTTGGGTTTGGAAAACAGGAGTGGGCTGTGCCTCGTGTGCTGCCTGGTGTAAGCATTTGTGTTGCTGGCACCATGACAGGTCAGGGTGATGAGCCCTTTGTGCTTTGCTTTGCTTTGCACAACGCTGCATGGCACGAGGGCGCTGAGCAGGGACTTCACCTCAGATCTGATCCCTGCTGGGAAAGAACAACTCTGCCTTCTTGCCTGCTGCTGGGTGGGGAGATCTTGTCCTTCCTTGGCTCTGGGCTTTCGCACTGTGATTCACCCTTGTGGTTTGTGTCCTTCCCAGCACAGCCCTGGCGGGGGAGCTGGAGTACAGCATCTGCCTGCTGAGCCTCAGTGACCACAGCCTCTCCGACGACCGGCTCAATCACCTCCTAAGCGTGGCACCACAGCAAAGCATTATCCTGCTGGAGGATGTGGACGCTGCCTTCGTCAGCCGGGACCTCGCCACTGAGAGTAAGCACGTGTCCCCATTCCTGGGCCCGCAGCTGGAGGGAGGTTTGCTTGTGGTACTGGGGAAGGTTGGACTCTGGGCTGCTCTGCCGCACCAGCAGACTGGGATTGTGCATCTCTAAGGCCTCAAGGCCCAAGCTGGACCTTGTCCAGTTTTGGCTAGGCTAGAAAGGGAAAATTGGGTCCTTTATTCTCAGGCAAAGATCCTTCTCCTGCCTAGCTATTTTCAGCATGAGGAAGAAGGTGGCTTCCCGTCTTGTTCGGGTTCCCATGGGTGCCTGTGGCCAGGGGAGGTAAATGTGCTACCAGCCAGGCAGAGGGACAGCCTTGGAGCAAGGAGAGTGGAGGGCTTGGCATAAGCCTCAATGATAGGAAGGAGGCCTGCAAGGCTTTGCAGGGTTGGTGGCCAATGGCTGTGATCTCAGACACCTCTGTTCCCAGACCCAGCTGTGTACCAAGGCATGGGGCGCCTGACCTTCAGTGGCCTCCTCAACGCGCTGGATGGCGTGGCCTCCACAGAGGCCAGGATTGTCTTCATGACCACCAACTATGTGGACAGGTCAGAGCTGTCCCCTGGAAGGGAATGGGGTGGGTAGCACAGGAAAGCATTGCTCCCTTTTGTTGGGCTTTATGGAGGGCTATTTGGATCCTCCAGCATGAAGACTGGGGGTTCAGGTTTTCCAAATCCTCTGTTGGGATGCAAATCCCTTGATTGCTGATAAGGATCCCTTTTGCTGGAGCCTCAGGTGCTTCCTTGCCATTCAGAACATGGTTGTACCCTTCAGGATTGATACCAGCTCTCTGCCTGTGGGGGGCTGTAGGTTTTGGGGTTGTGACCATGCTGTGAGTGAAACACTGGCCCTACGTGTAGCCCACTGGGTTGGCAGGATGCAGCCTGGGCTCATGGCACCTGGCCAACTGCTGTCCTGTGGCAAGCTTGTCTCACTCCAGACCGAGCTAGCCTAGGGGGTTGTAGAGAGGTTGCTTATGGGACAGAGATGGGCAGAGCTGTTTCCCAGGACATACTTGTCTTCCGGAGCCAGGCCTTTCCCAGCTCTCTCTTTTGAGTTGATTTCCCCCCTCAATCTCCCCAGGGATGAGCTTGTTCCTCCTCTTTACCATCTCACAGTGCACAGCACTTTGCAGATAGGATATGGGCTGTGCTCATGTGCATGGGAGCTTCCTGCAGGACCCACCCTGCAGAGAGATGCTTGCATCAGGTTTTCTAGGCTCCCCCTGTGTCTCTTGACAGGCTGGACCCAGCCCTGGTGCGTCCTGGCCGTGTGGATCTCAAGCAGTACGTGGGCCATTGCTCCCACCGGCAGCTTGCCTGCATGTTCCAGCGCTTCTACCCCGAGCAATCCCTGGCTGCAGCCGAGCGGTTTGCAGAGCAGGCACTGGCAGTCTCCAAACAGATCAGTGCTGCCCAGGTGCAGGGCCACTTCATGCTCTACAAGATGGACCCTGAAGGAGCCATTTCAAACATAAGCTCAATCCTGCTGTGACCAGGGGCCAGCTTTCCCCTGAGAGGACTGGGACAAAGATGTGACCATCCCAGAGATGCCATGCAGCTGCCCAGATGCACAGGCCAAGT
Organism: Pitta sordida; assembly: GCA_013390025.1. NCBI lineage: Eukaryota > Metazoa > Chordata > Aves > Passeriformes > Pittidae > Pitta > Pitta sordida. Next base: position 455,214 of record WEKX01005044.1, read on the forward strand.
CTCTATTAACCTGTACCTCTCCAATGCCTTGGTTTTGGAGAGTCACAGCTGCCAGCCTTGCAGCAGGGAATCAGCTCTTGCTGCTCCCAAGATTTAGGTGCTACTGCACCAGCCCTGCTCAGCGGTGTGTGCCTCATGTTGGGATTGCTGTAAGCTGCCAAGGTCTCTGGGTGTGAATCCTCTTCCTTGTGGGTCAGTCTGGGGGTGCCTCAAAAGGGCATTTCCCTGGGCCAGGATATTGGGGTGCTACACTGCTAAAAGCTGCTGGTTTTTTAAAGGGCAACGGTCTCACTGGTTTGTGAATATCCTCTGTGAAGTGCACAACATGACTCTTGTCTCTCTGGTCTCTTTCCTGTTAGTTGCCCCACTATCCAGCTGCTGGTCCAGAGCTCTCCTGACTGAGGCCTGGCACAGCCAGTACCGTAAATTCAGAGTGTTTAAAGAAAAGCCAACAGCTCCTAAGAGCTGATTGTCCCTTGGGCTCCAGGCTGGTGGCACTGTTGCTGCTCTGCTGAGCTGTGATGCCAAGCCACAGATCTGCCTGGATATCATTCCTAGTTGGGCATAACTGTTCCTCCTGCCAGAGAAGATGTTATGTCCTGGAGCTATTTGAGGGCTGATGAGAGGCTTTGGTCAGTCACGTAGTATCTTCCCAAGAGCTCTACCCTCCCACTCCCTCTTGGAATCCTGAAAATCAGTTTCTCCAGAGCCAGTCCTGCGTTCATGTGTTTGGTCTGGGGGGCTGCATCACCGTGGTGGGACTGTGCCAGCTGGTTCCAAGCCAAACCCAAACTGGAAGTCACTGCTCAGCCCTCCTCTTGGTTCTGCCCTGCAGAGCCAAGGGCATAGCCTAGGGTGCATGGGAATACGAAGGAGCCCAACTAATAGCACCTGGATGGATTTTGGTACAAACAGGTACTGCTTTGATGCAACCCCAAACCTGCACAAATCTTTCAAGGGAAGAATTGATCCTGTGGGCACGGTGAAGGGGGTGGCTTCTGGACCAGGATGCTGCTGTTAGCATCTCAAACCCTGTGTTTGGCCATCCCACAGAGGCCAGGTGCTCAGATCCAGCCCTCTTTCCTCAAAGGTGGGGGTCAGAACTGGCCAGTGAGTGACTGGCAAAGGTCCTGCAGCTGTTTGGGAGGATGGGGAATGGTGAGGGGGAGATAGAAGGCCTCAGTGCCACCAAACAAGAGCACAGGCAACATCACTCATTGGTTGCTTTTAATAGTGTTAATGCTACACACGGCTGCCGGTGCCTTTTCGCCCAGCCCCAGGGCTTTGGCCAGTTAAGCCTCACAACAGCCTTGTGAGGTAGGTGGGTGACAGACACCAAGCAAGGGGATCCAGGTCAAGGTGTGGGCTCTGTTCCTCCCCTCTGATCTGGAGGTTTGGGTTGTTGAGCCCAAACTTGTTTCTGCATACTGTTGAAAAATGCCCTGTGCTCCAGGCTGACAGCAATGAGTCAGAGAGGGCTCTTCGTAAATCCCTATTCCCAGGGAAAAAAAAACCCCAAAACCTTCCCTCTGACACACCTGGCATTTGATTGAAGTTATCCAAGCCCTCACTCCAATTTCCATGGCTGAATTCCCATTCTCCAAACATGGCACAGCAGATTTCCTGATGAGAGTACACCTGGCTCACCAGAGGACACCAAGGAGCTTCAGCTGCTCTGAGGGGCAGAGATCTTCTGTGTTTCTTTCAGGACAGAATCAAACGCCTTTCTTGGAGCACAGCAGTTTCAGAAGTGAAGGCAGGAGGCAGCAGAACAAGCACCAATGTCAGGTAAAGTTTACATCTTTTCACCCAAGTGTGGGCAGGCCGTTCCCCAAGAAACCAGCTGAACAAGGACAGAAGGAGCACTGAAGAAAAAATTTAGTGCTGTCTGCAGGAAGTGAGTGCTCAGCCCTCATCCTCAGCAGGGCACATCTGACTCTCAGATCACTAAACCCCAGACAGGTAGTGTAGGCTCAGATGAAGGAGGAAGAAAAAAAAGTATTGCTTTTAGAGCATTAGGGTTGAAAACAGGGCAGTGTTGGGAATTTGAGCACAGAAAGTTCTTGGGCAGTAGGTTAAACTAACCTCTTCAGGTCAAGGCCAGGCATAGAGTAAGCAGGGCAGCAGGTAAGGAGGACCCAGCCAAGATAAAGGTTTGTGCGCCCTTCACGTCCCAAAGATCAGTCAGGCAGAGGTGTGTGCTGCCAAATGCTCTCCTAGCACACAGCTTTTGGTTTCCTGGGGATTCACATAAAGCTCAGGCAAGTCTATTGTGGCACTGCTATTTCTGCACCCAGCAGGAGGAAGACAGTAACAACCCACGTGTGACCAAAAAAGAGGTGAGGGACAAGGCACAAACAAGTGTGAAGGAATCAATACTGTCCTGGTGAAGCAGAGTGCTTACACCAAGACAGGCAAAGCGAGTATCTCCTGCCACCCAGGTGTGCCAGGTCTCTGCCCCAGCCCTGGTTGTAGGGAGCAGGGAGGGGAGTGAGAAATACACCTTTGCTCCAAACAGCAACCAACAGGAGCAAGAGGGCAGAAAAGTAAGGAAGCAGGCTCTGGAGAAGACTCAACAAATTAATTTAATAGTGTCCCACTTCAGAGACTTGGGATTGCTCTTCATGTCTGGAGTGCGACACCATTTCAATCTGTGAAGCAGCAGCAGATGGAACTGCACTAGGCTAGTTTAAACAGCAAATTCTCATTTTGATGTAAGATCAGCTTGAAGATGAAAGGAGGTTAGCATTATCCAAAGTATTGGGGCATGTCTTCACTCCAGGTTTTTACAAAAAAGAGATTCCAACAGGTACAGGTCACAAAGCAGAGTGCTTTGAGAGACAGGCTTCCTGGGGAAGTGGGAGCCAAGCTGAAGCTGCAGCCACCAGGCAGTCCTGACTTGCCAATGCGTTAACTTAAGCTTAACTGGGTTTTTCCTGGCCGGGACTGGAAATTGTCCTACATACAAAGGACTTGCCTGGCCAAGACCATCAGCTGAACATCAGCCAGGACTACAGGAGAAGCCATGTTGTCTCCAAGGAACAGGGACAGCAGTTGAGAAAGTCCTCTGAGAAGGAATGGGAGACAGAGTGAGCTGAGCTGAGCTCAAAGCTGCTGCCCTGGCACAGCCCCATCACTTGGCATCACCACAGCTCCACTGGACACTGGCTTCAAGGGGAGGTCTTGCCTCAACTCTAGCTCTGCTGTGGCATCATGCTGGGCTCAGTCCATTTGCTCTGTAGATGTGCATGTTCCTTGACAGCTCACATATAGGGATGATGGCTGCAGGTCCCCAGTCAAGGCTACATCTGTCCCCCGGATCCTCCAAGATCAAGGCTGGTATGATCTGTCAAGATTCTGCTTCTGAATGCTGGTGACAGGCAGCTGCTCATGCCAGGATGCTTCACTCTGCACAGCCCCTGGCGACACTGCCTGGGTATGTCTCATGTGCCATCTGCCTTCTCCCTTCTAAAGGGTACAGTGTCTGCTTGCTGCTGCTCCACTAGAGTCTTCACTGTTCTCCCCAGAAGTAGCCCTTTCTTCCCCCATCCCAGCCCCTCATCGTTCCTGCTAGGAGCCATTCTCCTTCTCAAGATGGGGTTCTCGATGTCCACTGAACAGGCCTCGCCCTTTTGGTGCTCTGGGATAGGAACCATGCTCCTGAACTCTGGACCTTTCCCACCTTGCACAATCCCAGGGCCTGTGATGGCCCTGCCAGTTGGGGGCTGCTCTGTGGTCACTGTGGTTGAACGTCAGGTTCTCCTTTTTCCTGCTGCAGGGCTCAGCCCCCTCCTCTGTGCTCCATCCTTCCACATCATGATGCTCCTCTTTCAAGTCCACAGCCTCTGTTACTGGTGAGGGATCTTCAGGGCACAACTCCTTTCTCTCAGCCAAGGGAGCAGCCCTGCTTCTACTGTGAGGCTTTGGAAACTCGTGGCTGTGCCTTCCAGCAGGTCTCTGCTGTGCTCGTTGGCTGAAGCCCCTGGGTGCCCTGGAACCACGGAGTGGATGACAGGCTTCCTCCCGCGGTTCCTGCGAGCCACTGCATGGCTGCCTGTTCTGGCCTCTGGGGCCTGGCCTCTCCCCTCTGTGCCTCTCCCTCTTGCTTGGCTGCTCTCTGGGCACAGCAGGCCTCTCAGGCTGCCTGGGTTCTGCTCTGGTCTCCAACACCCCAACTGGAGCTGAGGCTTGGCTGGGCGGCTGGGGCATGTCCACAGCGCCTGCACTCACTGGCAGCTCAGAGGCAGCGGCTGCTTGGCCTGGATCCACAGTGGCTGGAGGCTGAAAGAAAGAGGCCACTGGTGAAGAAAAGTACAGGGGAGTCCCACAGCAGAAAACAGTGCTTGGTCCTGCATCCCAGGGTCCCCTCAGTAGCTGCGTTCCCCCAGTGCCATACCACCTGGAGGCTGATGAAATATCGGTTCCTCTCTGCTTCGGGGTCGATGATACCCCCTTTCTCTTGCTGTCTCTTGAAAATTAGGCGCAGTTCTTCCTGGTGCTGCAGCATCTTGGCATCTGGCCTGTATGGCTCCTGAATGGCAGAAAGCAAGGCAAGGTAAGGGCTCTCTCAACACTTAGCATGGATAGGCAGTGGCTAGGAGCTACTCCTTTGATTGCACAGTGCCAGACAACCTGCTTTCCTTCGCCACATCGACCAGGCCTACAGATGCACAGGAAATCCCTGGACAGAGGCAGAGCATCCCAGTGACATCCCAGTGCAGACACACTGTTTCTGCAGTGACTGCCTTGGGATGTCCTGCTGTGGTGCACGATGCAGATCAGCTACCATCAGGTTACTCTCCTGACCTGATCATATCCCAGCGAGTGCAGGGACATGCCCCAGAGCAGAATCATCTCGCCCCCAGCACATCTACTCAGCTCAGGGCTCTACAACTGAAACTGCTGTCTGTGAGGTGCCCTTTGGATGAGACATGTAGGAGGACCTGAGAGTGTACATTCATTCATCCATTTTGATGTCCCAGTGGAAGCTACCCAGTGAGCATGCACGGCTGGGCAGGTGAGCCCCCAAATCTTACCAGAGGGTGCTGCGGGGGTGGTGCTGCCTTCAGAGCACTGAGATCATAGACCAGGGTCTCCCGGCAGACAGGGCACTGCACACCGACTTCCTGCAGGGAGGCAAGAGGCAATAGCAAACCCCGTCTGCAACTCAGCTCATGCACTGCCCAATAACCCCACCCTGGAAGTGGAACAGCATGGTCTTCGGCACTCTTCTGCCAGGGTAGGGAAGCCCAGGGGTGTTCCAGCAGCATGAAAACAGCCTGCAGTCTGAATGACTGCTAGGGAAGGTGTCTCCATACAAGGCACGCTGGGATTTGTACTCCAGCACAAATGTGACCCCTGTCAGCACCTATGGCTTCAATCTTCCTCATCCTAGAATGTATTTTTTTCTGCTTCAAAGTGGAGTATGTCATCTATGAAGCACCTCTTTGAAAAAGTTTGTAGGAACAAGTGGTTGACTTGTTTCATGCTCAGCTGCACTATTTGCTCTGCAGCTGACAACTGTTCCAACACCTGCTCAGGTGTTTTATCACCCTAGAATGCAGGGTTTCACGCTTACTCTGCTGCAAACTCCTGCAGATCAAGGACTAGGGAGGACCTCTCTTTTCTAACTCCTGCGGTTCCAGAAGTCAAAAAATGCGACTCCCCTGCCCCTTCCCACAGCAGGTGTTGACCCAGAGATCCAATAAACCAACTCCTTTGATTGGAAAGGGCCATTGGAGGTCACTTCATCTAATCCCTGCTCTGATTCTCAGCATAGGCATGACACTGACTGTGCTGCCAGGTCACACTAGCCCTCACTCCACATCCAGAAGAAGTGATACAGATGTCATGAGGGCCTGTAGAGGGGGCCAGGGGAGGGGGCCCAGGGCCCAGTACCTGTTTAGGGGATGGTGAAAGGTGTTGCTCTCTTTCTTCCTGCTGCATGAGGATCTCCTCCTCCATGTGCTGGGCATAGCGGGCCAGACAGTGGGAGTGGAAGTAGTGGTAGCATTGTGTCTTTGTGAAGGCTTCTCTCTCCTGTTAAGAAGGGCAGCTTTAAAGGATTTCTGAGCACAGAGTTTTGTAGCCTCCCCAGCTGAGGTGGGTTTTCACTTCCATGCCAGTGCGGGCAGTAGGAAACTAGTGTTGACTAAAGCCACATAACATCTGCTGGGCTTCATCTCCACCTCCTCAGAAACTACTGGGATGCTGCTCCTTGTTTCAAGTGTTAGAAACACTCCTAATGTCAAGAAGCAAAGTTTTTGATTTCTCTGCGTGTCTTCCTATGTAAGCGGCAATCTCCCTATCTGATGTGTACTCCTTTCTAGGCAAGCACTGGCTTTCCTTGCAACCCAGACGAGGCCGGCTCCCGTGTCCCTACAGATCTCAGTACATGCATGGATGTGTTCCAGTCCCTCCTGACCACCTGTGTGCTGAACTCCAGGTGAAGGATGACCAATACAGGGAAGCTGAGATGCACTAGCAATTATCCTCAGGCCGTACCCACTTCTTTGGAGATGCTCCAGCATCTCTGGCTGCCCCTGTGCCACTTCTGCGGATGATTATTTTCAGGTTGATGGGGAGAGCGGCATGTACTGCCCTAGGAAGCGCCATGTGCAATCAGGTCACCCACAGGTCAGGGGGCTGTTGGGGCACATCCCAGCCCGAGGCTGATATCCCAACCCCAGGGTACCTTTTCTCTTGCCTCACTTCCCAGTCAGCTTGAGGGGCCAGGAGACACATGCCTACCTGAAATCCATAGAGGCAGATCACACACTGTCCATGAGGAATGTTGTTGTCAGTGAGAATCTCCTTCCCCTTCTGTGGATGCATTACAGCAAACGTTTAACTCTCTGGCCTGTCCATGGGCTCAGGGCTGTCCCTCCCCTTGGGCAGTCAGGGACCAGTGTCTGTGGCTGGTAACACCTGACTTCTCCCAACTCTCACCTCAATCAGTTCATAGAGCACCTCTGTCCCAAGCTGGGCTTCAGCAATGCTTCTGAGGGTCTGGGAAATCCTACAGCAAAGCAGCAGAAACACAGAACCAAATTTAGCTGCACCTTTTCACTGTCCCATGTACCTGCCATCCCACTGTGATGACAAGAGGAACAAAAAGAGCACTGGCCTTCAGGCTTTGTTTGGAGCACAGGATGGGCACAAGTGCACACACATATTCATGTGCTGTCCTGCCTCCCCACAAGCCAGTGCGCAGGATGCCTTTGTCCTGACAGGGCTTGCAGGAGCAGGTTTGCTGATGGCCTCAGCTCAAGCTCACCCAGCACCCTTCAGTTCTGGTGAATCGCAGGCTTTGCTGAAGTGATGGCAGTCCCTGCTGATGTGAGGGAGCTGCGTCCCTCCCATGCTGCTGGCAGGCACCAGGGTCTCTGTACACACTGCACTGCACCACGGACCAGAGCACAGAAGCAACAGGCTGCTCTGGGACTCCGGCCAGTCCCACCTCTGTCAGGGCAGGACCAGCACCTTCCAAGGCCCCGGGGATTCAGATGACATTTCAGGGAGACCACAGGGGAACAGGGGGGACCACTCCGTGTCAAATTCGGCACCAGTGGCTCCCACGAGATTTAGGACAAAGAGATTTAGGGACCCATATCTGTTAACCAGACACGGGAAATCACATGATTTAGTGAAGGCTTTTCCATGGGTTCTGCCTCCTGGATCTCCGGAGGAAAAGATCGCCCTCTCCCTGCCCTCCCGGCACTCACTTTTGAATTTGCTCATCTGACAGGCCGCGCGGGTTCCTGACGGAGATCTCCGGAGTTTTATTAGGATACTAGGAAAAAAAGAGAGAAACGTCCGAAGCAAAACAGGGAAGGCGGAGAGGCCTTTGGCGGGGAGCAGAGGCTCGGGGCGGGGGAGGGCAGCCTACCTGCGGCGGCACGGAGAGCACCAGGGTGAAGCGGACGTACTGCGAGTCCTGGTCCTGGGCCGTGGCAGGGTACAGGGTGATGCTGATCTCCCAGGGCTCCCACCTGGAGGAGAGGCAGGCCAGAGTGAGGGGGGGCTGGCGCGGGTCCGGGCTGGGGATGTGGGACTCGGGACGTACTTGCCGCGGCCCCGCTCCACCCGCAGCTCCTCCAGGTAGATGGACTCCAGCACCTCCAGCTCCGGCAGCAGCGCCCTGTAGGGACCGACCGGGCGGGGGTCAGANTCGGCCCTTCCCGCCAGCCCATCCAGAGATTCCCGCGGCGGTAGCGACCGGGGCTCGGGGCTCATTCTGCCGCGGAGCTGGCCGGCAGGGACAGAGCCTGGGGAGGGATAACCACCCGGCCCCGGTTGCGACCCTACGGGGAGGGGAAAAGCCTCGTCCCTCGGGATCTGGGATCGCAAGGGGTGCAGCCTGCCTTCCCAGCACTGGCACTGGCCGGTTCCGTCGCAGCTGTGGCTGGTGCCCCGTGGCAGCTCAGCGATGGACAAGTACCACGTCCTGGAGATGATCGGCGAAGGCTCCTTCGGGCGCGTGTACAAGGGGCGCCGGAAACACAGCGCCCAGGTGAGGGGAGAGGGCTGGGGGGCTGAGTTCTGGTGCCCGTTGGGTTGTAAGGCCCTGCCAGGCCTTCGGGACTCAGCAGTCGTTTGGTTTCTCTGCTGACATTCCTGGCCGGTCCTGCTGACACAGTCATCCGAGTTCAAAGGATTTCGGGAGGTCTCCAGACATCCCCTGCTGAAAGCAGGGACAGCGCTAAGTTTAGGTACTGTGAAAACCCCAGGACAAACATCCCACAGCCAGTGCTTGGGTAATACTAGGGTGAATGTGTTTTCCTTATGCCAAGTTGAAACTCACTTTGTTTCAATTTATAATCATTGTGTTCTCTTTCCATGTGTTTCAATCCTCTCACCATCCTGGTGCTCTCTGCTGTACCCATCCCAGCCTACTTATGTATTTCTGGGCCAAAAGCCTGGCCACAGGATTGCCAACATGGTCTAAAAGCCTCCAAATAAAGGGCAATAATCACTTCTCTGTAGTTTCTGCCTGTTGTTACAGCCTAGGGTGCGCCTCACTGCCAGGGCACACTGCTGGCTCATGTTAGGTTTGCTGTTCACCAACACCTCTAGGCCCTGTCCCATGTGTCTGGAAGTCCTGGTTTTATCTGTGTTCACTGATCACATTTCTTTGCTTTAAATGCCAGTGCGAAAAGTAGTGTGAGCACGAGTATTGATATGCAAGGGCCTGGGGAGAGCCCCAGCTCCAAGAGGTCCAGTGAACAAAGGTCTTGTTCAGTGTACTCAGCTGGAAAGTACTGAGTCCTGTTTGGGTCAAACACAGCTTTTGCCAGATCTGATCTGATCCCGGCTTTTCCTGCTTTGAAAGGTGGTGGCCTTGAAGTTCATTCCCAAGGTGGGGCGTTCTGAGAAGGAGCTGAAGAACCTGCAACGGGAAATTGAGATCATGAGAGGCCTCCATCATCCCAACATCATCCAGATGCTTGACAGCTTTGAGACTAATAAGGAGGTGAAGGGGACTACTCTTGGAAAATGCTTTTGATTGACTAGGCCAGGGGAGCTAGGGCTGGCCCTTGCTGTCACAGGGACATCTTTCTCAGGAGGTGCGGATGACTCCATCCCAGAGTCTGGTCAGTGTTTTTCAGAGCCCCTCAGATTCTGCTGTGTGGGGAGCCAACACCTCTGTGGGCTGCAGTAGGTCATAGGCAGAGGTGAAGGAGCTGACTGGGGGATGTGTGGTGCAAGGGGAGTGGTTTGGGATTGCAGGATGAGGGTGGCTCTTCAATCATCTCATCAGTCTCTTCAAAGACTGCCTTTTCACTGATTTAAAGTCTCATGGGGAGAAATTATAAGAAAGGTCTGAAGACTGTGCTATGGGACATGGAGATGTGAAATAAAGTAATTGGGCAGCAGATTCAAAACAAGCTCAAGGGAGTGATCCTACTTACTGGGCTTGGGTGTACCATTCTGGGTTTGTCCTGTTCTTTCCTCTTCCCTTGTTTCTGCTGGCTATCCAGCATACAGGACTTCTGCTAGATGTCAGGCTCTTTGCTGCAGAGCAGCCTTGGAGGCTGTCTTCCATCCCTGGTCCCAGCACAAGCTGATGGACGGTGCACGAGGACAACCCAGTGTCTCCCTGAGGTTTCCTACCCTGCTCTGTCCCAATCGCTGGGGACGGATCTCACCATGCTGCTCTTCCCCCCAGGTGGTGGTGGTGACTGACTATGCAGAGGGGGAGCTCTTCCAGATCCTGGAGGATGATGGGAGTTTGCCTGAGGACCAGGTAACTATCATGGTGGTGGCCACACAGTGTTTGCTGCAGGTTGAAGAGAACACGATTTGTCTGCCTGCAAGGAGAGGGATTCTGCTGTGGGCCAGGAGATGTCTGGAGGGTGAAGTTGCCTCTGGAGCTTTACCTGGCAGACATTCTGAAAAGGGTGGAGAGGGGGACAAGTTGCACTGTGAGACAATGGGGTCCTTCAGAGACCTCGGTTTCTCTGTTTTCTCTTCAAGGGCTACAGCACCAGACTGCTGCCTTGGCCATTGGCCTATTCCAAGGAATGCTGGCCCACAGCTAGGGCTGCTCCCTGCCCCAAACAGGGCAAGAGCAGAAGTAGAGGTGCTGGGGGAGCCAGGCCATAAGGTTGTGCCAGTGAATGGCTCCATGGGACACAGGGTGAGGCTCCTGTGTCTCCGGCAGGTCCAGACAATTGCTGCCCAACTGGTCTCTGCTCTCTATTATCTGCACTCCCACCGCATCCTGCACCGTGACATGAAACCCCAGAACATCCTGCTGGGCAAAGATGGTGTTGTCAAGCTCTGTGACTTTGGGTGAGTGCTGGGGACCAGCTTGAGGGGGACACTTGGCCTTGAGGCAGCCAAGGAGTAATGTAGAGGAGTGAGGGCTTGCATAGGGAGGCCTGGATTCTGTGGATATTTAGAAGTTAAACAGAAAGGGGGGATTTTGTCGTCCAGAGAGAAGTGTTGGTAAACTAATAGAGGAACTCCCTGGGAGCTTCAGGAGCTTCCCATTGGAAAAATCCATCCCAATGGATTTTTCAGCCTGAATTTGCCACCTGTGCTTTGCCCTGATCAGGTTTGCCCGTGCCATGAGCATCCACACCATGGTGCTGACCTCCATCAAGGGCACCCCACTGTACATGTCCCCTGAGCTGGTGGAGGAGCGGCCGTATGACCACACAGCAGACCTGTGGTCTGTGGGCTGCATCCTGTACGAGCTGTTTGTGGGCACTCCTCCCTTCTACACCAAGAGCATTTTCCAGCTTGTCAGCCTCATCGTCAAGGACCCTGTCAAATGGCCCACAGCCATGAGCCCAGTATTCAAGGTAAGGTGAAAGCCCTGTCTGCAGGGTGAGACCTGTGAATACAACTTTGGCCTTGCCTGCTACCCTGGTGGGTCACTCTTAGGTCCCCTAACAGGGACTTTGGAACAAAGAGAAAGGATGAGAGCTGGGCTTCCTGGGAGGGGGACCCTTGTCACTGCTGTCCATAAGGTGGGAAACTGGGGCCAACAGCAGAGGAGTGATTTATTGAGCTGGGAAGGGAAATGTCTTCCTGTCTGCCCTAAGCACTGTAGCGACTCCTTTCCCACACCCAGGTAGGGAAGGCAGGCCTCCTGGGTGCCCTCAGTGGGGGAGACTGGTGAGTAAAGTGTGCACTTTGGTGTGTGCTGAACATGTCTTGGTGATCCTGCTACTGTGCTGCTCTGTAGAACTTCCTTCAGGGACTACTAATGAAGGACCCCCGTCAGCGTCTGTCTTGGCCAGAGCTGCTCTCTCACCCATTCATTGCTGGACGGGTTACTGGTGAGTACCTGCTTTTTCTAGCACTGGCTAGGTCCATTTCCTCCTACTACTGCCTGGAGTCTGGGAGGACCACCCTTCCCTGCTATTTTTGCTATCCTGGTCTTTGCCTCCCTCCTCTCAGCTTTCTCCAAGCACTGACTCCTAGCTGCTGCTGAAGTTCTCCTCTCACCTCCCCAGTGATTGATGACACAGAACAGCATGGGATCTCAAACCCCTTCACCATCAAGCTGTCCCCAGAACTGCAGGCCCTGAAGGAGCAGCAAGCCCATTCCATGGTCCCCAGGAGCAGCCAGTTCAGGATCCTGAGAGAGGCCCAGCAGAAGATGGTTGAAGACATACAGAAAAAGGTGGAGGAAAGTGTGGGATTCTCCTGTCTGTGTCCTACAGTCAGGGCAAAGAAAGGTCACTGAAACAGACCCTGGGGGGAAACATGTGGATAAATGGGTCAGACTGGGGTGTCAGCAACACACGAGGCAGGATGTGGGGTGGACAGGGTGTTGAGGTCTAGGGGACTCATCTCTCTGAGTAACTCTCTCTGACCAGACTTCTCTGCCATCATCAGAGGCAACTGAAGGCAGGTCATGCATCTATGAAGGACTCTGGCAATGGATATCCCAGGCAAAGACCCAGAGCAGCTCCAGGGAAGGCAGCCCTTGAGGAGGGGGAGCCACTGGCTGCCTCCAATGAGAAGAGCCCTGATCTTCTGCAAGGAAAGAGCAGCATGGCAGAGTGGGTGTTGGAAAAGTCTCTTTACCCATGGTGAGAGAGGGCTGAGGCTGGGGCAGGAGGAAGAGGGGGAGGAAAGTTCTTTCACTGACTCTGCTGTTTACTTGGCCAGCCAGCACACCATCTCTCGAGACTATGAGCAGGAGTTTTCTAGAGCAGGTGCCCCTCCACAGCCTGATGATGGCAGGGCAGAGTCATGGGCCAGGCACAGCACTGAGGCTGTGGACCTGGAGAGTGAGGTAAGGTGGTGTCTTGAGGTGAAGATAGCAGGGCCCAGTCCCCAGGGGCTGGTACAGAGGCCCTGGGGCTTGGTCGGGTCTGTGGCACCAGTCCTCTCTCCTCCATGGCTAGGAGCTGGAGAGCGATGAGGAGTGGCAGCACTTGATTGAGGCCACTGAGCCCTCGGCAATGCAGCTGAGCACACCCCTGAGCCTCCTGAGGGACCCAGCCTTCCAGCACCGTGTCCAGGAGTGCTTGTCAGACTCTGCTCAGCAGGTAAGTGATAGCTGGGCCAGGAAACTACGACTGATGACATGCATGCCACCTCCTCCAGGATTGGGTTGGGAACATTTGGAGAGTCTTCAGCCAACAAAAAGATCTACTGGTTTCTCCAAGAATCAGAGTTGTCTTATGCACTTAGCTTACCATCTGCAAGTCTGCTGTCCCCTGCCTGAGTGGGTTGCCGAGCTGCCCCCATGGCTGACGGAGAGGCCAAAATCACTGCTGATCTTGAGCTCTTCCGGTTTCTCCATGTCCAGGTGCTGGAAGGAATGCTGGAGGGAGCCTCCCACCTCCGCCCCGTGCTTCATGTTATGGGCAACCTCCTGGCTACCCGGTGTGACTCTGTGCTGCTGGACCACTTCTGCCGAGAACTGAATGTGCCTCTGTCCCTGCTGTGTCTAGCCAAGCAGATCCTGGAGAGTGGTTGCACCAAGCAGGTGAGTGTAGGACCCCAGAGAAATTAAAGCTCCTTCCAGCCTGCAGAGTGCTGGCATTGAGGAGGCCTTGGTGTCCTGCTGGAGCTGGCACACAGGACTGGTGCCTCTTCCAGGCATAATTGAGCAGGGGAAGATTCTGGCAGGGAAGGATCCTATTGCAGTGGTGTGGGGATGGTCAGCAGACAATCCACGTTTGTGGTTTCTTTCTGGATCCTGCAGCAGCCCTGGTGTATCGCTGTGCTGACTGACCTCCTCATGGTGACCACAGTTTATTTCAGCAGTAAATGCAGCCTGGAAGAGAGTGGGCCAAAGGACAGGTAGGGACAACCTTCTGTGCTGTGAGATCTCTTGTGGCCACTTTGGGGACCTGGCAGTAGGCAGAAGGGTGGTGTTCATGCTCTGCAGCTGGAGTCCTCTCTGGGGGAAGCATCCTGGACTAAGTGCTTCATGCCATATTGGTGTGCTCTAAGAGGAGCACTTTCCTTGATTGGGACTAATTAAGGGGAAGGCACAACTGATGAGTCCAGTTGTTCTGCCTGCTAACAGTGTGTGTGCTGCCTGCCCCATTAGCCAGGGCCACATGGGCCTGGCCAGATCCTGTTCTCACAGCCAGGGGCTATGCTTCTCCACTAATGTGCCCTGCTGCCTCCCCCAGCCTGCAGACCTTCCAGGAGAGTGCTGGCTGCTTCCTGGACCTGCTGCCAGAACTGCTGGCTGAACCAGTCGACAATGAGATGAAATTGTGCCACCAAAGCCTCCTGGTAAGCATGATCCCATTTCCTTCCTCCTTACCCTTTTCCACAGGGACAGAAGCTGTGGGGCTGTTTGCGTATGTTGCGGAGATACAGGCTGAGGACCCTGCTCCTGCCTATGGGATCTCATACATTCGTGTCAGGGCAGGCTGTCTCACCCACTGGGGTTTTTGGGAGGGATTGCATCCAGAAAAGAAGCCTCTGAGGGGGCACCTTCCCTGGCTCTGCCATTCTGGGGTGGCTTTACTGGCTGAGCCAATGGCAGGTGCAGTCCCTGGTACACACCCTGGTACAAATGGCCTTATGGCCAGGCAGTGTCACTTTGTCAGACATGCCTCTGGCTCTGCTGCTGGGATTGTTCTGGGTGGGCACAGTGGGTTCTTGGCATTGGATCATGATTCACATGTGACTCAGGCATGAGATGTGTACAGGCTTGCATGTGATATCATCTTGCTTTTAGCCTTTGTTTCCAGGTTGCTTGTTTTAGGGCTAGAGGAAGCAAGAGCAAAAAGAGCTGCTGGGCATGTTCTGCCAGGCTGTGACAGAGGTGAGGAGGGACACATGCTTCTGTGTGTATCCCTCACTTTGCCAGCATGCAGTCAAATGTGGGTCTCCTACTTGTAACTTGTCTGGAGAGAACAGTTAGAGGCTCCTGAAGCCTCCAGCATGAGTCCCTCTCTCATCTCTGTTGTCCTGCCACAGCATCTTTCTGCACTGTCCTTTTCTCTCCTCTCACACTCCTTATGCAGTGATGGCAACCCTTGTGTCTTCCCCAGTGCTTTACCCAGCTCTGTGAGAGCCTGGACAAGGCAGACCCCTCTGTCTCTGCAACTTTCTACATCAGCCTGCAAGAGGAGCACCAGCCCCTGCTGAACAGACTCCTTCAGGGATCCATCTCAGAGCAGCCTGCTCTGCGAGGTAGCAATTGTAGCAGCTCATCACCTCTTTCTGGGGTTTCTCTTGTCCCTCCTGCTCTTGGGCTCCATCAGAGCACTGACAGCCATTGTAGTGCTGTTGGCTCTAGAGGAGGTAGCTAAAGCTTATCTGCCCAGACCCCTCCTCTCCCCCAGTCCCAGATCTCACCCTCCTCATGTGACAATCTTTTCTTCTCATGCCCTCCAACCCCTGCTGCCCCTCAGCACCCTCAGTACATGACTCCCAAGCTGTACCCCTGTGTAGGTGCAGTGATGGAGGCCAAGTCAGACCAGAACCCATATGTGGCAGACCTCTGCATGGCTGCACTGGCTGCTGCCTGCAGCATTCCCCTGGAGAGGAACGGCTGTCGAGAAGCCAAGCACCAGGTCAGACCAGCTCTCTATACAGGGTGAGGAGATGTGGTCTCCACAGGGGCAGCAGCCTTTTCCAGGAGGATTTCTTTCTCAGCACTAGAGTGGAGGGCTGGGATCCTCTGGCTGTGGTGGCTGCAGGACTGACATTGGCAGGCTGGTCAAAAAGAGTCAAACTTAGGATCTGAGCTGTGAGATGGGCTAAGAACTAGTCAATGCAGAGAAAACATGAAGAATTCTTATATGGCAGTGATATAAACAGTACAGAATCTTCAACTGAATTGACAATAAGAGGGAAAACAAAAACTTATATTTGATCCTTTAACTCAACTCTGAGTCAAGGAGGGAAGGAGAGGAGGAATCTCACCATGCTTGTCTTGGCTCTGGGTCTGGGCATCAAAGCCTTGTTGGGTCATGGCAGGTGGGCATACCTTTGTGAAAGGAGGCAATGTAGGAAGCAAATGCCTTCTTTTAATATTTTGTTGCTAGCATTAAACTCCTAAAGTCTGTGCAGTGCTTCATGTGCCCAGGGTGCAAAACAGGCTGATTTCTGCAGGTCGCTCGGGTGGTAGCTGAAAAGCTTATAGAAGGAGATAGCCAGCGGCTTGGGACACTGCTGGGGAGGCTGGAGCACCAAAGCTGCTCCTTGAACGTGCTGAAGGTAATGGCCTCATCCTTTTATTTGGCTGTGCCCAGAGGTACCTTTGCTCTGGAATTAGGAGCATGGAGAATGAGGAACTGTGGGCTCAGCTCTTAGTCACTCCCATCTGCCTGGTGTCAGTTGTTGAATAAATGAGCCCATGGTAGTCGTGGGATGTGACTGGAGTGCGCCTGGTCACTGTGTTCCTGTCCCCAGGGGTTGGTATGTATTTCTCCCCTCTGCCTTGCAGATTCTCTACGCTGGCTGTCATGCCTCCCTGAGCCTATGCCAGCACCTGAGAAGGAACCAAAGGCTGTGGAGTTCCCTCATGCAGCTATTGAAGGGTGAGGTAGGACTGACCACAGCCTTGGTGGTGGAGTAGGAGTGTGGGCAAGTGGGACAGATTCCTCTGAGCACTTCTTGGACCACTCTGGGGAATGTGTGAGGAGAAGAGTTCAGAGCAACTTAATTTGGAGAGTGCAGTTCTCTAGGCCCAGAAACATTCCCTCCTCCCCTTGTACCCTTGCTGTTCCACTGTGACTCCTGCTTCCTTGGCAGGTCCCTGTGGTGGAGGCGGCCCAGGAGGCAGCCTGTGAGATCTCTTTGTACCTGCTGGCCCTGCTCACCCTGCAGTTTCAGGCCTCCCCTCCCATGTAAGCATCCCCTTTTGCTCATGGGTGGGAGAGTAATAAGCCCTGCCCTGAACGGCCCTCTGTCCCTCACCCTGCCCAGAGCTGGGATCCTGCTTGCACTGATCCCTCCAATACATTAGCAGAGTGCTGGGCAGGGTGAGGGTCTGTGCTGAGGACGCAGTGAGGTGCTATGAACCCTGGCTCCTCCTGAAACATGGTTGCTTCCCAGCCCTGGAGGTGTTTGAATGGTGCTGCTCTGCACTATGTGGTAACATTGTACTTCTTTCCTGGTCCCTGTATTTCAGGCTTGAGGAGCTGTTTACCTTGGCTGTGGATATCATTGCCCAGTCTCCTGTTGTCTCCCTTGTGGTAAGCTGCTCCCCATTCCAGAGCCACTATTGCAGAGCCCTGCACTGCAGACTGGAGGGTCTTACTGTTACTCACTCAAAGTGGGATGAGGCTGAGGGATGAAGGGTCAAGCAGATGGGAAAGTTCCAAAGGTGCTGAGCTCTCCGTGTCCCACAGGGTGCTGCAACATTCTTCCTGGCACAGCTCAGTCACCATGGGTTGGCATTGGAGCTCAAGGGAGAAGAAATCCTACCAGTGGTGGCAAATGCACTGAAAGCACCTGCTGAGGTACGGGATGGGGACAGAGAAGCTGGGGAGCCATGCACACCCACTATGGAGGTGTGGAGAGATGCCCAGAAGGGTGCAGGCATGTTGTTGCTGCTCTCAGATCCAGCACCCAGCTCCAGCCTGTCCCCTACTCTCTTACAGCTGCACCTCCCCCTGCCAGTGGGTGCTGGTCTCTATGATGGGCTCTTTTTCCTCCTGTTGAAACTCCTTGCCCAGGTACCAGTCTGCCCACCTCCCTTTTTCCTGCTCCCTGACAAAAGGTGTAGTGTCAAAAAGACTTGAATGTGGATTGGTAATGAGGCTCAGGCAAACCAGGGAACTGTGGAACTTTGGCTGAGCTGTGCAACTCCATGAAAGTCACCTAATGTCTCTGAAGGGTTGATGGGAGAGTGGTAGGAAGGGAGGGGTGATCCATGGGCACATTAGAGTGAAACAGGGCAGAGATGCCCTAGGACTGACACTGTCAGCAGATACAGCAGCACCCCTGGGCCATGTCCATCCAGCCCTGACCTCAGGACCATGGGGCTGGCAGAGCCATGGACTAGAACCACATGGAGAGCCATGGGGGACCATGAAGCCCTCTGATATCTGCCTCTCTAACTCTAGAACGATGTGGCCATGGAGCAGAACTTTGTCTCCTCAGAGCTATGGAGCCTGGTCTGTCAACGTGTTGCTGTGGTGCTTCATGTGGGCAGTGACAGGGCAGCACTGCGGGGAGAACCCCCAGGGGCAGGTCACCCAATGGCAGAAACAGATTGGAACCTCCTCTCCCCTCAAGGTAGGAGCTGCAGGACAGCAGGACATCTGCCCTGAACCCTGGTCCATGTCCTGCCCTCAGACTTGCCCACGTCTGTCCTTGTCCTCATCTGTTCCCTGAGGCCAGAGGGCTCAGGTAACTTTTCTTGACGATTGAAGTTCTTCTCTGGGGAGAGAGGACTGGGCTCGCCTGTGCTGTGCCCAGTTGGCAGCAGCTCAGCCAAGCTGTCTGTGCAGGAACAGAAAGGGTGTCTGTGTGGCAGGGAATGTCCACCTAGGTAGTTGTGACCACCTGGGTGGAGACTTTTTGGTTCTGGGAGGGAAGCACAGAAGTAACCCTGGAGCAGCCTGAGGCAGTATAGACAGACAGCCTTCCCTAGCTTTGCCCCTCTGCGTCTGTTTCTCCTGTAGGCATCCTGCTCTTCCTCAGCCTGGTCCTCTGTGTCTTCACTCGTGAGTTGCACCAGTGCCTGCCTCAGCTCACCCAGTCCCATGGCGTCCTCATGGTGACTCTGAAGAGACTGCTGTCCCCCAGCTTCCTGGAATGCTTGGCACAGACGTGAGTTGTGGCGAGGGCTGAAGTGGGCAAGGCTCAGCTGCTGAATGGGGCTTAGACATGAGCATGCCAAGGGCTGAGAAGTACCTGACGTGGCACTTGCAGAGCCTCTCTCTAGTACCTGTCACAGGGAATGCCCCCTGCCTCTTGCCCTGGTGTTTTTCTCATTGCCTCTATATTAAGTCCTCTTTTTCTCTCTCTGACAAATTCAGGCAAGCAGGAGAGGATGGGGACCCCGAGATTGTCCCAGTTTTGGTCAGCCAGGCCTGCCAGCTCCTCTGTTTCCCTTTTGCTCAGGATACGGATAGAGACACCTTAGCACTGATTGTGAAGGCTGTAAGGGACACACAGATCCCTGCCCAACTGCTGCAGGTACCTTCTTGGCTCTGTGTTCCTCTTCTCCCCCATACTGTGGAGGCACTGCCCTCACTGCAGCCCCCAATGTGTGGCACCACTTCACACCATGCTCTCAGTTTCTGCCCACACGGGGATGTCAGCTGAGTGCCATGCAACCCTCAGCTCTGTACTGACCTGCTGGCCATCTTCTGGCTCGCACATGAGTGCACTGCACTCAGCACTGCTGTCTGTCTTTTCTCCTTAGGTCTGCTCTCGCTATCTGCCCTTCTCATTCACTGAGCTCCCCATGAGCCTCTTGTGCCACCTCGTTGTGTCTGACATGCAGGTCATAGACCAAGTGGTGAGGGAAGCTGCTGCCTCAGAGCATGTCATTGCCTTTTTGAAATCTGCCTTGTTCTCAGACCACCTCACACTCACAACTGACCTCCTATCTCTCTTGACCCACGTGGCCCGGGCCTGTTCGGAGCACCTGCCCTTCCTCCAGAGGATCCTGAAGGGCTCAGATGTGGCTGACCAGCCACTGACCTACCTGCTCGGCCACCAGCAACACCTGATACGGGCCAAGACCTGCAATCTGCTGGGCAACCTGCTCCGCTATGGCTTTCCCCCGGTGCTGCAGAGCCAGCCTGGCTGGCTGGAGAGCCTGCTGGGGTGCCTGGCGGATGCGGAGGGCAGCGTGCGCAAGGCAGCCAGCTTTGCCATAGGCAACGCCGCCTGCCACGAGTCCTGCCCCACCGGGACCCTGGGCAGGGCCGTGTCCAAGCTAACCCGGCTGCTGAGCGACCTCCAGGCCAAGACGCGCTGCAACGCGGCCCTGGCCCTGAGCAACCTGGGCCAGCGCAGGGCAGAGCTGGGGGACCTGCTGATCCAGAGCAGGGCCCCCCATATCCTGCTGCAGGTGGCCTGTCGGGACCCTTGGGAGAGCGTGCGGGAGGGAGCCCTGGTGGCACTGCGGGTCCTCAGCAAGCACCCCGGGATCCAGCAGGTACTGCACGGGGACCTCATGCTGCCATGGGGACACGGGGCCGTGTTCTCGGGTGACTCCTGTCCCTCTCTCGGCTCCGCAGGTCCTGCTGTCCCTCGGAGCCCCCGAGAAGCTGGCTGCGCTGGCTGCTGGCTGCCCCCGGCGCCCTGCTGCCCGGCACTGCGAGGAGCTGCTTCGCCGGTTCGCCGCCCTGCCCGACTCCGTGGGTCCCGGCCGGCTGCCCCCTCGCACCGGCGCCAAACGGTGATGCCCGGGCATCGCAGGGCAGCACCGACGCTTCCTTCGTCCTCCTGGCGCTCCAGCCGACCCTCCCGTNCTGCCGGGGGAAGCCGGTCCCGGAAGAAACGCCCGTCCCTTCGGGACCCGCCTGTTTGCCGGCGGCTCCCGCCAGGGGGCGGTGCAGCCTTTGGCGCGGGGGCTGCCGGGACGTGTAGTCACGTGGGCCCGCCGGCTCCCCATGGTAACGGCGCCGGCGGGGCCGGGCGGGGGGGGGGGACGGCGGGGG
>WEKX01005044.1:475801-515161 GCA_013390025.1 Pitta sordida
GGGGCACCCCCAAGGGCACCCCCACCGGGTCGTAGCGTGTTTGCCTCCCCCTTGGTGCCTCCCCTTTCCTCTCTTTCCCCAGCGCCGTGCCCGGGCCCTGAGGACACACCTTGCACCATCCCGGGCCTCCTCGCGGGGCTCGCCGTGGCCTTGCCCTGTGTCCCCGTGGGGCTGGGCAGGCGGCTCGGGAGCGCTCTGTGCGGGATGTGCTGGGGGTTGGTGGCCTGACCGGCGCTCCTGGGGCAGAACGGAGCATCCTGGTAACGCCTTTGGCCTCAAAGACTGACCTGAAGAAGTGAGACACAGAGCATATTTCCCGGGCGAGCGGCAGGGAGGAAGGAGAGCTGGCTCTCTAGCCAGCCGCAGCCCGAGGGCGCCTCTCCGGCGCGCTTGGAGCAGCAGGGAGGATGAAGGTGGGACTGACTGGGCCCAAGAGGGGCCTGCCCGTTCATGCTTCCATCGGGGTCTTGGCTTGGCAGCTCAAGCATTGTAAAAGAAGCTGATGGGTCTGAAAGGCATAGATGAGTTGCGACAAGTCTGGCGTGTTTCCTGAATCCCTCTAGGGTCTGGTCTGGAAATGAGGGGCAGAGGTGTGTGAAGCTTTGTAGCACTGCTACAGCTTCCTGTCACCCTGCCCACCCGGGATGTGGATGTTTCATGGGAGGGAAAGTTCAGTGTCACATCTCCACGTTGAAACTCCGCCTACATGACTCCCTGAGATGATGCTTCTCTTTCTCTTTGCAGTGTGCTCCTCACTGAGCAGGCAGGTGACATCTAGTGCCTTCTGGACAGCTTGGGAGAGCAAGCGGTGAATTGTTGGTCTGGTTACAGTTTTATCTAATAAGTTTTCCTTGTCTCTTAGTGTTTGTACCCAGCAGATTGTAGCACTTGTTCTTGCATTGCTCTCTTGCTGTAGTCCTTAACGTTTGTGTGAGGCAAAGTTTGTTGATGACAGATTGACCCTTCCCACTCCTCAGGTATGCCTGGGGCACTTCTCAGCACAGCAGGGATTGCATTCAGGGAGGAGCTGAGGGGACAAATGTCACTATGCCCAGATAATGATGCTTGCATGTTACAGACACAGGTTGCTTGTGTTGGCTGCTGTACCAGCCTGGCTGGGTGCCCCTCCTTGGCATTTCCTGAGTTCCTCCTGTGCATCAAGTCTGGGAGTACTTGGCAGCTGCTTCTCAACTTGAATCTCTGTTTCTTCTCCACTCCCTAGCTCTGAGAGATTGCTGTATGGAGTGAGGTTTTGCAGTGCCTCCAGAGGAATTTTTCGCACCCCGTCATAGACTTGGAAGAGTCCTCAGCACATATTGAAGGACAAACCGAGGAACCTTTTCTTCCAGTTGCAGATATGCTTCAGTAAAAAGTATCAAGAGCAGAACATAGACAAAGAATGTGTGTGGTTTGAACTGAGTAGTTCTTGTCTCATTGCTACATGTTTTATACTTGTTCCACTTATTCCAAGTCTTCCACTTTTATTTCACTACTAAAGGCCAGACGGCCTTAGACCAGATGGAGCTGTGCTGACTGCCTGTCAGTTCCTGCACCGGTGGCCAACGTTTTCCCAGCTCTTGCTGTGTAATTCTGTACTTTTCTCCCATTGTGAAGCTCAGTTAAGAATGTTATCCCTTCAGTTTGGGTCTTCACGAAGGGGCTTTAGACCTCCTTAGTGAAAGGCTGCTTAACAGTCCATGGTTTAGCTTGGTGCTTTTAACCCAGTCTCGTTACCTGCTCTTGTTTACACCGTGGCACAAATGCTCCTGTAGCCCACACTGTGAGAAAGTACAAATCAGGGATGGGAGCAAGGGCAGGTGCTTCCCAGCTTCACTGCTGAAGAAACAGAGCTGCATGGTTTGCTGTCACAGTGTGGCACATCTGCTTCGGAGCCTGGGGAGCCTGACAGGGAGAAAAGTTGATAACCTCTGTGTACTCCATGTCCTGCACATTTCACCCCTTGCTGTGGCCCCCACTGCCTGGTCACAGCCCTCCCTGTGTGAGCACTGAGACAGCCCTTTATTTTAGATGTCCCTAGTGTGCTCTCTCCATGGCAAAGCTGCAGCCCTGGATTTTCTGCCTAACCATGCCAGAGTCCTTCACCTTCTCTGGCACTGTGCTCCAATGCCCTGAGTGTAGTGGGAAAGTCCCTTGGAAACTCAAACCCAAGAGCCTTCAGCTGCCAGCACAGCCTTTGCGTGTGCATGGAGGGAGGCATTTGCTGCAGCACAGGGTGAAGTGGTGCCTGGATTCCAGCTCTCCCATGGCTTGGTCCAGCACTCTGCTGCCCCTGAGGTCTGCCTCCACCTCGGGAATGGGAGTGTACACTGGAGCTCCTAGGCCCTTGCAGGGTAGCACTCTGCTTAGGTAAAAGTCATTTTGGGCAGCCATACGCTTCTTATGCCTGCTTTGTTTAGTGTGGAGTGGAGTTCAGCACAGCTCTTGAATGGAAATGACTAGCTCCAGCAGAAATGCTGGGCACAAATGTAATCCTGGGATGTAGGTGGAATTTGCTGATGCATCCCCATGGTGAGTGCTTTCTTGCTGGTACCTTTTTTTGACCTGAGTGACCAACCAAATACTTGGTCTTGATTAGGAGAGAAATTGGTTGTCATCCTCTGGTTTTGCGCCCAAACTATGGTTCTGTAGAATGATACTGGAGCTGAGAGGGAAGACCAGTGCTTAATTCTGTGACAAAGCAGCATGCCAGGCTGTTGGTCCCTGCACCACCGGCGTTTTTATGGTGGCTGAGCTGTCTTATTCTCGTGGATGACTTCTTACAGCCAGCAGAACCCTCTGTTCTTCAGCTTGAAATTGTGGGCAGCCTCAGGCTCCGCTTTGTCTCAGTGTGTGACCACACTTGAGGCAACTTGTTTCCTGGAGCTGGTGTAGGGGAGGGCTGTTTCCATGTTGCTGAAACACAAGTTTGTAGCTAGCTATCAGGTGTTGGAGCAGCGTTAGGCATTCAGTTGGTTTCAGATCAATGTTGTTGATCTTGCTTAAAGCTTCAAGTTTTTTTGAAGGAGTACAACCCCTTATTTTAAAATTCTGATTTTAAAACTGTTTGTTTTGCGTTGTTTTTAACTTGCTTGTTCAAGCTTTAATCAAAAGCCTCAAAGCTGCCCGTGAGGAACTTTGTGTGAACTGAGGTCTCATTTAGAAAAAGCTGTTATCCCTTTTAATCACAAAGAAGAGAAATTGCACCCTGCAGTGGCATAGAAAACAATAACAGAAATCACAGTTGTCTAACCTCCCTTCCTTGTGACTTTGGGCTGCATGAGGCTGACAGCACATTATCAGGTCAGCTCTCGGCACATACATTTGCACGCTCTTGTTATTTTAAGCGTGTCACCAAGCTGCGTTTAAAATAAGCTCCCCAGCCAAACTCCTGTGACAGCGGGATGATACGCACACCCAGGCTCTTGTCCTTTCCCGTTGGAAGTGGGTCTGCGAGGAGCCGCCGTGCTGCTATTGGGGGAGCACATGCCACAGGGGAGCCCGGGTCACTGACGCACGCTGGGGTGTGCATTGGCCCTGTGTGCCTGTGATGTGACATTCGTACAGACTGTGGCAGTGCTCCAGCTGACTCCCTGAAGCTTGCGAGCAGGCTGTGCAGCAATAAAAGGTGCTGGCGAAATAATTGTAAGCAAGTGCAGCTGTGCGGTCACTCCAACAGTGACAACTTTGGCCTCTGTATTGTGGGTCAGTAAGTCCAAGCCAAAATCCATTAATTGGTTGGGTTTGAATTCCAGCCTGGCCAGTTTGTCCTGGGCTTTTCCCTTCTCATGTTTCTACAGTAAAATTTAAAAGCGTGGTTTCATTGCTGTTGTGAGCTGCAGAATGGACTTCAGCTTGTTTGCTGGACTATGGATTTCATCAAGCTGTGACCTTCCTCTACCCCAAAACTTTGAATTAAATGTAAAGGGGAAACTTCCCTGACTGGTAGCCAGCAGGGATTTCCCCTGGGGGAGATGACAGTTGTTCCTGCCCAGAGCCACAGAGACGTGGCAGCTGCTTCCTGTTGTGACCACAGCCTGTCGTGTGAGGGTGCCTCCATCTCCTCCACCAGTTCTCCTGAGCTGCTTTGCCGAGGTGTCCTTGCAGTAAGGATGGGAGATGGTTTGCAGGTGGACATCGGAGGCGGAACAGAAGGGTGGATCAGGGGAAGGATGTGGGAAAAGACAAGCAGCACAGGCTAGTACTCCCAGTCTGGATGCGTCCTGACCTGCTCCATGTGAGGGCATCTTCCTTTCATCCTTCCTGCTTCTCCTGCACCTACCTCCGAGCTCCTGTGTCTCCACGGGGAAGTGGTGGTTACTAACTGTTGGCTGGCACAGTCCTCATCTGGAAGCTGTCCTAAAGACCCTGCTGCTTCCCTTCCTTATGCAGCCATAGCTTCCGGTGCACCCCTGCCCTGTCTTGGCCCAGCCACTTCTGCAATTCCATGACAAAACTGCTCTGGAGAGGGACAAGCTAAGCATGTTCTCCCTCTGCTGCTGTGAGGCTGGGTTCCAGGCAGTGGCAGCTAAGGCCATGCCAAGGCCAGCCGCAGCTGCCAGCAGTGCCCCGTGTCTGTGCCGGTAACATCTGTGCCGCCGTTGTCACTTACCCCGGATTAAGGTCACACAGGGTTTCTGGCATTTTCACACCTGTGAGTAAGCTGGCTGTAAAATTCACGTCCCTTGTTACAGCTTCATTAGGCCCCATCACTTTTATTTTTACAGCAGGATGATCCACTCATAGCTGTAAAGCCTAGTGGAGTCGGGGCACAGATGGCTTTCACCGATGGCTGGTTTTGCAAGGTCATTCACAGCCGAGTGAGAGCGCAGGCTATGGCCAAGCTGACAGCACACAGTTGTGATGCCACAGTGACAGTCCCCTCTAGGCCGAGCCATCGGGAACACTTTCATTCAACTCTTTGAGTTTTAATTTGCTCTTTCACACCTAGTTCGCTGATGTGCTCAGGTTGCTTTGTGGTTTGAGTGGTCTTGTGACCTGGATGTATCTGAGGGAGTAGCATGCAGAAGCTGAGCTTCACTCCCTTGTTTACTGGGGGAAACTTGAGCTGAGCAGGTGTCGGCATCTGAGCCAGAGCTTCTTTGCTCTGTGCTAATCGCTGTGAATGTCACAACACAGCCAGGTTTGCTGCTGGGGGCAGATTGGGTAGCAATCGAATAGTGCTGTACATTTCAGTTGTGGGATTCCCTTCCCCTGGGGCTTGGAGTCCCTCTGTCCTGCAGCTGCCACAGGGATGCAGGTGTCCTATCTTCATCAGGAGTTCTCAGCGTGCCTGTAGAAGTGCTCACAAGCAGTGCAGCCTTGTGGGCGTGGAGTGGCCCTGGCACCTTCCTTGCAGAGCTTGGCAGGGTAGCATCTCTCCTTGAGGATGTGTAGCTCCTATGGGATCCTGCATGGGATGTTCCATGTTGTACAGCCTCTGATTGAGATGCTCCTGACCTGGTGTGTGCTGGCAACTGGGGCTGATTCACAGGTCGAGAAGGTGTGGCAAGTGTGGGTCTGTCTGACCCAGCCCTGTGGTAGTGTAAGCTGCTGTCACCATGCTATAGAGCAACCCCAGGGTCTCCAAGCTACACTTTAACTGCTGCATCTGAGGCTTAACTTTCAGGTGAGAAAGGAATGTGTATGTGTATTGCAAGAAAAAAGGAGAGGGTGAGGGGTTGATTCTTTCCTTACCCTTGTTTTAATGCTTTTTTTTAAACATGCAAGCATGTGAGAGCTGGAAGGTGGAAAAGCTAGCCAGCCTGCTTGGAATACAAATTCCTATCACAGCTGTATCCAGGGGCCCTCCATGCATGTGTTAAAGCAAGACAAATAACTGGCTCATGGTTTGTTTTCTTTCCCTTCTCCCCAGGCAAGAGGATATTGCAGGTGTGGTACAATAGTTCATTCTGGGAGGATTCAGGACACTTACATCTGCAGCTCTGTAGTCTGCCAGTTGCTCCTTGCAGGAGATTTTTCTACAGGACTGCAGTGGGGAGGAACATGTGTGCACAGTACTGCCAGTCTTTGCTGGAAACCATGGTGTTGATGTTACAACAGCCCTGCATTTGCTGCCTTCTCAGTACTGAGCTCTTTAGGATGTCCTCAACCCTCACTGAGCTTTTCTCTGGGGTTACGAAGGTGAAAAATGTTCCTTTTAAAAGAAAGGGCTATGGTTCTCATGTATGTAGTTGTGTAACCTTGGGAGCTGAAGCTTTAAGAAGTGGGGAGAAAAAAAGCAGACATTTTGGGTCTTGTAGTAGGGGCGGGAGAGCTGATGGTGGAGCACATGGAGCAGTTCGGAGGTGTAGGCCTGTAGAAATGGGCTCCAAGTGTTGTGTGGGTCCAACAGACAGCCTCTCCTTGCAGACAGGGCTGCTGTGTTGGGGCTGCTGCCCCATGGCCCTAGCTGGCAGTCAGGCACCCCTGCATATTTGCAGGGTACAAGCTTTCCTGTAGATGGCCCTCTCCATTGTCCTTTGCTTCCTCTGGTTTCATGTGAGATGCCAGGTCTTCTCTGACTTGGTCTCAGGAGGCTCTTGGGGATTTCAGCAGATGGAGATGTGGTGTTGATCCTGCAGGAAAAGCAGCTTACCCCCCTCTTCTTGTGGGGCACTGGGCTGGGTACTGTGCTCTGACAGGCTAATTGTGCCTTTCATGCTGTCTTCTTGTTTCAGGCCAGCAAAGATGCTGCTGTAGATGACTGACTCTCTTGTGCCTCATGTGCAATGGCTCTACATGGCCTCTTCAGGACCACACCATGCTAATCTGGGCCCCAAACAGGAGAAGAGTGTTGGGCCTGAGTCAGGCACTCTGCTGTCTGGGACACCTCAGCAGCAGGCAAAACCCATCTGGAATTTAGAGAAGAGACATGCAAGTGCTTTCCAGGATCAAATACTGCTGTCCTCAGGGATCCCTTTGCAGCAATCCTGCTTTTTGAGCTCACCATCACTATGCCATGCACAGCCCACTGAAGACACCCTCCAAAGTCCTCTAGGCACTGGCTCTGCCACGGAAAGGGTGATGTCTTCCTTACTGATGGAGCCCTGCCTGCTGCCTGTGCTGGCAGAGGAGCAGTCTTGGACTGGGGTCAAAGGTTCTGTCTGGAGCTCAGGTCAGCAGGCTGCCAGCTGCTATAGACCAGTGCTCAATAACAACTCCTTCGTACAGCCAAGCAGTGCTAAAGTGCCTTTTCTGCAGTCACTGGAGCTCAAAAAGATGGAAAGCTCTCATAGTTTTCCTACTGCCTCATGGACCCACTCCAGAGTAAATGGAGACAGCTTCTCTAGCAGCCAGTTCAACATGGCAGTGACAAACAGCAACCTTGTGTTGGAAGAAACCACAGCCCCCTCCCTGACCCTTGTGCCAAGCAGTGCTATCCTCAGGAAGGACCAGTGCTCATGGGAGGACACTGAGAGGAGAGTTCCCAGCTCAAAAGAGAAGAAGCTGGAGAGGAGCCTCTTGAAGGCTGTGCAGCAGCTGTCTGGTCAGACTGCCACACGCAATGGGTGCCAAATCAAAAGTTCTGCCCTTACAAATGTGAGCAGCCTATCCAACTGGAGGAGCAGAAGGAGGCAGCACATTGGAGCACAGCTCAGTCTGAAAGAAACAATCACTCCCCTGAAGTCAGAGCTGGGCATCCATTGCCTTAACAGTAGCTCAAGCCTTCTGGGCACTGGTGATGCCCAGTGTACGAGCATCCAGCCCTTGGCCTCATGTGCTGGCGCTCCCGACTGCAGCCCTGACTGCCGTGTCGTGGGAATGCAGAGCCCACGTGGTGGGAACCAGGTGGTGAGAGCAGAGTCTTTGCACCTCACTGCCGTCTCTGAGGTGACAACACAGATGTCCACCATCCAACTGGAGAAAGGGAAGAAATGGATCCAAGCTGTGGTCCCAGGAAAGCTTGAGTAAGTAGAGGCAGGAGGCGGAGGGAAGCTGAGGCAGGAGGGGCTGGACTGGCTATTGCATCTGTGTGTATTGGGAGAGGATGCAATGTCGACAGTATGGGAGTGGCCATAACGATTACCATGGGCTGTGTCCCTGAACAAAACCCAACTGCAGCATCATGGTGTGAGGGGTGCCTTCCTGCCACCCCCAGCTTGACACAGGCACTCTATATGGCTTCAAGCCCTTCCACCTCCTCCTTCAGCCACAGCATGGAATTGCTGTATGGCATTTCTGGATTGTTCTCTGCAGTCATGGGGCTCTGCCTGCAGTGACAGGGTTGGCAAGGATGTTGGGTGAAGCCTGCTGTCAAGCCAGGCTTTCCTAGTCGGAGACGTGGGTTCATAAAGGAACACAGAGTTAGTGCAGGACAGGAGAGGCACAAGAACACAATGCTCCCGCTCTCCTGCTGGGAGAGGGTGTCCTTGTGCCTCTTTCTTTCTGGCTGCTCTGGGGCCTTTCCATCTTGTTAGCAAGCTCTGCTCTGCAGAGGGCAGTGCTCTCACTCCCCTGCCCACACTATCTCTTGATGGCTCATGAGCTTCTGAGTTTTTTGGCCCCAGAATGCATGTACCATTCCTTCTAACATGATGTCATTTGTCACAGTGCCACTGTTGAGCAGTCACTGTTGGAGCCATGCCATCCCCAGGATGAAGCAGAGGAAGAACTTCCTGATGGCCTGGATGAGAGCTGCAGTCAGGAGGAGGATGAGGACAGTGAGTGCTGGTTCCCCAGGGAGGGCTGTGCTCCATGCCTCAAAGTAGAGAATGTGGAGGCTAAGAGCTGTCCTTCCTGTCATACATTCATGCTGTCATTTTGTGATATGCTGAACCCAAAAGCGATGTGACAGCAAGGAGGAGCTGCATGGCTTCCTCTGGGAAGCAGGCTAGGGCTCACCTCTGTCCTGCTGCAGAGCTTACCCATTTCCTCTCTGTGCAGGGCTGTCAGCTCTGCCCCTGTCACTGCTTTATACAACACCAAGTATGGGTAAAACCCAGGATCCAAGGATTTGGGGCAGTTGGAAGGCCCTGTACCCTAGGGGATTTGTTTTCTCTCTTCCCTTCCTACCTCTGTGTCTATTCACACCTCATGGAGACAAAACTTGAGTTTGTCCCTTTCTGTAGGTGACTCAGATGCTTCCTCTGTTGCTGACATGTCATCCAGTGGCTCCATGACTCTTGTATCCAGGTTAGTAGCTGTACACATCACTTTGAATATGGCATATTTATCCAGACTTGTCCATCAAATCCTCCCTGGTGACAGAGGAGACGTGTAGCATGTAGGGTAATGGAGTGAACGTAGCAACAGACTTCCCAACCAAAGTGAATTTCCATGCTGCACTGCACACCAGAGCTCCCCCTCTTGCTACAGGCAACAGCCAGCAAAGTGCTAAGCATGCATCCACCACAGCAAAATGGTCTTAATTTCACTAGCACTGCTGGTTGCTGAGTTAGGTTTACTGGATTAAATTGTGCTCTTACAGTGTCATTGCCTGGCGGATGAATCAGAATTGAAGTGTCCTGGGCCAGAGATTGCAAAAGCTCCTTGTGGTCTCATTTCTCAACACTGGATCCTAGAAACATCTTCTGGAGCCTGGGATTTTCTTTAGCTTTTGGGAGGATCTTTCTCTGGGGAGGGTTGGTGGTTGGTCAGCTTGTGGTCACCTGAGCCCTGCCTCTGTGACTCCAGGTTTGTGGGACCTGCCTCTTGTTGGACCCATCCAACAATGGGAGCTGGTCTTGCACCTGGGCTGCCACAGGCTTTGCTCTCTGCCTGACAGCTTGCTGGCTCCCATCATGTCATCACTAACCTAGGAGAAATGTAAGGCTTTCTGTGAGCAAAGGTTGAGCCTCAGGGTGCTGCAGGGCTCTGGGTCTGCACATGTGGTTGTGAAAGTCCTGCAGAAATGACGTAAACTGGCTCAGCAGCTGTTTCTGGCAGGATATGGCTGCTTGGCCTTGGGGGCAGATGTGGGAAGCAGTGCTTGGGCCAAATGCTTCCTGCATCCAGCAGAAAGGGATGTTGGCCACTTCTCTGTGCAGGCTATGTGCTGGGCTGGCCTTGCAGCTCTTGCAGCTGTCTCCTCCCTTCAGTTTGTTGTAAGCAAAACCAGTTTTGTGCCAGAGAATGTTAATCTATATACTTCTTTGCCAATTGACATACTTTCAATTACTGATTCCGGAACTGAATAGAAAAAAATATACATTGGAAAATATACTCAAGGAAAACACCCCTTCTTCCCCTATGCTGATTTCCAATCCCTTTGCCAAAAGCTACACTCAGTCCCTTTAGTGAGGCAAGGGGTAGCTTGCAAGATTGGGTGGGCAATATGTTGTTCTCTTTAGTTTGCTGCACTTTGTTCCTTAGTGGATTGCTGCTTCCAGTGGCTACAGTGACATATATTTGAATATATGTTCATTGGAAACTTTGCTTTTAGCTTCATCACAACCTTAACAGATACGTTACAAATTCTACCCTTCCTTCTAGGTGTTAGGGCTTGCTGTGGTAAGGTGTACATACAGTGGGTAGAATTCCAGACCTCTTCTCTGCAACACACCAAAATCAAGAGGGTTACAACAGCTAAATCATGTGCATTATGATCTTCACCCCTCGTTCCCATGAACTAGGTTATAGGGTTTGTCATGTAAAAACCTCCTTGCCCCAGCAAAACATAAACCCCACAGTGGTTACTTGGCATGTATATTCATTCCAGACTTGCCTCGTCATCGCTGCAGACTGGGTTCCTGACCTTAATGCCCATTGCTTGCTCCACATTGTGCTGTGGGTGCAAATTCCCAGTACCAGGATCAAGGCCCCTTCTGGCTTCCCTCTTACTCACTGTGACACTTTTCATCTTTAGCCAATTGCCTTCTGCTTCATCTTTCCTAGGAATTGCATCGAGTGCCTGGCCCAGCCTGCTGTGGCTCAGGAAAAAGTGCTCAAACCAGCTCTTGTCTGCAGTTTATTCCCAAATGTGCCTCCAACTATCTACTTCAGTACTTGTGATGAGACAGGTGAGCCAGGGTCTGTTGCTGTGCAGGGTGAGAGTGACTAGCCTGTTATAAGAGAGCAAGTGGTGTCACCACACAGTTGGGAACTGGCTGGCAGTGGCTGCCATTCGTCCCTCCCGTGATGAGACCCAGCACTGCTCTGAGATCCAAAGGGCTGGAGTAAGTTATGCTACTTCCATGCAGACTGGAACATGACTCAGGCTGCCACTAAATGTTCCAGTGTCCTGGATCTCCCTCAGCTGTGAAGTCTTCTGCTCCATGCTAATCTGCAATGAGGGCTACACACCCTTCTCTGCAGGCCTGGTACCTGTGCAACAAACCAGAAGGATTTTGCAGCTGTAGAAAATCCAGGTATTGTGTTTGTTTTCCTTCAGTCCTTTTTGCCTTTCTAGTGGAAAAGCTGCCTTGGGAGCAGAGGAAGCTGCTGCGATGGAAGATGTGTAGAGTCACACCAAACATTGTGAAGCAAACTGTTGGCAGGTCCCACTTCAAAGTCAGCAAAAGTAAGTCCTGTGAGGCAGTACTATGTTCTCCCTCACCTCCAGCCTGTCGGCATGAGAAGTAGAATGCCTGTGAAGAGTAGAGCAGAAACAATACAAGCCACTGCAAGATGTTGAGTTGCTGTTTCTGCCTGTCTGACCTGCAGTATCCAAGTTCTGGTTTTGGTAGGGCCTGATACCCCTCCTGGCTTTTCCCTGACATGGGCTACAAAGACTGACTCCTGAGCTGTCAGAAGCTGAGGCAGCATGTGGGACAGCTTTGCTCTGGCTTGCCACTCCAAGTGGTGCCAGCCACAGCACTGCTGCCCCTTGTCCCTGTGTGCTGAGGAAGAAGCCATCCTTTCTGACCATAGCCGGAGTTCTCAGTGTTGGGAATCTTGCTGCTGAAGAGATATGTAGGAGAAGGTTGAGGCTGGAGAAGCGCTGAGCATTTGCAGCTATGATACATACTCTGGAATATGATCTCCTGGAAGTACTTATGGGGCTCCTGCACTTACCAGAACACCTCTGCACAGACCATTCTGGGGCTATGATGGTACACTGAGGGCAGAACAAGTCCTAGGAAATTTTGACATCCTACTTGGCCCTCTGCAGTGCAGCACTGTTTAACCAGCTGCTTCATTTGTCAGCTGTAAAGCAGTGAAGTCAGGGTGCTGGGGGATTAAAGCCATTTTTTGACTGTATGCCTGGTCAGATCTTTGCGATGGTCATGTTTGCAAGGATATAACCCATGTGGTTAACTGGATTCCACTCACAGCCCTTGCTTTGGCAACTTTGCAGTAGCCAGTATGAGTGCTTTGTGTTATAACTGTGTAGCATCCCTGGCACACTTCTGCTAGCCCCAGGAGATGGAGTGCTGGTGGGTTGAGAGGGCTTTGGGGGTGGTAGGGTACTTGGTGAAAGACTTTTCTATTTTTCCTGCAGAAAGCAACGACTGGCTGGGTTGCTGGGGCCACCACATGAAATCTCCCAGCTTCAGAGCCATTAGGGACCACCAAAAGGTATGGCATGTTTTGGGTTGATCTCCTTTACATGCATGGAGAACATTTTGGAAACCATTTGGGATCCCCTTTTCCTCACAGTGAGGTGTTTACTGTGCAGGCTGTCTCTGCAGTGTTCCTTTCAGAACTGGGAGAGGAGCCTCAGAGACAGGCACAGCTAGGTGAGCATCTCCTTGGCGAGGGTGGCTCCTGCACAGACTGTGGCTGTAGCCAAATTGTATTTAGTTGTGAGCTTGTCTAAATTCAGTTGTTGCTGCTTAAAGCAGTCCTTGCTCTGGCAGAACTGATGGGTTGAGACAGTGCCCTCCCTGCAGAGGGGATGTGCCTAATTCAAATCAGAAAACTATCAGATGTGCCTCATGGCTTGGGGAACCTGCAAGGTACCGAATCTGTGAGATTTTATATCTGTCACAAGTGTGTGTTTGTTCTAGAGAGCTGTGATACTCCAAACCATGTGATTTGTCCCTGCAAAGGGTGGAATCCAGGTGGAATCAATTCGGGTGCAGTCCTGGGAAGGCAGCAATGAGCCTCACCCTGCACTGTATTCAGAAAGGATGTATCCTATGGCCAGGGAGTAGAAAGGGTGGATAAGGATTTGCAGAAGCAGGGAGATTTCATAGCATCTGGGTTCCTTTCCAGCTAAACCACTTCCCTGGTTCATTTCAAATTGGGAGAAAGGACCGTCTGTGGCGCAACCTGTTGAAAATGCAGGCTCGCTGTGGGAAAAAAGAATTTAACTTCTTCCCTCAGTCCTTCATCCTGCCCCAGGACATCAAATTACTCAGGAAAGCGTGGGAGGAAGGAGCTAGCCGACAGAAATGGATTGTGAAACCAGTAAGTGTAAAGCAGAGCTCAACCCTCCATCCCATTGTAGCTGCAGGGAGAAGATCAAATCCTTTGTTGCTTGTGTTTTGCAGCCAGCATCAGCAAGAGGCATTGGTATCCAGGTCATCCACAAGTGGAGCCAGCTCCCCAGAAGGAGACCGCTGCTAGTACAGAGGTGAGTGAAGAAAAAAGGAAGATTGAGACACAGCCTGGGGCCTTCTAGTGTCTGATCTCTCTGGCTGGTTCTGGGCCACTGCCACTGTGTGGCAGAGCAGAAACACCTGATTTTCATCCAGAGGCTTCTCTGTAGATTGCCTGGGTGTCCTGCTGCTGTCTGGCTCTGTCAGCTGCAGCTGGACTTACCAGAGTGTTGCTGTCTCTGTGTAGATATTTCAGGTCTAAATACAAACTGGCTTCATGGGCTTTCTGGAGCATCTGTCTGGCAGGGGAACTGCTTTGGTTCTGCTGTGATCTGGCTCCTGATGCTCTGTAGTCTGGGGTTTGGCATGTTGGAGACCAACAGACTTTATCCAATTCCCACAAGCACAGTGGGAAGAGAAGTCCCAGGGAAAAGATGGCAGTTGTCAAATATTTGTTCTTATCCAAGTTAGAATGGTTCAGTGAGAGCCTGAGTGTCTGTAGATGTTGGTCAGAGGATTTTCTTGAAATAACTGAGTGCTAAATCTCCTTCCCCTTCTTAAAAAAATGCAGTATGTAGCTCATCTTGGTTTGATGCTTCTTTCTGCAAAGATTCTTGTGAGGGCAGGAAAAGTGCAGTATTTGGCAGACAGGAAATTGCTGTGTTTGCTTGTTTGTTCTCTCTGTCCACTTCCCATGCAGTGATAAATTTTCCTATGGAAAATCATGAGCTTCTGGAATGAATAATCAAATGATTGGATTAAAATATCCAAGTGTTCTGCTCACTGAACCAAACCATCTGTGATGTTCTGCGTGTCTTAGATGCTCCTGAATACTGAGATTAGTCTTGTGGGTGTGGAAAAGCTACTGTGCCTTTGAGCTGGGGAAAATCTCTTTAAAATGGATCTGGGAACATGGCTCATGTGCTGCAGGAACAATCCATGTAGGGGAGAGCTGCTCTGTCTCTCATTTTTACTGTGGTGTGATTAACTTGAAAATGCTGTGCAAAAGGGCTTCTACATGAATCCTTTGTTTTACCAAGCCTTCTGACTTGGGGGTTAGAGATGTTCCTGCACATGAAAATCACAAATTACTTGCCTCTGCAGATATCTGCACAAACCCTACCTCATTGGCGGGAAGAAGTTTGACCTGAGGATCTATGTTTACGTCACTAGCTATGATCCCCTCAGGATCTACCTGTTCAAGGATGGATTGGTTCGCTTTGCCAGCTGCAAGTACGTGGTGCTGGGGGCTGCCTCGGTGCTGAGATGTGTGGCTGTGGTACCTGCCTATGCTGAGGCAGGAGGGAGTTATCCCCTGTATGGTGATGCTTAAAGCTGTATCTTGCTTGGTTAAGAGGCAGAGTGGAAACACACGGGGTCGCTGCAGGTGGCAGTGTTGAAAGGGAAAGTGGGAGGATGCTGCCTACATCCACTTTTCCCGATGCAAGATCAGCTCAGTGTAAAGCAGCTCTTGAAACATCCTGTCTGTGCTTTATTTTTCATAAAAGCTGGCACATGAGAAATCGTGATGTTTTTCCCAGTTTTCATTATATTGCCTCAGGCTGCTGCAGTTCCAGCAGTGCTTTTGCTCACTGGTGCTATAGCCTTTTCTTAAGGACATGCTGTGAGGGTGGGATTCTGTTCCACTGTCCCAAAGCAGCCTGTTCTGTTTCATGTTTTGTACATGAGCTCTGGGCCTGTAGGGACAGAGAGCTCCGGGCAGCAGGGCTGGTGGGTGGCCAAGAGTGCTCTGAGATGGCCCTGGGGGCAGCCACTTCAATCTTGGACTGCTTGTGCTCCTGTTGCCCCTTCCAGGTACTCCTCCTCTATGGAGAGCCTCAGCAACAAGTTTGTGCACTTGACCAACTACAGTGTGAACAAGAAGAACATGGAGTACAAATCGAACTTGGATGAGGCTGCTTGTCAGGGACACAAATGGTAGGTGCTGCTTGTAGGCACGGAGACTTTTTTTAAGTATTCCTACCCAAAACTTGAGCTTGGTTTCTGTGTCATCTGCCCCCCCTTGGGAAACTGAAAGACCAGAGTGATTTTAGCATGAATTAGTGTCAATGGAATCTGGATGATCTCCTTGGCTTGTGACTCATCCTGTCCACTGCTGCTTGGGCTGTAGTTGCTGTTCACCCTGCCTGTGTTTGTGGCATTCTCTGCTTCCAATGCTGCACTCATCTGTGTTCATTCATTCCCTTCCCCTCTTGTGGGGGTGATGGGGTGTGGTTGAAGCAGAATCTGGTTGGTTTTGCTGTTAGAAATTGGATGAGTAATTCTGATTCTTAAATTGACTAGATAGGAGCTTCTGCCGTTCTCCCACTTGACTTCACTGTGGAGGCAGAGAAGGGGACAGCCCTGGTGCAGAGCTGTTAATTTATGTGCTATTCAGTGTGAATAGGAGTGGTGGTGCAATTTCTAGGTCTCTGGGAGAAGGGCTGCAGTCCTTCAGGAGTTCCCATTGCCTGCTATCCCATGGATGAATGGATGCAAGCCCTGGGCACTTGTCTCTGATTCCACAGCAGTGTTTGAACCCTCTTAAAAATAGTGCCGGATAGAGTTCTCAGTTCATGGCCTGTGCAGAGCTGCTGCACTTAAAAAGGAGCTGCAGAAGGTGGTTTGCTGTGGCCAGATTGGTTTCTTAGACCTGGATCTGCTGCACAGTGGTCTGTTCCTCCACTGGGACTTTTAGCGGGGTCTGCTGCCTCCCAGCAGTTGCATTGCATGAAGGTGGGATTGTGTTAAAGATAAGTGTGCCTGTAATCCACTCCATCTTGTATACAGGAAGCATGACCTTTGAATTCCTGGCCATTAGCCACATGGTCTCACTTGAGAAATATCTGAGCATCCTTGGCTCAGTGTCAGGGTAGCTTGCAGCACTCACTGTGGTGTGGGAAACTCTTATAAAAGCAGAGATGCTTCCCGCTACCACCTTGTTCCCCACATTTTTCAAAGCTTCTTCTCCACCCTTGAAACTTCAGTGAAATGGCTTTGGTTAAAACATTTTTGGGATCTTGCTAGATTCCTGCTGAGCTGCTTTGCAGTATGACGGGGGAAGGCCTGCAGGAGGTTTGCTGAGGACATGGTGAGGGAGGGAAAAGAAAATCAGGGCCTGACTTACGTTGCCAATGTGCTAATTTGGGACCGTGCTGGGACAAGTCTATGACAGATTTATGTTTTTAGTAGCTTGGGCCTACAAGAGCAGGGGCCAGGCTCAGGAGGGCAGCAACCAGGACTTGAGGGGTTTGAGAAGGGCAGGAAGATGGCTGTGCTAGGGAAGAGTGTTGTCAGGGCTCCCCTCTGTTGCTTTTGCTTCCAGCAGCAAGGGGCTACAGAGCTACCTCCTTTGCTTTCTCTCCTAGGGCACTCAAAGCTCTCTGGAGCTACCTGACCCAGAAGGGAGTGAATATTGAGGCCATCTGGGAGAAGATTAAGGACATTGTTATCAAAACCATCATTGCGTGAGTCCTGGCACCCCCTGCTCTATGCCTGACTTTGTGGCCCCTCTCACTCTCCAATTCCCCTCAGCTTGGTTCTTTTGCTCTTAATTGAAATGGTATCGCTGCTGTTCCCTTCAGTATTTCTCTCTGGATTCTCGCTCACATCCTATTACTTATATTTATGCTGCAGTGGGTTAATAAACCTTACATTTCCTGGGCCTGCATGCAGGCCAGGAGGATCTGATATGCCCAGCACTTCCCAGCTTGCTATCCACTCCCCTGCTTTGTCATGGAGCCTGAGAAGAATTGTCCTTGGTGCAGGATTAATCTTGTGGTGGGTGCTGTCCTACAGAGCAGGGGTGCTCAGGATGCAATGCTGAATCTGTACGCGGTGCAGCGGTAGCAGCTCACTGGGCTGTGTTGGTGTCTCAGCACACCTGATCCTGCAGCGTGTGGCTGCATTGTTGTTCCAGAACTGTCAGCATGTGCTGTGAGCAGCCAGAGCTCTGCTGTCTGACTGTTGGAAATGAGCATTTTCTCCTTGACTTGCAGATCTGAAACCTATGTGAACAGCCTGGTGAAGATGTATGTGCGCCGGCCATATTGTTGCCATGAGCTGTTTGGGTTTGATATCATGCTGGATGAAAACCTCAAGCCCTGGATCTTAGAGGTCAACATTTCCCCAAGGTAAAGCAGATTCTGAGCTATAGCAGAGTGAATAATGGCCCTTCCTTTACCACAAAGTGAGCCTGGCTTGTATGTCCCCTGTACCCTGTGCAAAAACACTGTGGGCTTTGAAGCCTCCCTCCGGATTGCAAGAATCTGTCCTCCCTGCCTGTGAAAGCAACATCCATCTGCAGCTCAGAAAGTGTTGCTGGGCATGCTCCAGCTAGAACCAGGGAATAGTACATTAAAAAATGAAGGCCAAGGAGGGATGTGTCATGTACAGAACGAGTGATGACAGAGATTTCTTCTCTGCGTGGGCAAAAGTGATCAGCAGTTCCGCTGCTTCATGCACCGTTCCTTGCTTGCTGACAGCACCCGGCCGAGCAGTGTCAGCTGTGCAGGCAGGGCTGGGAGCTGCAGTCTAACTGAGCGTGGCCTCTCCTGCCTGCAGGAGTGGGTGGGCATGAGCTGGACACAGGGCTTTGGGGATGGATTTACCTATTTCCAGTGAATTTGGGAAGAGGTGGAAAAATGAACCCTTTCTGATGGGGAGCCCTCCCCCATAGAGCTGTTGTCAAGATTTTCTCTCAGCGTCTCATGGCTGGCTGTGATGAAGCAAGGGACAGGCTAGTGTTTTTATCCTGGTCGGCAATAACCCAGGGATTGATCTTGGGGCTGTAGGGCTCAGCACCTCCATTCTAGCACTCAGACTGCTGTGATGCTTCTTCTCCACAGCCTCCACTCCAACTCGCCACTGGACGTGAGCATTAAGGGCCAGATGATTCGGGACCTCCTCAACCTTGCTGGTTTTGTTCTTCCCAGCATGGACAGCGTGGCCCCAAGGACACAGACAAGAAATGGCTCTACCTGCAGGTCAGCCCCCTCTTCTGTCAGAGGTAGACTTCTTTCTTGAGGGCTTTTATCTTGGAGGCTGCTTGGAGCCCAGAAAAGGCTGGGCTATTGAGAGCCAGTGCTTGCTTGTTCTTCAGCTATGGATCCAAGGAACTTGCAACATTTTCTGGATATCTGCTTCCTGCAGTCTCTTCAAGGCAGAAGGATTTATGCCCTATCTACAGGTCCATAGTTGGAAGTGAGGCCAGTGTTATTTGTGCTTACTCTGCAGTTAGTCAAGCTCTCCTTCCCCCTGACAGAACTAACATGATCTTGAGCCTCACTGCCTGTCTGTTTGTTTAGAGGACTGGCTGGCTCTGTTGGGGCTGGATCCACTTACCCTCTGACTTACCAGAACAGATTTGCCACTTTCTTGAGCAAGAGGACCACCTGTTATTTTGCAAA
Organism: Pitta sordida; assembly: GCA_013390025.1. Taxonomy (NCBI): domain Eukaryota; kingdom Metazoa; phylum Chordata; class Aves; order Passeriformes; family Pittidae; genus Pitta; species Pitta sordida. The sequence goes on from WEKX01005044.1 coordinate 494,631, forward strand.
GGCTGAATTGATCAGTTCCTTAGGCAGGACTACAGGTGTTGGAGTCTGCAGATCTATGAGTAGGGTGTGCACAGCCTTACCTTGCAGCTAACGTGACTGTTGCTTGTATAAGGCTAATTACTGGACATGTTCCTCCCAGGTCTCTGTTACGTCTGTGTTTCGCCACAGCTAGGGCTTACCCTCATTTCAGACCTAGTGGCTGGGAGGAAACTGGTCTGTTCCCTGAAGGAGAGAGGCTGCTGGCCATATGTTGCAGGGAGCAGCTTTCTGGGATTAGCACCACCATGCAGTGATGTGTGGGCATGCCGAAAGATGGGGCTCTTGCCCTCTGTGTACCCTGTGCCTTCAGTGAAGGGAGAAGCTGGAGCGTGGGCTTGTTCCAGACAGAGAGCTCTCGCCAGCTCCTCTGCAGTGCTTTGATCACACTGGTTTGTAGCTTCTGATGGAGGTGCTGAAGGGCAGGTGTCCCCGGAGGGAACTGCAGGGGATTAAGTGTATTCTTAACATGGTTCAGAGTTCTTGCATCCAGGGGCAAGCTTATTTAACTGTATCTCCTGCCCTGGGAAGGATATGAAGCACCTTTTTGCATACAGGCCTGATTCTAGTGGATCTGTAAGTTCCCCAAGCACCATGCAGTACAGCCTTGAGGCTCTGCTCTCCCTATTTGGATCTGCACACAATTATTTTTGCAGCAGCAGAACAAAAAAGCTATGTTGATAGATAAAAGGTTTTCAAGAAGTATCTCCCAGACTCTGGCATCCATGAATGGTTCAGTTGGTGCTCAGAACAGTTTAGATGGTTGCTGTTCAGATAGTACAAAAGGCCAGGATTTCCCATGACATGTGGAGCTGGAGCTAAATTTGAGTCTTAAAAGTTCTTGGATATTGCTAGAGGAAGTTTTTAATCTAAGAGTTCTCTTCTTCCTTGTACAGCACCAGTACTGAGTACTTGTACCTCCATCCCTGTGCTTGCAGTGAGGAAGCTGTGTTCCAGGTGGAATGTAAACATGAGATCCCACCAGGCTTCATGTGCTGTGAATCAGGTCACATTGTGTCTTTGACCCTCTTGCATCCTATGTGAATGTGAAATGATGATTCACCTTTTGGATGAAGGAACACTGAAATGCTTTAGTGAGGAGCTGGCAGGGTCCTCCCAGCTTCCCTACCCACAACCTTCCTGGGTCCTGTGCTGAGGCACAAAGCTGTCAGTGCATCACTGATCTTGGAACTAGTGAAATCCTTGGAGAATGTGTTCTCTCATCCATGGCATCTTTCTGAGGGTATCACTGCTCTCTCAGAAGTTGCTGGGAGCAGCTCTGCCATGACAATTCTTTGTCTTGTCTGCTTAAATGCTTTACTACCTCTCTTGTGTCCTCAGTCTGGACAGTGCTTTGAAGGAGAAGTCCAAGCCGGTATCTGAGCATTTCAGAGCAGAGAAAATGAAGCAGGCCTATTACTTGATGCAGAAGATACCTGACCAGGTATGAAACAACCTCCTTAGATAATTGCACCATCCTCCTAAACCCTTGTTCCCTCCATTCTCACAGGTCTAACCCCAGTCAGATTGTGCCCCTCTCTGGGGTCAGCCAGATGATGGGGCACACTTGGGCTCCAGTGGGTTACAAGACCACTGATCAGAAATAAATGGGGTTTGCTTAATCCACTGACTCTCTGACTCATCTTTACATTAAAATAGGCATGTGCTGAGGGGCACATTACCCACCAGTTCCCAAACAGATCCTGAGCACTGCCTATTCCTCCTCATGTCTCTGTGCAGCTCTTACAGCCTTTGCCTGCTGACCCCATGCAGGTTAACAAGGCCTCTGGCCTTGTGTGCCTCCATTAAGCGTGTGTGTGAGAGAGGTTTGGCTGCAGAACTGGGGACCTCCTCAGTTCCATGCAGTGTTGATATCACTACTGAGTCTACAGTTCTTCAATTTCCATGTGGCCTGTGTCCCAAAGATCTCAAACACATGCTTGAGAGATGCTTGTACCTGACCCTGGGTTGCTCTTGTCTGCAGGATTTTTATTCCTCTGTCTTGGACATCCTGACCCCAGATGATGTTCGCATCCTGGTGGAGACAGAGGATGAGTATTCCCGGCGTGGGCAGTTCGAGCGGGTGTTCCCCAGCCACATCTCTATGCGGTACCTGCGCTTCTTTGAGCAGCCACGTTACTTCAACATCCTGGTGACCCAATGGGAGCTCAAATACTACTTGAACAGACACAAAGGTAACTGCCTTCCTAAAGCCTGGTGCAGACACCTGAGTCAGGTAGGATGTCTGCTGGAAATTGTGGGAGACTTTTGAGCCATGCGTGTTGAGGGGGAGCTACCTGCCTGCTCAACTAACACATAGGAAATACGTTAGCCTCCCAATCTGCTTCAGATATCACAAAAAGCTTATTCTGAGTTGATAAGAGATGATGACTGTTGTGGTGAACACAGCACCAGCACTTCTAGGTGGCCAGTCTCTTACTGTGTTTCTCTGCCCACTTTTGAGGGAGAAACAGCTGGAGTTGCTGGGCTTTGCTCCTTACAGGTGATCTGTGAAGTGAAGGAAAAATTTGGCCTATTCCCTGGTCTCCTGCAGCTTTCTAATTGATGAAAAACTGTCAACACGCAGATGGAAATTTTTCCTAAGCACTAGAAATCTAGCTAACGTTTCCATCCTTCTTGGACACAATTCTGTATTTTAATAAAAAATATCCTTTAATGAGGTTGGGCTGGACCAATTCCTTCTCACCCAGGACTGTCTTTATCAGGGTAGCTGTAGAAGCTATTTCATAGAGAGAGTCAGTGAGGTCTAGCATAAAGGGTTAGAGAACATAAAAAGAAAGACTGTGGCTCAGGGCTTTCCGTCCAGCATCTGATCTGGTTGGAGAGGCTTCTGCAGGAGCCAGCCCTCTGCTGCAGTGACCATATGTATGCTTCTAGCCTGGCTGTCATGCAGAGAAAAAAGAAAAATGCTTTTGTCACTTTTCACTGGTGTTAAAGCAAATATCAAAGGGGTCAGTAACAGTCGTTCACAGCAAGACGGAAACTTCATAGCCCTCTCCAGCTGCGCTGTCAGCATGTATCATCCTTTGCCTTACTAATACCTTTGCTGGATGCTCTCCCGTCAGCTGGAAGAAAGATCCTGTCATCGTTCTCACTGAAGTGCTGCCCTGAATTTTGCCACTTAGGCCAGGGTCCTGGTTCAGTGTTTCAGCTTCCCCAAAGCCGCCCAGTGAGCAGATTTACTCTACCCCTCATTGCTCTTCACCTCTGAGCAGAAACCAACCTCCTGCTGTCCCCTTCCTGTTCCCCCATGTTCCATGCAGCCCTCCTTTCTCCCTAGCCAGCAAGGTGCAAAGCCTGGGCTGATACATGGACTGAGGATAGGGTGTCTGAGCTGCCCTGCTCCCCTCAGCCCCCAGCACATGAGTTTTTTTTACAGGGTCCTGAGACTTGCTGAAAGGTCAATAAGGAGCAGGTTTTGGACAGCCAGGATTTCTTCTATAGCCAGGATTGGTATCATATAGCAAACTGCAGTAATCCCAGCTGGACAGCATCAAGTTCTTGGCCATTGCTCTGCTGGTTCTTAAATCTCAAGGCACCTTAGTTTCTGCTATGACCCTGAGGCTCTTAAAAAAGAAAACAGGGCGGGTGAATCTTATTGAGAAATACTGATTTCTCAATATTTCTGGATTAGCCAAGAGCTTGGCTGTAGTGGGGACAGCTAGCAGGAATGTGTGGAGGAAGTAGAGCCTATTCAGTGCAAATGACTCGGCTTCAAGATGACCTTGCTGTGCTCTGGAGCACCATGTCTTGTGTGCAGTGGGAGGAATGATCCTTTCTAGTCACACCAGTGATGAGCTTGTTTCTCTCTGTCAGGGGTGGAGACCAGGTCTCAGCCCATGTTGAGCTCTGAATGAATCCCTGCAGGGAGGAGATGATGCACTGGGATGCTGCAGCTGATAAGTGCTGTGCAAGGAGAAGGTTGCCTGAGTTTCCCTCCTCTGGGAAAGAAGCTGCTGACAGCAAAGCTGTTCTACATTTGCATTGTAGGAACTTTCACCAGTGCAGCCCAAATCAAGTGCTGCTGTTGACAGGCACTGGTCTCAGGGGGACAGCCAATCTGGTCTAATTTGGCAAATCCTATGTTGCCCCAGTTTCTCTGTTTTGCTGAGCCTGCTGCACGAGGTGTCTTGGCTCCCTGGGAGGAAGGCAGTCTCGGCAGCCCACGCACTGGTGTTTGCTCTGGTGTTTGTTTGTACAAAGGGTGAATGCCCTTGGTTTACCCCATATTTGCTGGTGCTCAGGCACGTGTTCAAGTAGTCATTGCATAGCTTGTTCTGCGTGGTTAGTCCAGCTTATTTACATGCCCCAAGCTGGGAAGGCTTAACTCTCTGCAAACCTCACTGTTCATTTTCACTTGTCTTCTGTCACTTCCCAGGTCTGGAGCTACTGAGGAACTGGTGTGTCAAGGGGTACCACACTGGGGCAGGGACAGATTTGGCCCAGATGGTGCGTATGACTGTGGATAAGGTAGGCAGAGATGGTTATTTGCCTGAGTTGGGTAGAGAGCCTGTTTGTTCTGCTTCCTCTGGATTCTGCCTTACGTGTTTGCCACCTTCTTCTCTGTTTGCTTCCATGAGTCTGGAAAAACCCATGCTGTGCTATTTCCCACTAACATGAAGTAATGAACCGTATATCAGATCTGCAAGTATTTTGCATTTGAATATCCTTGGGTGTACTAGGCAGAGCCCTACATATTTGGCACCTGGCCTGCCCTTTTTTCCCCTCTGCGAGGGAGACATCTCCGTCTGTCAGTCCTATGCCTTACAGCAGACTGATCCACTGAAAGAAACCCACTCTTGTGACCTCGAGATGCTCTACTCCCACTTTCAGCAGAGAGATTCATTAGGCAGAGAGCAAAGACTGCTCTGTTTGCTATTCTGGGAACAGTCTGGTGGCAGTGACAATGTGAGGCAGCTCTAGCTGAAGCTCTCTGGGGCAGCCTATGGCAGAGCACAGCAGGTTTGAGGGATTTTTGCCATGACTTAAAAAGCCGTTCTCGTGTCTTTCTCTCTTCCTGTAGTGGTCGTTGCCAAAGTCTTTCTTCCTCCAGAAGAGTAGCATTCAATCAAATGGCTTCAACAAACTGGAACTGGGCAGACTGGGGTGAGTTTGCACTGGCCATGATGCACATGGTGTTCATAGTGGGGTTTTAGGGCTAGTGTCCTGCAGGAGAACTGGCAGCAGGGAAAGCAGCTTTAAGGGGAGAGGAGCAGGTTGGTTTGCAGACTCTGAAACCAGTCTCTGCCCTCTGGAGAGCCAACTGGTGGGGCTGGCATCATGTCTGTGCAACTGGGTGTGTCTCCTTGGCACTGTCTGCCCAGTTCGAATGGGAGTGAAGCCCAGAACAGACAGATTGGGTGATGTTTGAGGCTGTCATCATCAGGACATGCTGACAAGATGTTCCTCTCATAGGCACCAGTGCTTCTTCTGTGGGCACTGATGTGGTTAGCAGTGAGAAGAGGCTCTCAGCTGCAGGATGAGCTGGGGGAGGAGTGAGGTCTGCCAGCTTCCCTGAGCAAAGCTGGTCTGCTGGCCCCAACAGCTTCCTGCAGAGAGGTGAAGGACAGGAGTTTGTCTGTGTGGGCCAGAGAGGAGGGAGGCGCACCTCTGGTGTCTGGTGCAAAGGGAAACAACATCCATGTTCCTGTGCCTAGGCCAGGATGGAGCTGGGTTTACATTCAGACACAGAGAGCTCAAGCTGTGACCCTGAAGTCCCATCAATGTTTTGGATATCTGTTGGGGTGGTTGGTGCTGCCTGGGGTGGGAGATGGAGTAGGTGAGCCTGGAAACCCTATCTCCGATTTTCATGTGTCATGTTACTGCAGATGATTGTTGTGCAATGGCCGTTATGGTCATTTCTCACTGTTCCTAAGTGGCACAGGGTCTCCTTTCTCCTGCAGCACACGCCTCCCTTCAGCTCATGAGGACCTCACAAGATGCCTGGAGCCCAGCCCTACTCAGAACTTACCTCTCAACAAGTGCACTGGTGGAGGCAACCAGAGGCCTACTGGCTGCCTCTCGGACACTGCCCTGGTGATGTGACCTGGCAGCCATCATCCTTCCCTGGAGACATATCAACCTACCTCAAAGGAAGAGATGGCAGTTGGCTCTGTAGAGCAAGGGTCGTGGGAGCCACTTGCACACTTGCTGCACACTTGCTTGTGGGGCTGTTTTTAGAGAGGGATGTTTGACTGCGCAAAGGAGAGCTGTGTGACTTCAGTTTTCAAAACAAAGGGCAGAGCCTGAGGAAGTGGGGTTTGTCTGACTGTTGTCATAGGCTGCTCTTATATCTTGACATGGTGATTTATTTGCTCTGTGGTAGCTGCCTGAGCCTGTTCTTATTCCCAAACAGCACAGACTGAGCCCTTGCTCACTTGGGTCTCTGTCCTGAGCTGCTGGCAGCTGAGTCTGCTCTTGCCTGCTGCAGCCTGGGCCCTGGAGAAAAGTCCCCAGCCACTATCCCACTCCTCTGGAAGGAGCAGGGCTCGGGAATTTCAGCCTACCAGTTTAATATTTTCTGAATGCCTGTGCCAACATTCGGCCCTCCCCAGCATCGAGCCCTGGGGAGACCTCAGGCTTGCACATTGCTGCTCAAGAGAGACCACAGAGTAGGGCTGCTGGGAAGGGAGCATCTTTCTCAAGCCCATCAGCTCTCTAGTGTGCCCTGCAGCGTATGTGCATGGACTGCAGGCTTGTGCTCTTCTCCAGGGCTCTGCTCTCTATTTTCTCTTTGTTTCTCAAGGATTTTTATTAAAGTTTAACACTCAGCTGCACTTCTTCTCTCATCTGTCTCCCTTTGTCTGATTTCTGGAGTGCAGCTCAGCTCTTCCCATGCTTCACTGGGCTCCAATACCAGGAGGGTTTGTGCTACCACCCTGCTTTTTCCCTCTTCTTCCTTGAGTGGGGGATAATTCCTGCTGTCCTGTACTAGGTAGGTGTGCCATCATCCAAGCTCACTGCCTTAGGTCCTGTGGATCTTTAACCATGAGCAGTCCAGCCTTACAGCAGGGGGAGAAAGAGTTGGTTGCTGGTTCAGGGTTATGTTCCCCCAGTCTGGTAGCTGGATGCTGGGCACTTGGGCAGGTTGCTGGGGGCCAGAGCCTAATACATGAGCCCTGGGGCTTGCTTAAAGCCCTTGCTTCCCCTCTCTTCGTAGCCCCCCGTTGCCCGGAGCTGGGCCCTGTTTCTCCGGTCTCCTTGGTGACAATCTCATCTCTCCTCGGCTTCTCTCCAGCACCTGAAAATAGCCTCCGAAAGTGGAGATGCCTGCTCCCTTCCCTGCTGCCAGCACCCGCGATGGCCAGGCTGGAGCTCGGCTGCTCAGCACAGCTGTAAGGGCCCGCCCCCATCGCCTCCCCCACCGCTGCGAGGAACGGGCCACCCGGCGGGGCCCAGCTACGTTCTGTCACCCCAGTAACGAACCCCCAGCCTCGTCCCTCTTCCTTCTTGCCATGAGGCAGCACCAGGGGACTCTGCCACCCGCCATGAGCCAAATGTCCCTTGGAGCCAGCCCTGTCCCTTAGCCCGGCAGCCACTAGCTCGCTCGCCCACGGCTGCCCCGGGCCGGCTCGACAGCTGGGCCAAGGGGTTATTTAAACCTCCCTGAAATAGAAACGGAGCCGGGAGCGGGCGGTGGACGGGCAGGAGGGGGTGGCCCCACTGCAGGGAAGGAAGCTCCCCAACAGGTCGGGCTGCCCCCGCCGTGGGAGCGGGGTGGTCGTGGAGAGTGAGCCGCAGCAGAACTCCGAGCAGGGGCGAGCAGGGCTGGCCGGCGTCGAGGACAAGGGGTTTGCAGCCGCCGTCCTCCCACTCTGCCCCCAGCCATTCCTCCATCGCCCCTTTCTCGGATCCCCAGGGCCAACGGTGTCCTGCGAGCGCTGCGCGGCAGTGTCGGCGATGTCCCCCCCCGCGGCGGTGGCGGGGGCACGGCTGGCATTGCTCTCTGACACCCTATCTGCCAGGGCCACGCCAGCCGCGGGCCCAGAATAGCAGCGCTGCCCCGCAGACAGTCAGCATGGAGCGGCTCCGCGGTCCCGCCGTGTCCCAGGTACCACCAGGCTGGGCGGGGGGCCCGGCCCGACAGCCCCTCGCTTGGGGACAGGCTGTCCCCGAGGTGGGGGAATGTGGGGGCCGCCGGGCCCCTTCCCACGGACATGGAGCCGTGGGCACAAGGGCGCTCTTGTCGTAGCTGTCCCCAGACCCTTGGGAAGGTTTGGGGAACGTTGGTGCAGGATCTCCTCCATACCGGGGCTGGCTGCTCCTTAGGGAGTAGTCCGTGTCCCCATGCCTTTGTTATTTTAGGGTGGCCTCTAAACATTAGTTCTGTCAGGAGGGCTTGGGGATGGGGTTGTTTTTTCTTCTGCATGTGCTACTGTGTTTAGTTAGGGTCTCCTGGGGGCTGGGTGACACGGAGTCAGGCATCTGGCCCTGTGGCTTCCTTCCTCCTGGGGCTGACCCCTTGTTATTGTAGATCCCCTGGGATAGACCTGCTCCCCGGGAGGAGGCCATTGGCACAGGCGAGGCTCCCGGCACGAGAAGCAGCAAGACTGGGATTTGCACCTTGGGGTTGGGAGAGGATGGGTGCAGAGCTGCTGTGGGACCTGCTGGGCTCCAACAGCAGAGACAGAAGGTGGGAGGTCCTGCCATCCATGCTCTGCTCTGCTCTGGGGACCCCCACTGATCCCCCAGTGCAAGGGGACAAACTGGGTGTCCTGGCCTTGAGCCACCATGGAGGCTCTGGGGATCCTGGGCTGGTGGGGGGCTGCCCAGAGAGACTGAGGGCTGAGCCCCACTCACATCCCCACCCTGAAAGGACAGTCCTCTCTGCCTAGCTTGGGTGGGCTACAGCGGTTGAGTGGGTGCAGGCAGCATCCATGGGTGGGGGAAAGCCTGGGCTGCCTCTTGCTGACCCCTCCTTGCTGTGTGCCCTCTCAGGTGGCCCTGCTGGATACTGCTGCCTGCCCTGAGGAGGAAGGTGGGTGTAGCAGGCAGAGTCCAGATGTGTACGAGGGGTGACTGCCTTATCATCACTGCCTGTGATGAGTGCATCGGTCCTCTGCCCACCGTACCCATACCCCTCGTCATTCCACTGCTCGGCTGTAGTGCACCCCAGGCTGGAGAACTGCAGTGTTATGTGCTGCCCCTGTGGAGCAGGGAACAGGAGCTCTGCGGGGACCATACCCTGCTCCCTCCAGGCAGGAGGTCCTGAGACTCACTGGCTGGGGCTGGGATGGCTTTTCCCACAGAGTTCCCAGAGGCCCTATGCCCCAGGGAGGAGGAAGAGGAGGAGGAAGAATACAGGCGAAGGAGATCTGTCACCTTCATGCTGGGAAATGAGATACTGGGACTGGGCCCAGAAAGTGAGTTTCAGAGCCCAGATGCTGAGGTCTACATGCACTTCTTGAGGAGCCACTGCTGCTATGATGCCATCCCCACCAGCTGCAAGCTTGTTGTCTTCGACATCTCCCTGGAGGTGACAAAGTGTGGGATCAGTGGGGTCGGACAGTTGAGGAGCAGTCTTGGGACCCACTGATCCCCTTCCCACTCTGCCAGCAGATCAAGAAAGCTTTTGTGGCACTGGTGGCCAACGGGGTACGCGCCGCCCCACTCTGGGACAGCAAGACACACAGCTTTGTTGGTGAGTGGCAGCAGCACTGCCTGGACCCCTCTCTGGCCTGGCAGTGAGAGTGCAGGCAGCACTGCCAGCCCCACGTGTCTCCACAGGTATGCTCACCATCACCGACTTCATCAACATCCTCCACCGCTACTACCGCTCACCCCTAGTGAGTGTGATGAGGAGGGCACAGGGGATCAGGGCATGCATGGGGCAGGGAGGGCCTGTGCCACCTTTCCTGGTCCCCTCTTTATCACTAAACCATCACCAGGGGATGATATTGGGCCAGGCCAGCATCTGCTTGTTGCCTCTCTGTCTGGCACACAAAACATAATTCCTGTGCTTAGGGTGATGGGGTGGGATGCCTGGGGAAAGAGGCAGTCCCCCATGGAGCCATCATGACCAGGACATTTCCCTGCCCTCAGGTTCAGATCTATGAGGTGGAGGAGCACAAGATTGAGACCTGGAGAGGTAAAAATCATGGGGTGATGGGGTTGGCAGGGCTGGAGATGCTACACAGGGCATGGAGGTGGGCTCTGGGTTTGCAGGTTTGCATGAAAGGGCTGGAGGACTCCCTCTTCCACCTTTCTCCCTTGGCAGAAGTGTACTTGCAGGGCTCCTTCAAGCCGCTGGTCTACATCTCCCCAAGTAATAGGTGAGAACCTGTCTACAGGGGAGAGCACACCTCTTAAGGTGAGGGTGTGAGTGCCTGTGTTGCAGCCGTCTCCATGTCACCCACAGCCTCTTCGATGCTGTCTACTCACTGATCAAGCACAAAATCCACCGCCTGCCTGTCATCGAGCCTGTCTCAGGCAATGTCCTGCACATCCTGACACACAAGCGCATCCTGAAGTTTCTCCACATCTTTGTGAGTGCTGGGGCTGTGTGTGCACATGTGGCAGGTGTGAAGGGGCAAAACCAAAGGTGTCAAGGTGTGTGTAGGTGCCAGCTAAGCCCTGCTCTTCTTCATTGCAGGGCTCTACCATTCCAAAGCCACGCTTCCTGAAGAAAACAGTGCAGGAGCTGTGCATTGGCACCTTTCGTGATGTGGCTGTTGTTCCTGAGACTGCCTCGATCTATACTGCTTTAGAGATCTTTGTGGATCGCCGTGTCTCTGCCTTGCCTGTCATCAATGATGCTGGTACCTGGGGAGGAGGAAAGTGACCCCTCATTTCTCTCTGCCAGCACATCTAGCCAGCCCCATCCCAATCCAAAAACCCTCTCCTGGCCCTTGCGCTGCCCCTTGGGGCTTGGGAAGAACATGGCAGGTGGTCTCCAGGGCCCCCTTCACAGCCCCTGCACTGTTTCTCTTTGCAGGGCAAGTGGTTGGCCTGTACTCCAGGTTCGATGTCATTGTGAGTACCCCGGGTGTTTGCACCCCCAGACGCAAGTATGGTCCCTTGCATGCACTGGTGGGGTGCTCACACATACCTGTGCCCATGCAAACCCACTCCACACGCAATGTCTTGCATGTGCCAGTGCACATGTGCTCTATGCATCCCCAGGGCTCAGTGTCCCCTCTTGTTTGCACCATGGGATGCATAGACACGTTGAGGTGCTAAATGGGGGTCACATCTCCCACAGCACCTGGCAGCCCAGAAGACCTACAACAACCTGGACATGAGTGTGCGGGAGGCATTGCAGCAGCGCAGTATCTGCCTGGAGGGGGTCCTCACCTGCTATCCCCACGAACCCATGGAGGACATCATTGACCGCATTGCCAAGGAGCAGGTGAGTGCCTGGGGTGCCTGGCACCAGTGCTAGCCACGCCTGCCAGCCGCCCAGCCTGTCTGATGCTCTGCCTGCACCCACAGGTCCATCGCCTGGTTCTGGTGGATGAGAACCGGTACCCGCGGGGCATTGTCTCCCTCTCTGACATCCTCCAGGCCCTTGTGCTCACTCCTGCAGGTATTGATGCTCTTAACTCTTAGCCCACGACGCTCCATCTCTCTCCACTTGCACCCTTCATTTCTTTCCACTTCAGGTAGGTGCTGTCCCCTGTCACTGTGTGCCTATCCCCTCCCTGACATTGGGTCACCTGTACCTTGTCACCTCCCTGCTTCAGCCACCTGCTTTCTCTCCTAGCCAAACCAGCCCAGGGGAATGAAGGAGGCTGGGGTTGGGATCTAGCAGCACTGCCTGCCCAGATGGGGACAGCAGGACCTGGATGCTGCTTGTCCCAGGGTACACAAGGATTGTAGGGATCCCTGGTATTCATGAGGAAGGATTGGGACACTTGCTATGGAGACGCCCTGCCCTGACCCTCATTCAGGCAGCATGCGGAATGCAGGTTTTGCAGGTTCCTGGACTTTGGGCTGGATGAAGGTTTTGGGGTGTGATGGACACCAAGGCAATGGCTATTCTTAGTCTTGCCTCAAGTCTCCCCTGGGATCTGAGCACCTTCAGTGCCATTCCCGGGGTCACACAGGGGACAGATCTCCACTCACACACCCACGACATGATGCCCACCACTAGCCCTGTGCACACCATGGCTGACCCATGGGCTCCAGCTGGCAGAGGCCCCCATCCCCTTTACCTGCAGCAGCTCCAAAACTGCTCCAGGGACACGGTTCACTCCCAGGTGGTACTGGGACCATGTTGCTCGACTGCCTGCAGCTGGCTCTGCTTGCCCACTGCCGGGCGAGTCCTCACTGGTGATGGGTGAGCATGGTGTTGGCACCCACCATGGCATCTCTTTAGAGGTGAAATGGGGACAGGAGAGGTGACCCTGGTTCACAGATGCTTCCCAAATGTAATGATGCTTTCCTAGCAGGCTGGGGAGGAAATGGGCTTAGGACAGCCCTGTGTCCACTAGTTTCCCCATCAGTGCCCAGATGCTCTGCACAGGACAGGACTGGGAATGGGGTGTGTCAGCGGAAGATGGGATAGCCCCCCCTTTCCCTCCATTTCACAATCATGGTGCCTTTGCTTACCCCATCCCCAATGCCCACAGGGTTGGCTGTGTCAGGAGCTTCAGGGGGCCACCAGAATGTTCCTCTCCAGGCCAGCTGCTCTCCCTCCTATCCCAGAGCTTGCATCCAAGGAATGGAGGCAAGACCCCAGTATCCACTGGGATGGGTTGGGAGGGCCATGCCACAGGGTGCCCAGTCCAGCACTGTTTTGGGATTATGGCCTTGCATGCTCTCTTGCCCTGCAGGCATGGATCAATCCTCACTCTGAAGACACCAGGGAAATGCAGCTGTTGTCTGACTCAGGGGTCTCTTGCGTGGCCTGTAAGAAGGAGGCTTTGGTCTGAAGGCTCTCTGTGGGGAGGATCTGCCTGTTGACCCCAGTCCTGGAGCTCGTCTTGAGTACAGGGCCAGATCCTGCCAGCCTTGGGGAGGCAGAAAGTGTGGAAAAGGAGGCATAAGGGGTGCCTGCTGCCAGTGAGTGCAGAGTGATGCTCAACAGACAGTGTGCTGGAGGAACTGTGACATGCCAGCATGGACACCCACACAACCCCAGAGGACCTGGCCACCCCACTCCCATCCTGCTGCCAGATTTGAGCATTTCTGTTGTGGCTCCTTCCTGGTGAACACAGTCCCAGCTTTTGTGCACGGTGCCTGGTAGCATAGGCTCAGCTGCACAAAGAGGCTTATTTATTGTAGGGTCACTGGGGCTGGAGCTCCCTGGCAGAGGCACAGTCTGTGCCAGAGCTGGCACCAGGACAGGCATCTGCATGGGGACCCTGTGCACGTTTTTGGGTGGGCAGGGGATATTTATTTATTTGTTGGTCTGTTGAGCCTCACTATAACAAAGTAGCCTGATCGAAGAACTGCCTCTTTCCTTTCTGGAGTAAAACTGAGCATATCTCCTCTGGAGAGAGCTGAGCTTGGGAGGAGGTACTGGCTGCTTGGCAAAGCTGGGGCACTGAGCCTGGAATGCCAGTGGCATGGGCACAGGTAGCACCTCTGCCCATGGAGGTAGAGCCAAGAGGATGAGGAATCAGGACAAACAGCCTTGATTACAGTGGTGGTGTGCAGGTCTCTGGGAACACTGGGCAAGTGACAATGCAGCCCCTGCCTGTGGCTACTACCAGCTCAGAGCCCTTGTGATGGCCCTGGGTATCAGCTCCATGTCCCCACTTGAGGATGGAGGGTGCTGAGATAATCTTTCTCTACCTGCCTCGCCTGGAGGGAGCCCTGCCATTCCCGTAACTATCAGTATCAGAGTGCAACAAGGGCTGATAGTGGAAAGTCCTGGGTGCTTAACACCCCTTCTGTGCTGGCTGGCTCTGCCACGGGACATGATACCAGTCCTGGGTGGTGACAGACCTCCTCTCATTGTGGGGGACGTGCTGTGTTATTGCTTTGCTTTCCCAGGATCAGGGCTGGTTCTGTCCCTCGGGAGAGGTGCAAAACCCAAACCCCGCCAGCCCTCAACCCTCCCGTAGGAGGCAGGGGGGAAACTAAGGCACAGAGAAGCTTCTGAGGCCAAGGTCAGCTGTTCAGAGAGAACCCAGATGCCCTGGCTCCAGGCACAGATCCACGCGCAGCTACACAAGGACGGGATGAAGGAGACACCGAATGGCTGCAAGCCCCCTCCCTGCTTCCCCTCTGCCCTGATAGAGCAACTAGGTCCCCAACACAGCCCAGCTGGGCATAAGACAGAGGAGACACAGTCCCTTGAAGTGTGTGAAAGGCACAGCAGTTCCCCAAGCCTCCTGCTGATTTTGGGTAGAGGGATATTAGTGCCCCAGGAGCAATTTGGGGACAATCTCTCATATCCCCCCTCTTTCCCACAGTCAGGCTGGAAGCCCCACAGCCCAAGCTGGTTTGGCCTTCCTGTCCCTCCTTGTGGAGCAGTGGGGGTTCTCCATTTGGCACCCAGGCTTGGGGGTGGACGTGCAGTCAGGGGGCTTCTGGGCGAGCAATGAACTCCAGATTGATGGGCTTGTCAGCGACAAGGACAATGCGGGACACAGACGTAACCTCCACACCACGGGGGTCTGGCCGCACCTCAAATGCCTGGATGATCTGTGGGAAGAAAGAGGGTGACAGTGCTCTGGGGACTCCCTGGGGATCCCATCCCAACTCATGGCAAGATATGCAGAGTGAGGGGGTCCCTACTCACCCTGGCGAGAGCCAGATGCATCTCCAGCTCAGCAATGCGGCGTCCGACACAAGCACGAACCCCATAGCCAAAGGGGATGGAGCTGAAGGGGTGGTGGGGGGAGCCATATCCACGGAGCCAGCGCTGTGGCAGGAACCGCTCAGGTTCAGGGAAGTAGGTCTCGTCGTGGGACATCGCATAGTGTGCCAGGACAAAGAGGGTCTGCAGGGCAGTAAGTGGGGGTTAATGAACCCACCCAGCCCCACTGAGTGCAGTGGGGGTCCCCATGCCCCAGACCCCACTCACATTCTTGGGAAAGAGGTAGTCTCCGATGACAATGTCCTTCTCATAGAAGACCCTGGCGTTGGTGGGCACCACAGGGTAGACCCTGTGATATGGGAAGAGTTAGTGGGGGCAAAAGACCCAAATGGAGATCCCAGTGGGGGATAGCAGCAGGCAGGACAAGGAGGAGCACCTCCTGCTGCTCAGCAGCTCCCTGGGGAGGAGGTGGATGTATGTGATCCTGAGGAAGTGAAATCCAGCCTTGCATCCTGCCTGGTTGATGCATCCCCCTGCAGAAGGGGCTGGTGACTAGGACCTCAGGGCAGGGATAAAGCTGGGCTGTACCTCAATGTCTCCTTGATAACAGCCCGAAGCATTGGCAACTTGGGAATATCCTCAGCAGCAGGAAACCGGTTGGCAGGCACAACAGCTTTCAGCTCCTGGTACAGGGTCTCCTGGATGCCTGGGTCCCGGGAGAGGTGGTACAAGGCCCAGGACAGTGTGTTGGAGGTCTGGAGGGGCAGAGTATCAAGGGGAGTGAGGGGATTAGGGGTGGTACCTGAGCAGCCTTGTACCAAGCACAGCACTGGTACATCCCTGCTCCGGTGTGCAGAAAAGTCAGGGGTGAGGGGCAGCAGGCACTGGGGAAAGTAAGGCAGGGAGCAGGGGAGGGAGCAGAGCAGAGGACAGGGTCTGTGCTGACTCATGCCTGAGGGTATGCCCCTGTGGAGCATCAGCCACCCAGCCACCGGGCCAAATCTTACAGGAGCATGGCCCTGTAGGTCCCCCTGCACATGGAGCTCAGCAGAAGTCTCCTGCCAGAGGCTGCCCAGCTCTCACCGTGTCCACACCAGCCAGCAGCAGCTCAGCCACGCTGCCGTAGACCTCATCCAGGCTGAGTCTGCCACTGGCCAGCAGGTAGCTCAGGTAGCCAGACACCTCCTTGCCGCGCTCTACCTGCCCCTCCAGCTCCTCCATCTTTCGGTCAATCAGGGTCTTGCCTGCAGGGACAGAGAGTGGGACCCAATGCTGACACAGTGAGGGCTGCCAAAAAGACATGTGACCAGGGACTGCTTCACTTTTGAATGCCCTTCAGGCGTCCAACCCCACCAGGCCAGGCCCCCACTGTCACCGCTTACCGAAGGCAAAGATGGTGTCCCAGCTGTCCAGATAGCGGTCCCAGAAGGGCAGCACCTTGCGGCTCCATCGGGGCAGGACGGTGGCAAAGATGGAGTTCTTGAACATGAGGTTGATGGAGTCAATGAAGCGCTGGGTCTCAGCAGGGACCTGCTGCTTCAGGCACCCAATGCGGGTCTCGAAGAGGATATAGGAGATCCCTATGGGTGACAGACAGCATGCAGACCCCCGGGGAGATGGGAAGAGTGGGGCAGGGCAGGGGTGAGGAAGAAGACCCCCCTACCTTCCAGGGCAAAGCGGTAGAGCAGGTTGGCCACGTCCCCCACCAGCACCCCCGAGGGGCTGCGGCTCCGCTCCTCCCGGAGCCGCACCATCAGGTCAGACACCACCTCCCCGATGGCATCTGCATATAGCACCGCCTCCGAGGGTTTCAGCAGCCTCTTGTTGAGGACCTGGCGCAGGCGGTACCAGCGCTCCCCTTCCCTGGACGGGGACAAGGCTCAGCGTTTGGGGTACAGGTGAGAAAAGGGCAGTGGCTGGAACCAGTTGCCCAGCTCTTGCATGCATACTCCCCACCCCAGCCTGGAAGCGTCACAGTGGTCTTTCCACCTGCCATGATTTCCACCATGCCCTTCTACTTGGTGGAGATATTCAGCTTGTAGGAGAGGAAGCAATGCAAGGTGCCACCTGGGCACCTAAGGAAGGGACAGGAAATGTGTGCTACCCCACGGAGCACAGCCAGGGCAGGACTCACTCAGTGAAGGGTCCATAGGGCAGGTGCCGGGTGTCCCGGTGCTCCTTCCACAGGGCCATGTCGCTCCGCATGGGGTACTTGCCCTCCTGCCGTAGCAGCTGCTCCAGCACCACTGGGCTCCCGATGTTGATGTTCCTATAATGTCCGAAGGTTGACTTCCAGATAGGGCCATAAAGGCGTCGGGACATCACCTGTGAGGCATCAAGCTGGATCAGATTCTCCCTGCCCCACTGTTGCCCTGCATGTGCCCAGCACCCTCTGCACCTATCCCACAGACCCCTCAGCATCAGCTGAGCTCGAGCACCTGCCTCATACCCTCCAGGCTGGCACCATCCTTCAAGTGCTCTGTAGATGGCCTGGGCTAGTGTCTCCAGGCTCATTACCTCTGCCAGCATTAAGCACACCAGGCACTGACTCCCAGCACAGACTTGCATATCTCTTACCCATCCCAGAGATGCAAGGAGAGCCTGGTGGGTCTTTCGGGGAAGGAAGACCAAGAAGGGACAGCAGGGACAGGGACAATTGCCAAGCACAAGGCTGTGCTAAGATGCAGGACCATTGCAGCAGCCATTAGCAGGTCCAAGTCCTGCTGCTTCCAGCATGGCCCCAACTTTGCTTAACCTGCAGATAACAATCCCTGTGTGGGTCCTTGAACTCACCACCCAATAACGGTCGTTATTGATTAGTGGTGGGAGAGCATCTCTGAGGACAGGTTGCTCCCAGAGCAGGCTGTCACCTCTGGGGCATGGCCCTGGGGTCACAGGCTTATGAGCCAGCTCGGCGACATCCACCAACATCTGTCCTGCTCTGGGCTCCATTGGCAGTATTCCCTCTCCTTGCCTGTACCCAAGGGTGCCATGCCCGCTTCCCTGCCAGGGAGCACTGTGACCCCCAGCTGCATCCCTTAGGGGCATCTGGGCACCCCTTTGCAAGTGAATCTGCACAGGCCCATGTCCAAGGGGTGCTGTCCATCCTACCCAGACACTGCCAGAACCCCTGCAGAGCATGGCCAAGCATCGGGGGGCTGCGGGGGACCTAGCAGGGAAGCCGTGGTCCCCATTCCCCGTGGCTGCGGGGATGCACGTGGTACAATCTCCCTTGGTGACTGACTGCATCGCAGCCTGCACCCGGATTCAGCTGGATTCGTCACTACAGGGAGAGGTTCCTCATGCATGGTGGCAGGAAGAGGGAGGGCGGGGAGCAGCCGTTCCAGTACCACGGGCATGGGGCAGCTGTGCCTTGGATTGAATCCAGACTATGTGGGCATCTTTCTGCAAAGTCAGCCTGTGCTTAAAGTCCCGAGGGTGGAGGGAGCACAAGGGAGTTCCCTTGCCTACTTCCTAAGATCCCACTGCCCTGTAACAACCCCTTCTCCAACCAGCAGTGCCTGGTGCTCTGAGGTGCCAGGGCAGCCTGATCCTGCACGCTTTTCTGGCCGGTCAGAGCTCCAGGGTGCTGGAATACGCTGCTTGGCTTGCAGCCAGCCAAACCCATCACTTGCTTCATCCGACGTATGAGGAAGTATTGAGAGAAGAAAACAAACATCTTTGCCTATCCCCAATCTGCCCAGAAACCTGCTAGTCACCTGCCCACCAAACCACTGCCCCTCCAGCTTGTCACTGCCAGGTCACCCGGTTCTGCTGGCCCTTCTCCACACTACAGGCTCCAGCGTCACCCTACGGTGCCGGGGTGCTCCCCACCACCCAGCCCCTTCGTTCCCTGCTCTGCCGCCCCCGCTCAACTCCCTGCCGTCACTTGTTGGCAGCTCTCCTCCTCCCTGGAACCCATCTCCCCTTACCCCCAGCCCGCATCCCCTCCCTCGCTTGCAAAGCCACTCAGGGTACAGCATCCTNACAGCGCGTTGAGCGTCGCGCACCGGGCACCACGCACCGGGGACCGAGAATCGCGCACCCGGTGCGCCGCGCAGCGGGTACCGGCCCCGGTGCCGGCTGCTGCGCACTGGGTACGAGGTACCGGCTGCTGCTCAGGGGGGACCGGGCGCTGGACAGTGCATACCGCGCACCTTGTGCCGCCTGCTGCACACCTGCTGCCGGGCCGTGGATAGCGGCTGGAGTGTACTGAATGCTCGTTACAGCGCACTGGGTACCACATCCCATACAGTAAATAGTGGACACTAGACACTGCTCAGCGGCTTCACATGCCACGCACCGGGTGATAGGTACTCGGAACTGGCATGAGTGGAGCACAGTACCATGTATCAGGTTCTGAGTGGCACGTGTTGCGCATGATGGCGCTATGCACTAGGCAGCTGTCAGCCATGTGCATGGCAGGCACAGCACCCATGGTGCAACAGAACATGTGGCACCAGGTGCTGCACAGTGGGAATTGCATATGAGCAGTGGGTGGTGGGAACTGCTCAGCAGGCACTAGCACTGAGCTGTGCACCAGGCCTGGCACAACATGTGCCAGCACCAGCATTGCACTCTGCCACTAAGTAGCACATCCCAGACCCTGCACACCCTGCATTAGTACCAGGCTCAGCACTGGGCCTGCTTGCCCCGATTGACTGAGCCCTCCTGCCCTGCCTCTATCCCCTGCCTCTCATCCCCCTGTGCCTGCCTTCTCCCCCAGCCGTGCAGGATGGTGCCCTGGGGAGCCGGGTCCAAGCTGTTCCGAGGCCTGGTGCAGGCCAAGCTGTCGAGCCCTGAGCAGGGCCCTACTGTGGTGGTGTCTGTGATCATGGATGCAGGGCATCTCCCCTCTGGCGAGCCTGGCACTGCCATCAGGTCCTGGGGCAGGGCCGGGCACTGCTCTGTCCAGGTGTCACTCCTGGGGCATCTGGCACCATGCCTCTGGCTGGGACATCCCAGTGCTGAACATTAACCACCCTTATCGGGTGGTGGGTTCAAGGTCCTGGACAGGGAGGTTGTGTCCTCATGTTGAGCAGACAGCTGATAGCCCTGTGAGCCGCTGTTCTTGCCTTTAGTCCTGCCTCGCCAGGAGGTGGGGGGGTATCACACGCGGGGCTCCAGGCTGATGCCTTGTGTGCTCTCTGACAGCCGGACAGGACCGGGGGTGCAGGACCCGGTCACTCCTGTGCCTGCACACACCTCTGAGGCACCCCAGGCTGGGACAGTCAAGTGTGAGTGCCTGCCGCCATCTCATGGCTGCTCACAGCCAGTTCTGCTGGTTACTCTGCCCTGATCAGGCCCAGAGCTGGGCCAGCAAGAGAGCCCCAGATCCAGGACTGCTGGGGGCCTCCCAGCCTGGTGCCACACACCCTCTGGCTCTCGCTCCCCCCGGCAGGGACGCTTAGGCTTCTCCTAACCTGCTGTCTGCATTACCTCTTGGTGGAGAGTGGGACCCTATGACCTCTTTCAGTTGAAAACCATTGGCTCTTGCAAAAAGAGTAAAAACTGGTAAAAGGTCTCTCACTATCTTTCTTATAAACCCATTTATATATTAAAAGGCTGCAATGAAATATTCCTGAGTGTTCTCCAGGTGGAATAACCACAAATCTCTCAACCTGTCTTCATAGGAGAGGTNGGACCTCGCACTCGTCCTTGTGGGAAGACCGGCTGTACCACGGCAGCGGCTCCCCGGGTCGGTCCCCGCTGTCCCGCAGCCCGCTCGGGGAGGGCAGAGGGGCGCGGTTATCCCGGCTGCTTCCCG
>WEKX01005044.1:515226-587859 GCA_013390025.1 Pitta sordida
GGCGGGGACCGACCGGAGGCTCCGACGGGGCCGCTGCCAGGGCTGTAGGAGAGGTCGTGTAGAAAGAAAGGGGGGTTGGGTAAGTCACACTCCCCCCCCGCCCCCGCCACCGCCTCCCTCTCAGAGCAGCACGGGCCATGACACATCCACGGCCGGACGATGCCGCGAGGAACCGGGGGCACGGCCAGTTCCCAGGAGGTCCCCCCAGCGTGGGGCCAGCTCAGTTGAGCTACAAACGGGGCAGCAAATGCTGCCTTTTTCCATGAGGATATGGAATTGGGAGTGTCAGGTCCCATCTTCTGTGTCACTATGCCCCAGGGTTGCTGCAACCCTACTGACGCCACAGACGCATTGTCAGGTCCAACCCCATCTCACTGGTGGGACCTGGGGATACAGGCACCATGGGACCTCCCCGCTGCCCTGTCCCTCAACCCCTCCACCACACACTGCTCATGGAGGGTCCTGGCTGCTGGTCCTGTTGAGGTGAAGGGACAGCTTCTTTACGTGACTTGTGCAATGTCACCCAGGAACTGGAATTTTTTCCCAGAGCTGCATCCTCTAACCCTGATTTGTTCTCCCACAGCTGGTGGGGGGCAGGGGGGAGAAGTGGGGTGTCCCAGGGGAGGGCATCCCTTGACTCACCCCAAGGAAAGCCCAGGCTGTGAGAAGGCTGAGCCTGGGTCCCAAGGACTGCAAGCAGTCCACAGCATTTAACTGGAAATGGTCTGTCAGGTCAACTGTGTGTCACCACACTGTCACTGCCTGAGTCATGAGGCATGCTGGGGCTGCACAGGGGGGACATGGGAAGATCAAGAGGGATGTGGACAGATCCCAGGCCTGGAGACAGCTGCTCTTCTCTGATACAGAGTTCAAGTGGGATCCTCTTGGCCTTCTCCCAAAGGTCCCTTTCCCCTCATTTCCCTCTGTCTGAACCTTCAGACCTGGGAAGGGGCTTGGGGACAGCACAAAGTTTTTGAAACAGGAGGAAAATCAAACAGCACAATGGCCATCACACAGAGCTTGGCACCTGACAGCAGCTCTGATCTGGGTCCCCCCTGCTTTGTGCCCCATGGGANAGGCCCCCAGCCATTTTTGTGGCCTCCTCTGAACCTGCTCTAACAGGTTCATGCCTTTCTAGCATTGAGGATCCCAGCACTGAACTCAGTATTTGGGATGGGTTGTCACAAGAATGGAGTGGAGCAAGAGCATCATATCCCCTGCCCTGATGATCATGCTTCTTGTTTTCCAGACTCAGAGGGGATCTACTTTCTGGGCTGCAAGTGCACATTGCCAGCTAATATATTATTTTCAATCCACTAGTATCACCAAGTCCTTCTCTGCAGGGCTGCTTTCCCTCCCTCCCTCCCTCCCTCCCTCCCTCCCCGGAGCCGCTTGGGAACAGGATTCCTGCTGGGATAATTAGCGAGGATTGCGGCAGTTCCGTTCCATCTCCCTAAATTGGGCTGATACGGACCCCGGAGAGATGAGAGCGGGCTGGGCCGAGGAGGGAGCTCCCGACAGGGATTAATCCCAATTATGAACCAGGACAAGCTGCTCCCAGCCCGTCTGAGGAAGGGTCCCGTCGGAAGCAGCAGCGACAAACCCCGCCGGGATTTGTGGCTCTTTGGGATGTATCTGAAGCCACCAGGAACGGCTCCTTTCGATNTTGAGGTGAAGGGACAGCTTCTTTACGTGACTTGTGCAATGTCACCCAGGAACTGGAATTTTTTCCCAGAGCTGCATCCTCTAACCCTGATTTGTTCTCCCACAGCTGGTGGGGGGCAGGGGGGAGAAGTGGGGTGTCCCAGGGGAGGGCATCCCTTGACTCACCCCAAGGAAAGCCCAGGCTGTGAGAAGGCTGAGCCTGGGTCCCAAGGACTGCAAGCAGTCCACAGCATTTAACTGGAAATGGTCTGTCAGGTCAACTGTGTGTCACCACACTGTCACTGCCTGAGTCATGAGGCATGCTGGGGCTGCACAGGGGGGACATGGGAAGATCAAGAGGGATGTGGACAGATCCCAGGCCTGGAGACAGCTGCTCTTCTCTGATACAGAGTTCAAGTGGGATCCTCTTGGCCTTCTCCCAAAGGTCCCTTTCCCCTCATTTCCCTCTGTCTGAACCTTCAGACCTGGGAAGGGGCTTGGGGACAGCACAAAGTTTTTGAAACAGGAGGAAAATCAAACAGCACAATGGCCATCACACAGAGCTTGGCACCTGACAGCAGCTCTGATCTGGGTCCCCCCTGCTTTGTGCCCCATGGGACCCTGGTGGGCCAGGACCTCCTCCCGAGGATGTGAGAGTGGGATGCCGAAGCAAACCCAGGACTGGCATCCCATTATCGCAGGAGACGGGAGGCAGCCCTGGGCTGCTCTCAAGTGGTCCTGGCTGATTAGTGACTTCAAGTGCCTATGGAGTTATTCTAAGTCAAGTAGGCACAAAGGGAGCCAACCTGGGACCGGCAAGTCCAGTGCTGGGCTTTCCTGAAGCGTCCCACATCACCTCTGCTCCCTGCCAAACCAGACAGGGAGGTGTCTCCCCCCTCCAGCTGCTCTCCCTGTCCCTTACTCCTCCTGCAAAAGGCTGTTTACTGCAGCCCAAAGCAAACCTGATTTTATCTCCTGACTCCAGTTTCCTTGGCTGTGGGCCATAGTCGATGCCTCCCACGCAGAACTTGTGAAGCCCATTGGGGGACCCGTGCACAGAGTGGGCTGTGTATGCTGCCACATGACATCATGTTTACGGCCCGCAGGGGCCCAAGGACAGCAGCATCACTCAGCCCAAGAGATGTGTGTCCTTCCCATGGACAGACAGATGGATGTGCAGGGAGCTGAAAGGAGTGGAACTGGCCACAGTGCCATGTCTTTTTGAAGAGGGGTGGTTTCAGCTTCACTACACTGCAAGCCAGTTCCCCCAGCCTCAGTTTCCCCTCTGAGCAGTGGAAAGCAGATCTGGTGCTAGTAGCAAGGGTGCACTGCTGCAGCAGCACAAGGTCAAGCCCTCAATCTGTGCAGAGAGAAAGGCAATTTTTCTCTCCTTGGGATCTAGATGTTCACTTATCTCCCAGGACAGAGCTGGGCCTTTGCTGATACTATGTGAAATTTAGGTTGTTTCGAAAGAGCAACAACATCCAGAGCCACACAGGTTCACTGAAGAGTGCTAAGGCCATTCTTTCTCCTGTCCATCCATCCCCCCATCCATCCATCTACACTTGCATGCAGCTTTCTCAAGCCATCTCTCCATCCATATACCAAGCTGTCTGTACACTCACTTATCCATCCATCAACAAACGCGTGCATCACTCTTCCCATCCATCCTCACACCTACCTGCCCACCCAGACAGTCATCTACCCATTTGTCTGTCCATCCTCCCATTGACACCGCCACCCTGTCACCTCCTGCCTGTCAGTGCCCAAGAGATGCCCAGCCCTCCCTGGGGGTATGGTGTGTGCTGACAGATGTGTGCATGTGTGTGGGACATGCTGGCCACGCAAAACACTGTGGGCAGCGATGTCCCAGGCTGTGTCCAGCCATAGGGCAGGGGCCAGGAGTGCTGCCCAGGGGGAGTGTGGGCAGCGGTGTCCCAGGCTGTGTCCAGCCATAGGGCAGGGGCCAGGAGTGCTGCCCAGGGGGAGGGAGAGCTTTTCTAATTTAAGAATGGGCTCCACAGCTGCTGTCAGCACTAAATGGCTCTGATCTGGGGACAGGCCCTCATCAGCTCTGCTTGCCACCCACTGGTCTGACATGAAAGGGCTCTGCACCCCGATAAGGCTCCAGGTGCTTGGCCCCAGAGGTGAGCAGTACTGTGGCTGAGCCTGGGGGACTCTGAGGACTAAGTCCTACTGTGGCTGTCCCCAAATTCACTGTCACCCCAGCACCCCAGCACCATGGAACTTGTGTGTTTGCATCAGTTGGGAGTTCAGCCCTGGGGGTTGCTCTCTGCTTTGGGCAGTGGATCATGCCCTGTATCATCACCATCTCCCACTGATGACACAACCCGAGGGAGGACTCCATCCTTATCATTCCCTTGGCTGCCACAGGCCTCTCCACTGGCTGCTACTCCACACTGGAGTCCCCTGACTGTGAGCGGCCATGGATGGGGACCATGTTGTTTTAGTAAGATCATTCTCCTCCTGCTGTGAGGTCGCAACCCCAGGCTTATGACATCACAGTGCGCTGCCATGGAGATGCTGGGATGTCACAAACACAGCTTGATGACCTCACTGCAGGAGCAGGAGATGAGGCCAACCTGGGTTTGATTGCCAATGTCCTCAGGAATAAAGGAGGGGAGGGACGCTGGGAAAGTATGCGGCCGCTGAGCGCTGGGGTGTTTGGGTTGGAAATCACCATGCTTTCCCCACAGCGGGAAAGGCCTGTTCCTTCCTCCCCCTGTCCGCTCCCTCCCAGCAGTCAGAGCCCCCCAGCCTTATGGCTGTGGGGCTGAGGGGCTATGGGAGCAAGGCACCTCCATCCCTGCCCTTGGGGCCATGTGGTCGGGAGTGAGAGACAGCTCAGCACAGCAGCAGGGCACCCACTTAGAGGCAGAGGTAGTTCATTGGGGTGTGCAGAATGGGGCATTCAAGGGATGCTTTGTCCCATAAGCAGGGTGGGGATCACCGGGGATGCTGTCACAAGGGGCAGAGTGTGTTGGGGTCTGGGGGAGGTCTTCTCTTTTTCAAGGGAATTTCAAAGCCATGCTGCTATATGGGGATGTGGTTCCCCGTCACAGCACCCTGAAGTGGACCCCAAAGCACCCCTTGGCCCTGCCCAGCCACCCAATAGCTGTACCCTCCCAAGCCCATAAAAAACAGCTTCTCCTGGGGACCAGTCCCCACTGTCTTGTCACCCTTCCCCACTGCAATTGAGTTCTCTGTCCTTCATAGGCCTTTCCACTGGGGAAAGCATGGCTGGTGGAGGGGACAGCCGCCCCCCCACCTCCCTGCTGCAGGGGTGCAGAGGTGTCTGCTCTCCCCCTTCATCCTCCATCATTAATTTCCATCAGTGGCCAAGCGGGGCCAGGGCTGCCCGGGGGTGGCTGAGGAACACAGCGCTTTCCCCTGATAGCAAAAATAAATACATTAAAATTCTTGCAGGAGGCAGAAGAATGCGGGACGGCAGGAAAAAATTGTTTTATAATTTGTAATAACACAAAAGCCAGGGCGGGGGGGGGTGTGGGGTGGGGAGTGAGCTGCGAGAGGCGAGGAAAGGCAGAGACAAAGGATCAGCTGCAGTGGTAGAGGCTGCTTCAGGGTGGCAGTGACATCCCCATTGCCTTGACTCAGTGTCACCACTGTGGCCTTGTCCCCCAAACTGCGTGCCCCTTTGGGTCTCGTTGCAGAAGGGGAGGCAGTGAGAAAACTACTGGGCTGGGAGAGCAGGCTATCGCTCCTCAGCTGGTTAAGCAGGTCTCAGCATCTCTGTGCCTCAGTTTCCCCTTGCTAAAGGGGAAATTTTATGCAATTGTGAGAAAAGCTGTAAAACAGGAGCAAACCCTTGGCATCCTCTCCATCCCAGCCCTTCTGGTCCAGGCACAAGGCAAGGAGCCCACTTTTGTCTACCCTGCCCCACTAACCCCTCTCAAGGGGATTTGCCATAGGACCCAGGCAATAGGGCCAGTTCCCATTATGCGTGCTCAGGACATCACAGCTCCCCCATTCTCCTCCAACCTCATGCAGAGCTAGGACATGATAAGGCGAGTTGCTGAGCACCAGCCGCACCTGCTCGCCGAGACAGTACTCCCGCCTCCCTCCTGCCCCCCCCCAGCTCCCCTCTTCGGGGTAAAATCAAAGGGATTTTTCTGCCCTTAGGAAATCAGATAAAGGCTTCTCACCTGCCCTGCTCTGCCTTTGCGAGGAGGCCAGGCGCTAGGGGCGGGGGGACAACAGGCACTTTCAACACGCCGGCAGATGAGCAGTGCATTGCAGCAAGCTCTACCTGCAAGGGGCTGGGCCCCTGGGCACCGTGTTAGCCTCCCCAAGCCTTAGCAGGGATCTCCCATCCGCACAAGCTACTAGTTGCTGACCTTCCCCTTAAAGTGGTGGGTTTCCTGTAGGGCAGGTAGGATGGAGGCTGGTGAGTGAAGGCAAAAGACAACAGAAACTGGACATGGTGTGGCAGCCCAGACACAGTGCCCAGCTCAGAAAAAGTCCCCATGTCCCTGTGTCCCCATGCTGTGGCCAGGGCAGCTCAGTCCTGGTCACCATGTCAAAGGTGCAGGTGGGAGCCCAGTTCTTGTGTGGGATGGCAGAGAAGGAGCAGGTGTGAAACCTCCAGAGGTGGTGGGAGTCTCTGACCTCCTGTGCCAAGGATGGAGAGGAGAATTGTGCCAAGCTACAGATAAAATTTGAGTCATTTGCTGCTAAATGCTGCTGGTGGGGAGCGAACATGCCTAGATGAAGGGGTCAGAAACTGCTGCTGAGCGAAGCAAGGGGAACAGTGATCGGCAAGCCAGGGACTAGAGATGGGCAAGTGATGGGAGGACAGGAAGAGAGAGCTCAAATTGTTGCTGGAGAACAACAGTAGTGAGAGTGCTCTGCTTTGGCCATCACTGGTGGTAGACAGGCCTGTTTATCTTGGGGTAACCCAATGGGCTGTCCAGGTGCTCAGTAGTGGTAGGTGCAGAGGTCAGTTGAGACTCCCCAGGGTGGCTGTCCCAGCCCTAGGATCTATGGCCCAGATGCTACACGGCTGGCAGCTGCATCCCCAGCCTCTGCTGGTAGTCACAAATCGTACAAGAGGAATCAAAGATTCAGAGCACTGGGAAGGCATTCCTGAGGCTCCTGTGGGTGGAGAGAGTGGGGGCGGCAGCCTATGGGCACTAGTTCCTTCTGTCCCCGCTGCTCAGCCCTGGTGTGGCACTCTGCTACCACAGTTTCCTCCTGCCCCACGCAACTCCTGCTACTCCTCCTGTTGTGATCCAGCACTGGGGGCTGTTTCTCTTCTGGGTCCTGGCTGCACTTGAGAAGAAATCACCATTAAAAAGCTGTCCCTCACTGCACTCTTCTCCTGTTTGCTTTGCTCCTGGGACTGGCTCCCATCCTTCTCCTGTGTGTCTTCCTTCCCCAAGCATACCTCTCCAGAGATGTTGGAGCCAAGTGCTGGGAGATGCTTGTGGGAGTCACTCCTCCAGCATCCCCCGGCAAGACAGAATGATCTGAGGACAGGCAGGCTTATGGAGCCAGGGTTGTGCCAGGGACAGGGGCCACGNCCCGCCCGGCCCGGCGGAGGGAGGCAGCGGGCACCCACCCGCCGGGGCTCCGGCCAGACCCTCGGGGCTGCCCGGCTCCCCGCGGGTGGTTCGGAGCGGGTTCGACATTTCCCTCAGTCCTGGCAGGATGCTACCTTCCTCCCGGACCCAGCTGGGGCTTTTCTTCATCCTCCTCTGTCCCGCCAATATCATCGGGCTCTGGTGGTGAGTAGGACGTCCCGGGGCGCAGTGCAGGAGAACTCGCAGGGTCCCTCGATTTCCGGGAGTGCTCCCCCCACCCCATCTTAGGGACAACAGAGTCCCCCTACACCCAGGGCACGACTTGGGTGGGGACTGCTCCTCGCTGGCCATAAGGATCCAGGTCGGGGCACCCACACGCTGTCAGAGCTTGGGCACACAGGAGTGTTGGGGACAGCAGGCTGGGGGACCCCCAGGGGTATGTGGCACACGTGTCCTGTGGGGAAAGCTGCAGTCTGCCTCCCCTCACCCCAAGCCTGCAGCCTGGGAGGGTTGTATGCCTGAGGGGTGGGGAAGGGAGGGGTAGGGGCCTCCAGACCCTCTAATAAGTCAACTTTAATTAAAAGCCCGAGGGTCCCTACCGTGTTCCCCCTGAGTGGTGGCCTGGACACGGCAGGGACAAAACCCCTATTTGTAATGGTGCCTTCATCAAAGGCAGAGACGGTGCCTTGCAGGATATCAGAGGGGGTGGGGGATTCATTACAGGCATAGAGCTAGGACCCAGCCTTGGAAAGCCCAGGTATCTGTCGAAACATGAACTATTTAAATCTATTAAGAATTTCACCCAGCCTGTCTTTATCCGGTTTTAAGTGCTTAGATTCCAGCTCCCCGGAGTGCCGTCCAGGCTATCATTCATTATCTGAGGCTATTCGTCTCCACATTGTCACATTCTTTTGACCCCTAAAATAAAGCTCTCCATAAGCCTTTCCCCTGCCGGTCCCTTGCCTGCCCACCAGTGATTTATTCCACATCTCTGTTCCCTTCACTAGCCCTGGCTTCAGGGATGCAGGGCAAAAGCAGAGGTCTTGGTGAGTATAAATGGTGTGATGGTCAATTCTACACCAGCTGAGAGTTTGTCCCCTAGCACAAGTGCTGTGTTTATTGCCAGACAAGGGTTTAACATGGGGCTGAGAGGGGCTTGCTTTGGTTTATTTGCTAGACGAGGGGAGAATGAGATAGGACAAACACTGGCCAGGGCAGGGTGTGTGTGGAGGATCTCCATGATCCTTGACATCCACCTCAAGTAGATGTCCAGTCACAGGACACAGTCCCTCCTGTTGTGGAGACCTGCTGTTTTTCCCTGGCTAATTCTCAGACACATACACAGCTGTTCCATCATCTCTCTGTGTTTTCTCTACCCCATCCTCATCAATACCCACCAATAACCAGGTGAGCTCCTGCTTGCAAGCTCATGCTCTGTGCTCCAGCTTTGAGGACCTCTTCCCATGGCTGGAACAGGTAGAAGTGAAGAAAAAGTTCATTTTACCTTCAATTCAGGGGCAGGCAGACAGCACCAGCAAGGGCAGGGTGCTGAGGTACTGCTGCCCCCTGCCCTGGCTGCTCAGAACCACATCTCACTGTGCAGCCTTGGTCCTGCTGGTGCAGTGACCATGCTATGTGTGTGCTGGCAGTGCTGGCTTGGAGAGATTAGCAGGATTTGGCAGAGGAGAGCAAAGGGTCGATTTTTTTTATTTTAAAAAAGAAGGAAAGGAACTTTCAATTTAAGAAGACTACGTCAGCTGTGGCAGCACGGCCGAATGCACGGGCAGTGGAACGGCTGCAGGGGGTTCACCACCTTGCACTCTGCTTCACTCTGGAGCCACTGAGCCCCGAGGAGGTGGTGTGTGGATGCGGCCACCAGCACCACCAAATGGAGATGCTGAGCTTCCTGGAACAGGGCACAGAAGCAGCTGTCTGATTCATGAGCTGCTTCCCTCAGAGCTTAGGTTTTCGGCTGAAATCATCCCTCATTTTCATGGGAGCCCTTCCCATGCTGGTAAGAGAAGTCCAGGTGCTGCCTGGCCCCTTAAGCCAGCTCAAGACAGGCATCTTCCCATACACCTGCTCCTGCTACTGGTACCCTTTCCTATGTCTGGTGTCTGTGGGTTTTGATATTCATGGGGAGGAATTCAGGGGTACGGATGGATGTTGTGCCGGAGTTCTTGGAAGGACCAGGACTAATGGCATTGATAAAGCATGGCAGTCAGTGTCACTGATGCGTAAGGACTCTAATGGTTTGCCTTCCTGTGTAGGTCACTGGTCACCTATGGGTACTTAGCCAAGGGGGCATGTTCCCCTGGGCAAGAAAGGAATGTCTTTGTTGCCCTCATCCCACCCCTGAGTGCATTAACTGCGTGGTGGCAGGGATGCAGGGCTTGCCTGATTGAGGCAATATTTTCCCCCTCTGGTGACAAACTCATTTGTGAGAGTGGCATGGTGGAGTGTAGTTGGGTTGGGTCCCAGGAGGCAGAGTCTCCAGGCAAGCCACACAGCCAGGGCTGGTATCTTGGTTTTAGCTAGGGTAGAGTTAATTAAAACCATGACACCTGGCCACTCATGGATGGTAACTGTGCCTGTTGGGATCCTGGCAAATGGCTGCATCTGTGGAAAAAAATTAAAATGTGATGTACAAGCACTGACATCATGTTAGTGATAGCCTGAGAAAGAGCATCCTCATTGTGTTAGGATGCCCCTAGATGCTCATTGAATATACAGTCACCCTCATCCTACACCCACTGTGGCAAAGGTACAGGGGAACAGGCGGACACAGACCTTTGCATGGCAGAAGGGAGAAGGCTATGGTCAGTGCCAATGAAATTTGTGTCATTCAGGTGCTGCTGGTACCTTGGTTAGTGCCAAGCTGCAGGGAATAGTCTCTCTTTGCTCTCACCAGCCCTGTAAGTTCTGTTTCTTCCTCTTGCCCTCTTCTTCACGTGTTTCTCACGCAGATTCTTGTGCAACAGTGATTTCTCCCTAAGCAGGACAGGTAGAGACTGCCTGGGGCTCCTGAGCTGTCCCAAAGGGTGCAGGGATGCAGGGCAGGCAAACCCAGTGTCTGAGGAGCCTCAGGCAGGTTCAGGGCATGATTTCAGCCAGGCTGGTTTGTGGTTGGACTATGCTTGCAGGAACAGAAGCACTATAGGGATGGGGGCAAGCAAAGCCAGGCTTCTTGAGTGCCCATTGGCATGGCTGAATGCAGCTGGGAGATGGAAAAGACAGCAAGGGAGAAAACCATCCCAGTTGAGATGTGCTGCACTCCAGATGTGGGTCTGATGGGGCTCAGAGTGATGGGCACCTGCCCTGAATCCCCTTCCCATCCATGCACAAGGGCAGTGCACCTCCAGATTCACGGGGCTTCTTCAGAGGCTCTCCATCCATCACCACCTGTGGCTGTACCCTTGCTTGAGGGAGACCCAGTCCCGCATCTCCCAAGCCACACACCTCTGGAAAGCTTCATGCACCAGTGGCCTCCTCTTCTCTTCCACTGCCCTGACCAGCACCCACACTGCACAGAGCCTGTAAGGGCAGGCTGCTGGGTTGTAGGTGAACATTGTGAGTCACCCTCTGGGCTTGCTGACCTACAATGGCCACCCCATGGCGCCCAGCAGACTGGACTGCCCAGCCATCCTGGGCATGCCCTCACCCCTGGAGCAGCACCATATGGGCAGCAATAGGGAGCCTCTGCCCACTGCCAAATCCCTGTGCCCCTGCTTCTCAGCCCTGCTCTATACATACCCCAAACTAGAGGGCTTGTCTGGGCTCTGTGTCTGGGCTCTGTGATCCCTTCAATTTCCCCTCATGTAGGAGGATGCTGGGCAGAGCTTGGCACATCTTAATATTTGCTCAGGTTTTGCAGGGTCCTTCCTCCACATGTGGCACCCTCATTTGGGCATGAGTTAGCCCTGCCCTGATGCCACCCCAGCTACACCCTCTGCCAGCACCTGGAGGAAGGACACAGTGACCACGGATGGGTATACCTTTCCTTATCCCAGCCTTTCCAGGGTTTGAACATGACTTTAGGACCCCCACTTCTGCAGGTGCCTGCTCCCTCTATCCTCCCTGGTACCTGTAGCACAAGTTTGGGCAGTTCTTGTCCATGAGCACGTGGCCTCAGCATGACCCTGCAGCCAGCTGGTCCATGGGTTGATACCATGCCATGCCAAAGCCTCTTTTCTTTAGGTAGATTCCCAGCTGTTTGCATGACATCCTTGCCAAGGAGATGTAAAGAGGAGGGCAGGGAATGGGGTCTCCCTGCTCTCCCTAACCCATGGCATTTCCTGCTCTCTCAGTGACCCCACTGTTCCTTGGCAGACAAACCCTGGCTGTGTCCCCCAGGGCAGTGACTTGTTTCTTACTCACCACACCCTCGCCGGCCTCCTGCTCTGTTTTCCACACCTGGCTGCCCCAGTTAGTGGCAGCACTCATGCATTGCGCCAGCTGAAGGGCCAAGTGCCCACCAAATGCCTGCATGGGCTGAAGGGAAAGCTGGATGGGTGAAAATTCATTAGTGTGTCCCCCTTCCACTGTTTGCACAACTTGGAAAGAGGCAGGCTCCCTTGGGTTTCAACTTCCTTGAAGGGCTGTCACTGAGTGTGACATCATTGTGTGGGACCTGTGGTGACCTGTCCTTCCGAGGGATGGAACTCCATTCTCCAGGGCTGGCATCCTGAGGTTCTTACCTCTCCAAGTGGATGCAGAAACCCCTTTGGGCTCAGACTGATGAGTTGGGTACCCCAGCATGCTGCATCCCCCTCCTGAAGACATTTGGGGCTTGGATAAAGACCTGAATGTGAGGAAAGACGTACTCTTACCACTCCACAGCAGAGTCCTCTTGCCACATGGGAGCATCCAGGCAACAGCAGTCAATGGGTGCAGACCCGGCAGGTTGAATATGGAGCTGCCATGGTACAACCACTGCTCTCCCTTAGGGTTCAGTGTCATCAGGAACAAAGCAGGTTTTTTTCACCAAAGATGTGGGTGCCACTTTTGATGGCTGACCATCTTCTTCACCACTGCATGGTTCTGCCAGCCTCACTCCATTGGCTTCCTGCAAACTGGAACCTCACTTACTCCCCTCGATTACGGTCTGCTGGCAGGGGCCAGGACAAGCCTTGCTCCACACCATTTCCATGCCCAAGGGGAACATGGTGAGTTGAGCCAGGTTCTTTGGTCTATTTTCCCTGGGAATGAGACTGAGACGTGCTGGAAAGTCCATGACTGTGAGCTGAGCTGGAAAAAGCTGGTGATTATGGTTCTTTGGAACCTCCAGCTCTGTGGCAGCAGGGACAGCATCTAGAGCACAAGGGTTGCATGAGAAGCCTCTGTGACTAGTGTTTGATGTGTGTCACTGGTCTCAATATGAGGCTGTGGCAGCCTAAGGTGTTACATCAGCAATTTGGCAGTGGGTTGTAGCTCCTTTTCTGTGCCTCAGTTTTGCCTTTCAACAATGGGGGTTGTTTCCCTTACACAGGGGTGCTGGGGATCAGGTCAGAAAACAGGGTTCATCATCCATTCCTCTTTTGGGGCAAGATGGCAGTCACCCGGCAGCAGTTCTGGCAGCCAGAAGGGTGCCAGGGGCAGGCGGGAGGGATGCTGCTGAGCCTCTGAGCCTGGCTGGGGGTTCCCAGGTGGGAGGCAACGAGGTGGAGGGGGCTGGGGTGCCTCAGGCAAGTTGCGGGGAGTCGGGCTGGCGACCCTGTTCCTTCACCAGGGCAGGGGGAGGAGTGCCCAGCGGCAAAGGTGGGGCACCTTAACTGTAGATGGGGGAGGCCTTGGAGCAGGACAAGCTCAGGCAGATCTGGGTCCTGCGCTGGAGCCCTTGCCAAAGTGGTAGCAGTTTGGCAGCATTTTTCTTGCCCTTGTCTCCCCCCATTCTCCTCCCCCCCATGAACCCTCCAAAGCAAAACAGCTTTTGGGCTCCCAGCAGTCTGCCTGTGCCAGAAAGTGGAGCCCAGCGGAAATTAATATTGTGTTGGACTTAGGCAGCCCACCCCACGCCTCGTCGGCACGGACAGCAAGCTCCTGTGCTCTCCCGCCAGCCTTGCCGCTGCCTGGACCATGGGTGGGGACCCCCGCGGTGCTGGTGAGCTGCCCACCGCCCCCCAGCGCTGCGGGGCTGAGCTCTTCTTCCCAGCCTGATCCAGTGGGCCGGGGTGAGCTGCAGTTCAGTATTTGATTTGATGGCCCCAGGGGGCTAGTGCATCACTTTTATATGAGCACAAAGAGTAATCTGTTAATGGAAGTCCCATCCTGACTCCCCTTCTTCCCCATCCCACCTGAGGTGGTGGTCAAAGCTCTGCTGTCCTGTTGTAGATATCATGAGCCCACGGTTCCCAAGGACAGTGAACTTGGAGTTCAGCATAGAGGCTTGGATCTCTGTGTGGTCATTGTAGGATGGGACTGGACAGATTTTCTGGTTACTTTACACATGAGCCTCACTTTCTCCATCTATGTGGGCCTTGTGCCAAGCAAGTCAGACCTCTGCAGTGCTTCCTTAGCTGCCCCATGCCTTTGGAGAGGTGCCTGTGAATTGTGCAGCAAAAGAAAACCTAGTTGCCAGGAGCAAAGGGAGCTGGGTTCCCCCCAGCGGGAGTGTGGGATTGCCTCAGTTTCGCTGCTGGAGGTCCCCTTCCATGCTGTGCATCCCTGTTGAGCTGTTTAACCCTTTAAACCTCTAGCCAAAGCATAAAGACTCCTTTTCCAGGCTGTGTGAGACAGCATGTTCTCCCAGGCCCAGCTGGGGTCTGATGGGCAGGAGATGCAGGCAGCTGGAAAGCCTGATATGGGGCAGGGGAATCCTGGCAGGCCAATCCTGGCAGGCCCTTGAACCTCCGACAACAGGCTTGGAGGGGTTTTGCACTGAAGACAGGATGGAAAGTGAAGTGCTGCAGCCTGGTGTCCCAAACACAGACCCCCAGCTGCGTGAGAGTGAAGAGGAAACGCTGAACGCAGTTAAACACTGAGATTCATCTTGTGATTTTTGAGCCCTTAGGGCTTGGCTAGACTATAAAGCTCTGGGTTTAGAAGCTGCAGTGCAGCTGATGCTTCACAGTGAGTGGGGCCAACGGCAGCATGGGCTGCTCATGTGCTGCTCCGCAGGGGACCACAGGGAATGTGGCCTCAAAGTCCTCAGGCATCCCTTAGTGCTGGGGTGTGCTAGTCCAGACCAGAGTTTCTGTAGCCATCCATGGACAGGAAAGCCATGCTGTTGAGCAAGATGAACTCTGAGCCCACAGGAGCGATGCTGGAGGCGAGGGATGGCTGAGTGGGGATGTGTTTAGGGTGTGCTAAATTTGTGTGGCTTATGGCCACACTATCTCCTTGCCAGGGAATGAGAGGCATGGGCAGGAGGCCATCAGCATGGCATGCCTGCCCTCTAACCTCTGTGGCTCCCGTGTTGCCCAAGGCACAGCTGGAGCATCGCCCACCTCAACACAGGGCATGGCGCTGGTGGTCTGCAC
The DNA here is from genome assembly GCA_013390025.1 of Pitta sordida. Classification (NCBI taxonomy): domain Eukaryota; kingdom Metazoa; phylum Chordata; class Aves; order Passeriformes; family Pittidae; genus Pitta; species Pitta sordida. The sequence goes on from WEKX01005044.1 coordinate 529,910, forward strand.
AGCTGCAGGAGGACACGTCAGGCAAAATATGTGGGTAAAGCACAGGAGTTTCTGTAGCCAGCAGCACACCAGGGAGCACGGCATCATGCTCAGACTTTGCCTCCCAGCCCAGAGAGCCTGGAACCTTGCTCTAGCTGTGCTGGCAAGGAGGGTCCAGCTGATACTTGCCCTCCCATACTGGCACTGGCAGAACTCACAGTGCCACCTGCATCCCTCCCTCGCACTCCCACACTTGCCTGCAGCTCCATTCCCTGGAGCTGGTGCCTGGATTCAGGGAGGTGAGCAAAGGAACCTGGCCAGCAGCCAAGGGGCTTTATCACATGTGTGAAGCAAGGTCACACATCTAGTCTCCCACAGAGTAAAGTAGTGAGCTTCCCGGGAGAGGGGGAGATGCACAAAGAGCACTGGCTGGACTCCTTACAGTGTCCACAGGTCTGCAAGATGCACTGGGCATCAGTCACACTGTGATGCCATGGCTGAGTTGGGTCAGCCCCAGTCACAGAGAGCAGGTGCTGAGTAGCACAGTATCTCTGTCACCGCTCATCAGGGACACTGCTATCAACTCCAAGCATCATCCTGTAGAATGGGATCCCCCCATTCCCTGACTGGGCAAGGCAAAGTATCTCTGGGTGATGGCACGCAGATGCCACTCATACCTTTCGTCCTGCCCTCCCTGCCTACCTCTCTCTGTCCTTTTATCACCCGGAGTTCAGTGCTGAGCTGTTGCTGCTGTGCAGCCCTGCTCCATCCCTGTTGGGCTTGGGTGCTGGTTTTGCTCTGCTCACTGTCTCCTCCTGTAGGGCAGTGGGGAGCCCCCTGGTCATGGACCCCAACAGCATCTGCCGCAAGACGAAGAGGCTGGCGGGCAAGCAGGCGGAGCTGTGCCAGCTGGAGCCAGAGATTGTGCAGGAGGTGGCCAAGGGCACCAAGCTGGGTGTCCGGGAGTGCCAGTACCAATTCCGCTTCCGCCGCTGGAACTGCACCAGCCACAGCAAGTACTTCGGCAAGATCCTGCAGCAGGGTAAGGCCAGTGCTTCCTCAGCCTCCCATTTTCCAGAAAGTCTCCAGTCACACACCTCCAGTCCAGTCACACACCTCCCCAGGACTCCTGGAGAAGAGTCTTGGCATGCAAACCTCTGTGTGTGCATGTGCATGTAGGGGGTTGCTCAGTGTTCCCTGGTGCAGTCACAATGAGGTTTTACTGCCGGGACATGTCTCCCTGTGCTGTAATGAAGCAATTAACAATGCTCCCAGACAGTGTGGGGCTTCATGAAGCCCAAGAATGCACCCTTGTCTGGCAGTGATTTACTGCTCCCCCGGGACCCCAGGGTGTGCTGCGGGGAAGGGGCCCGGGTGGGAGGCAGTGCACAGCTGCTGGGAGCTGCCTCTGATCCCATGGGTGCCCTTCACAACCCTCCTCCTGGCCTTTCAGGGAGCAGAGGAGAGGAGTGGTTGTCTCCTGTCCCTGCGTCCCAGGGAGGGCACCCTGATGTCATCCCAAAGAACAGGGCCAGGTGACAGGAAGGGATGTGTAGGTCCCAGCCAGGTGGATACAGTGGTCCAAGCCTGGCCCAGCTGCACCAAGACCAGAGTAGGGGCAGAGCAAGAGGGCATTCATGAGTGTGTAAGAAATGGAAAAGCCCTGCCATGCTCCCCAGGGAGAGAGGCTGGGGGTGGAATTTGCTTCAAGCGAAGCAGAGATGCTTGAAGCACTTCAAGTTGATAGGATCACTTAGTGGAAGGTGAGTTTAGTCCTGCCCCTGTTCCCATGTTGGTCCCTGTGCCATAGCAGATGAAGATGCTGGAGCAACCCCAGTCTCCTCAGCCAGTGCATCTCCTGTTGGTGCATGGCCATGCTGAGACAAAGCAGATATGTCCTTGGGTCATGCAGAGGGGTCAGGGTGGCCCTCCTGGGGGCACTGGAAAGAGCAGCATGCCCTGGGCACTCAGTAGCTGCAGATACTGGTGAGAGTCAGAGCTGAAGCCCTGAGTGAGGCACTGGCCTGTGGAAGGGGGACAGGCTCATTTGCAGGTGTGGGTTCCCCCCTACATGGAGGTATATTCAGTGAAGGGGTAGATATTCAGGGTACATGGGGGCACACTCTTGCCTCTGGGATCACCTATTTTCACTGCAACCTGGCAGCAAGGTAGGTAGGATCTGTGCCATACAGGGATCCAGGCTGGAAGCATGGTGGTACCAGAATGCAAGGGCCAGACCAGGTGGTGAGTAAAAGATTCTGGTTGATGGATTGCTGGGTACCCAGAAGCAGCTTGGGTTGGAGAAGACACAGGCACATCAGGCCTGGGGATGCTGAAGGAGCCACCACACTGCTCCAGCCTCCCTGCTGGGGTGATAGAGATAAGCAATGTCCTGGGGACCATTGGTGATTCTGGGAGTCCCTAGCACCCTGAGGACATGGGCATCCCAGGTAGAGGTGTGGTGGTCCTCAAGGCCACAAAATGGGTGTCAGAAGCCCTGCACTGGGAGGTGCCAGCAGGCACCAGCCTCCTTTGTAAGCCTGCAGGGACTGCATAAAGCACCTCAGAATTTTTGAGGTTCCCAGCTACATCAAATAAGCAGCGCCCATCCAATATCCTTTTCTATTCAAGGATGCAGCAACAGGCTCCTTTTCCCAGTTGTGTTCTCCCTGACACAGTCAGAACTGTCCCCTCTTCCCTCCCTGCTGCCCATGCCAGGCACAGCATGCCAGGGCAGGCTGGATTGGGGGCAGCCACGTGTTGGGAGGAGCTGTCAGAGGAGTGGCATCCCTCCAGGGCCTGGCTGGCAGGGTGGCATGGGGACCTCTGCCAGCTGTGGGTTGCCTGCTGAGGGTTCTGCCAGTCCCGGGCAGGAGCAGGTAAGGTGGTCAGGTCTCTTGGAGGGCAGGAGGGCTTGGAGAGGGAATGGCGTCCCTTGAGGGCACTGCCAAAAAGGCACCAGTGTGCCCAGTTCCTGCTAACACCAGTGGAACTCAGGTGTTGCATGGGCATTTGGAGGAGCACCTCATGGAACTGATGCTCGAGAATCCCTCTTTCCACAGCCCCTCCAAGTCAGAATGCTGCAGATGGACAGATGGGGCACCCCCCAAAACTCACCTTCTTCTCCCTCCCCAGGAATCAATCCTCTGCATGTCATCACCCTGGGCCAGCCTTGCCCTGGCTTTTGGGTGGGCAGGGGTTCAGCTGGCACGGAGCAGGGGGAGCTCAGGAGCCCCCTCAGCCGGGTGCCGCACCCCAGCTGCCAGAATCCCCCGCTGGCTGCGGCTGTGAGCGGCAGGTCCAGGCAGGGGAAAGATGCTTGGAATTTGTGTCCCGGAGCAGAGAGAGACAGAAGCAAATACTAATAATAAATAATCCTGCAGGGTGGAGGCTGTGCCGGTGGAGAGAGGGGGGTAAGCACCACCCTATGGCAAAGCGGATGTGGGGAGAGAGCAGGCAGCACAGTTTCATCACTGCTGCCCTGCAGAGGAGTGAGAGGCACCTTCTGTCCTCCTTGCAGCATTTCTCTCCAGGTGCCAGCTTACAGCTGGGGATGGGATTTTTACTTCTTGGAGGGATATTGCAGGGTAGTGTGATGAAGCTGTGAGTACCACCTGGTCACATGGAATTGCCTTCTGGTCTCTGAGCTTCCCTCTTTACTGTGCGGCAGCACCTCTCCCTGCCAGGGGAGGTAGGAGATTTGTTGCCTCTCCACAGCTGGGGTGGAGGAACACTGGCAGGGCCTGACCATCCCTCACATTCTTCATATCTGCTTGCAAGAGGCAGCTCCTGCCCCAGGCAGCCTGCTCCAGGGTAGGTAAGGGGGAGGTGTGAGTCCTCATGGGATGTCAGCCAGGCAGGGGGGAGTGCTTTGTTTGCAGTCTTTGCTGGAGCAGACCCCACATCCTCTCCCTGTCTGCTCTCCTGCAGATATCCGTGAAACAGCCTTCGTGTATGCCATCACGGCAGCTGGTGTGAGCCACGCCATCACACAGGCCTGCAGCATGGGAGAGCTGCTGCAGTGCGGCTGCGAGCTGACACGGAGCCGGGCTCCCCCCTCCCCCACGGCGGGTCCGGCCACAGAGGGCACGGCCTGGGAGTGGGGAGGCTGTGGGGACGATGTGCAGTTCGGCTACGAGAAATCCCAGCAGTTCATGGATGCCAAGAACAAGAAAGGCAAAAATGACATCCGAGCTCTTATTGACCTGCACAACAATGAAGCTGGGCGCTTGGTAAGGCCCTTGCACTCCCTGTCCTCCACAGGCATCATCCCCCCCGCCGTGCCCCTACCTAGGTCAGCCCTCCACCTTCCATTTCCCCAAGCCATGTACCTGCACTAACTTTGGCTGAAATATGGAGCCAGTATTTTTCAGGAACCCTTTGCAGATGCTTTGGAAACGCCCTGTGTCCCTCTCCACTCGCAGCTCCCTCCCCCAGGGCCATGGCTGCACCGAGAGGCAGGGTTTTGGCTGGGTGTGCTGGGCAGGGAGGCAGGAGATCAAGGGCTGAGCATCACTGTCTCTTCCCCAGGCAGTTCGCAGCTACATGAGGACAGAGTGCAAATGCCACGGGCTGTCAGGCTCCTGCACCCTGCGGACCTGCTGGCGGAAGATGCCCCATTTCCGCGAGGTGGGAGATCGCCTGCTTGAGCGCTTCAATGGGGCTTTCAAGGTGATGGGAGGCAATGATGGGAAAACCCTCATCCCTGTGGGTGACAACATCAAACCTCCTGACAAGCAGGACCTCATCTATTCAGCTGACTCACCCGATTTCTGCTCAGCTAACCGTAAGACGGGTTCACTGGGCACTCGGGGCCGTGTCTGCAACAGCACAGCCATGGACACGAGTGGATGTGACCTGCTGTGCTGCGGGCGAGGGCACCGTGACGAGACAGTGGTGTTGGAGGAGAACTGCCTTTGCCGCTTCCACTGGTGTTGTGTGGTGCAGTGCCGCAAGTGCTCTGTCCGTCAAGAGCTCAGCCTCTGCATCTGACAGCTTGGGGTCAACCGAGGACAATTTGGGGGCCACCTCCAGACTCATGTGGCCCCTGCTGGGGCAGAGACATGTGGAGCTGGTGGAAGAGACAGTGTGGGTGAGCCCAGCTCTGTGCTCTGGGGAATCCTGGCTTCCCCAGAGGACATCACGGGGCTGCCTGCATCCCTATGGCCCCTGTGGTGGAGGGCTGTGTGCACAGAGCTACCACTAATAAAGCTATTTAAAGCTGGTGTGACACAGCACTTCCTGGGGAGGGCTGGGAAGTGCTGACCACCATACTGGGATGGGACTGGCCAGAGAGCTGCCCTGTCCCAGCTGTGAGTCCCAATCAGCTGCACTTCCTCAAGCATTTGGATTGTGCAGACCCTGCTGGGACCTGTGGCAAAGCCTGCCTGATTTTCTCTATGGTTGTCAAGCCTGGAGATATATATGCATAGGGCAAGCCCTCTACTACCATGCTCTGCACCTTCCAGGCTGCATGAATGCCTCCTCCCCTCACCCATGGCCATCATTGCTTGGGGCTGCCAGTTTGTGTCCCACCACCACCTGACCTGGGATGTTTGCAGTGGCCTGCAGTCCACGGTCCCTCCACTCATGCCACATGCTGGAGGTATGACTAGCTGCCCTGACACTATCATGGTGAGGTCTGAGATTCTTGACAGGATCCTTTATTCTTTTCCCAGCCCTAGGATCTATGGCCCAGATGCTACACGGCTGGCAGCTGCATCCCCAGCCTCTGCTGGTAGTCACAAATCGTACAAGAGGAATCAAAGATTCAGAGCACTGGGAAGGCATTCCTGAGGCTCCTGTGGGTGGAGAGAGTGGGGGCGGCAGCCTATGGGCACTAGTTCCTTCTGTCCCCGCTGCTCAGCCCTGGTGTGGCACTCTGCTACCACAGTTTCCTCCTGCCCCACGCAACTCCTGCTACTCCTCCTGTTGTGATCCAGCACTGGGGGCTGTTTCTCTTCTGGGTCCTGGCTGCACTTGAGAAGAAATCACCATTAAAAAGCTGTCCCTCACTGCACTCTTCTCCTGTTTGCTTTGCTCCTGGGACTGGCTCCCATCCTTCTCCTGTGTGTCTTCCTTCCCCAAGCATACCTCTCCAGAGATGTTGGAGCCAAGTGCTGGGAGATGCTTGTGGGAGTCACTCCTCCAGCATCCCCCGGCAAGACAGAATGATCTGAGGACAGGCAGGCTTATGGAGCCAGGGTTGTGCCAGGGACAGGGGCCACGTAGAGCTGTGCTTGTGGGCAATGGAGGGACACCAGGTTTGAGCAAAGCCATGTTGGGAGTGTCAGGGTCGGGTNACTGCAGAGCCTGGCACAGAGAATTCCTGGACAACACTGACACTTTGGCTTACTGGCATGCAAGGCATTCACTTGGCATGCCATGGGCCACGTGCAGTCTCACCTGGATGGCAGAGTGCCAAGCATGTATGTCTCTGTAACCTGATCAGCCTGTGCCCCTCATGGACAACACAGGGTGAAGAGCTGCCTGCCTGCCCAGCAAGGCAGGCTGCCAAGCCACTGCTCCAGGGGCTCCAGGGATCTCCAAGAGGGTCCCTCCTATGCTGCAGGGAACCCATGGGAACTGATTTCTCCAGTGTTACCCAGCATAGGGATTCAGGTTACTGTAGAGGGGGATGTGTGAGTGCAGTGCCTGCTTGGCTGGTAATGACCCACTGGGCAGAGGAGCTCCAGAAGGATGTCAACAGGTCCAGAGCTCGAATAGGAAGGTCTACACTCCTGTGCATGCCCTCCATGCAGCAGCATGTGCTGGGTATGGGGGCTTTACCTGTCCATCCCTGTGCAAGAAGGCTCTAAGCTGAGGTGGGCAACACCCTGGGTGCTGGGTACTGCCAAGCGGGACAAGAGCTGAGCTTGCAGTGCTGGGCACACTGCAAGGCAAGGGGGACTGCAGTGGGGTGCTGGGAATGCCCATCAGTGGATCCCTTCTCATCTGCTCCAGGCAGCCAGCATGGAAGGGCAGGGGAAGAAAGGTGCTGGTGAACCATTAACTCAGCCCAGTGAATGCTGGAGGGGGAGTCTCTAAATCTGTTAGCTGCAGCTTTGCAGCTGGAAATTCCCTCCTGACTTGCCCACAGTGATGTTGGGAGAGGGGAGGCACGCAGGGTTCCCGGAAACTCCCGGCCATGTGCCCGCCCATGGGAACACATTGGTGGGTGTGAGCAGGGCTGAGTGGTTGCATATGAAGGTTCCTGTGCATGCAAGCACCTTAGTGTGTGTTCTTGTGTGCATAGGTAACTTGTTTATGCTTGTTCATGACCATATGTGTGCATATGAACTTGTATTCAGCCATCACCCTTTGTGTGAGCCCCTTGTGGGTGTGTAAACAAGTTGGCCCATGTATCTTCCTGCATCTCTTTCTGCATCTGTATAAAGATATAGCAAATTGTTTGTGTGTGGGTCCCCGTCACACTGTCTCTGTGTGTGCCTGTGTGAGAGTATGTTTGCCATATGTCTTGTTGGTTTTCCTCAGGTGTGTCTGGGACAGAGAGGACTTGAGTGGGTGCAAAATGATTGTCCATGAAGTAAGCTATAGAAAGGCAGGACCTGTGTGCTGGGAGATGTGGGGAGCCATTTCATAGGCTCAGCAGGTCCCTTTGAATTGGAAACACTTGAGCACACCTCAAGCCCTGCACTGCCTGTCTTAAGAGCTCAGTTCAGGCAGGTCCTGTGAAACTGTGTCACCCCATGTCTCCTCTGGAGCCATCCCAGGCTGAGGGCAGCTGTAGAAGGATTCTGAAATGCTCTGAGTTCCTCAGTGTCCTAGCTCAGATATACAGCAAGTTCCTTCTCTGGATTCTGCCTCAGTTTTTCCACAACAGGATGCTTTCATGCTCTGGGCTGCATGGACATGGCTTTGGAGGTCTGGCCATGGATAAACCCAGGTCTTCCACAAGGGAAGACATTTAGTGCTTTTGAGAAAGGGTACTGACCTGTGTCCTCTCTGCCATTGCCATGGGAGCACAGCTCCTGGAGGATTAAGATCATGTAAACCAAAAATGCAGAGAGGGAAGAAGATAGAAAATGTAGAGAAGAATATGGTCAGTGGTTGTGGGGTGACCCCTCTACATCTTCAGGAGTCAGCTCTGCACTCAGTCTGTGAGCCTCTCATGGGTTTGTAAGCCAGTTAGGCTGTGTCTTTTCCCCTGACCAACTGGGGAGAAGAGATAGCTCTCGTAGGGGCTGAAAGCTCCTTACCACAGCTTCCTGCTGCTCCTGAGCTGGCAAAGCCAAATCCATTCCCTTAGTAGCCAGGAGAGGCCATGGCACAGGCAAGTAATGCCAGTAGCCAGGCAGGATCTGGACCTGGCCCAGTGATCTGGAAAAGGCCGAACAGCCAGCAGAGCCCCGCTAAAAATATCCCAGCTCTCCGGGCTTCCATACCTTCCCAAGAGCTCTCCATCTACTAGGACCCCACCCCAGGCTCCTAGGACACTCCGGCAGTCCTAAGGGCCTCTCACCTCGTTACTAGGTGAGTAGATGCCTAGAAGTGCCCCAGAAATCCCCCATATTCATACAAGTCCGGCAGCTATCCAGACCCTTAGGAGCCCGCTGAGCCCCCTGAGCACCAAGCAGCTCCGAGCCCGGGGGGGCGCAGCCTGCCCGTCGTCGCCGCGGCAACCCGGGATGCGGGGCGGGCGGCCACCAGGGGGAGCTGCGGCGCGGCACGGCTGCCTGGGGATATCCCGGGGAACCTGGGCAACACGGGAGTGGGAATGGAGCGGGATGGAGGGGTGCGTGGGCAACACGGGAGTGGGAATGGAGCGGGATGGAGGGGTGCGTGGGCAACACGGGAGTGGGAATGGGGGATGTCTGGGGGTGCTGGGCGTGTATGGGGGGTGTATACAGGAGGCATGGTGGGGGATTGTATAGGGGTGTGCATGGGGAAATGTGTGTGGGACTGCCCCTCACTATAAGAAAGACATGGAGGTGATGGAGCATGTCCAAAGAGCAACGAAGCTGGTGAAGGGTCTGGAGCACAAGTCCTACAAGGAGCAGCTGAGGGCGCTGGGGGTGTTTAGCCTGGAGAAGAGAAGGCTCAAAGAGGTCTCCACAACTACCTGAAAGGAGGTTGTAGCCAGATGGGTGTCAGCCTCTTTTCCCCATTTACAAGGGTTAGGACAAGAATAAATGGCCTCAGGTTGTGCCAGGAGAGGTTTGGATTGGATGTCAGGAAAAATTTCTTTATGGAAATCGTTATCAAACATTGGGATGGGCTACCCAGGGAAGAGGTGGAGTCACGATCCAAAAGGTGTGTAGATGTGGCACTTGGGTCCATGGTTCAGTGAATAACATGGCACTGCAATGTTCACAGTTGGACTGGATGATTTGAGAGGTCTTCTCCAACCTAGATGATTCTGTGATTATATGAGTGCGGGTGTGCATGGAGAGGTTTGCGGATGTTCATGGGCCTGTGCATGGATAGCTGTACATGCGGACTTGTGTTCATTGGGGTGTACATGTATGGGTGTGCATGGGACTGTACTTGGGAGGAAGGGCATGGAAGAGTGTGTGTTAGCATGTACAACCCCCCTGATCTCCATCCCCATGCTTCTGGGGGCAGTGCTCAGGCAGGACTCAGTTCAGAGCGGGGGGCTGGTGTTAGCCAGGGGTGACTGTGTGTGTGCCTCATGTAGCTGGGGAGTCTGGGGGATGTAGTTATACATGTGCGTGTATAGCTCAGATCCTTGCTGCTGGGCAGTTTACATTGCAAACCTTGCAGATTTCCCAAGGGAAAAAAAGGACGTTTATAATATTTGAGATAAAAAAAAAAAAAAGAGACGACCAGACCTCTGTAATGTTAATGGCTTTGCTTTATTACTTCGTTTTCTTTTCAAATGGGAAGAATGCAATTTTCCTTTTAATTTCCCAAGTTTAGAACATCCAGACAGATTAATTCAATCAAACTTGGGGAAAAAATCCTTCTGGACCGAGACCAAAAATAGAACATTTTTGCCCGCCCCTCCCCGCCCCCATGAAAAAGGAAACTTTTCAGGAAAATTGGGAGTAACACAGATAGGCCTATGAGGGGCAGGCCGACAAACGAGGATACCAGCTCAGCGGAGCTAAGTGGACATGTTTGGATAGTGGCACGCAAAAAGTCTGTAAAACGCCTTTCCTGCGGTTGTGGTCCCTCTGCCTGCTCACTGCTTGTTGCTGAACAGGGGCTGTCCGGGTGGCGGCAGAGCTGGGTCGGGCCAGGGCTCCTGCCTGCCCAGCCCTGCTCTCTCGGGAGGCCTCTAACTCTCCTTCTCCAGGCTCTGCTGCTCCCTCCAGGGAGCTGCCTGCAACTGTCCTCCTCTGTCCCCACTTCAACTCTCAGTGACAGATGTCGCCCGTGCAGGCACATCCACCCCGACCTGCCCAGGAGAGCCTGGCTTATCCCTGCCCGTCATGGGGGCGCTGCTGGCCCACCCAAGCCTGCTCCTCCTGGCTCTGCCCTGTTCCCGTGACTCTGGTGTGTGCAGTGGTTACCTCTGGAGTGGGGGACGTCTGCTCTGGGGGATGTCCAGGTCAGCCCTGCTGCAGCATCTCCAAGCATCCAGGAAAGGGGATGTGCTGAGACCCAGGGCACCTAAAACAGAGTGCAGAGAGACCTCGAGGGACAGGAGATGGGGTGCACAAGGACCCCGGGTGTCCTGTTTGGGGATGCTGCCTATCAACACGAGGGGTCTGTGTCCTTCCTTTTCCTTGACACTCTCCAACACTGATGTCTGGTCCCTGCTCTGTCCATATAACTCCAACATCCCGGGGCTGGCCATTCTGGCATGACAGACACTAAGCTGTGTCTGAGAGGGCAGTGGGTTCTGGAGACTGTCAGGGAACTGCCTGCCACCAGGGCACCCCTTAACCTCCCCACCACAACGTAAGGGCAGAGTAGAGACCCCCTAACTCCAGGGCTCTGCTTCTAACTGCCAACATCTCACCTTATTCAAATTCCTTCTACTCCATGGCCTCATTACTTACCCTGTAATGAAGGCAGCAGCCATTCTCCATCTCTGGGCAGGAGGCTCTGCCTATGCATGCCCCTGGAGGGCAGAGTTTCAGGAAAAATGATTGCTGGGGTGGTTTCGTGCCCTAATCATCCCACATGGGGACCAGCACCATCCACCTACCCTCGTGACTGTGCATCCCTCCCCGCAGGAGAGAGGCACTTGGAGCAGTGCCACACAGATGTGCTTGGGCAGTCCTGTCTGGCCACCTCTCTACCACCCCAGCCAGCAGCTTGGCCCTTTTGGGACATGCTCTCCTTGCCAGAGGTAGTGCAAGGGTTGGGATGCCCCATTGTGGTCATACCAGCACCCCAACCTGCTTGGAGGCTGTTCTGCCATGGGGTGTCCCCCTGCACAGCCCATCCCTGTGGTGTGTGGGAGGCAGAGTACACACTCCAGACCCACAGGTTGGTACCCACAGTGAGGCTTCAGCCCCTTTCTTGCACCCTGTTGTGACTGAAACACACACTACCAGATGCTCGGAGGAGGGTGAAGGGGTAAGACCTGCCTCACTTCAAGGATGGTTCCAGGGATTGCCAGAGGCAGCCAGGTCCTACCTTTCTGCACCGACACGAGGGGCAGCGTGGCTGAGTGATGGTGCTGGGGCTGGCGTGCACCCACTGCCCCGGGCTGTGCCAGCTCCCCAGCCTCAGGCAGCTGGAAGGACTGGCCAGGCCAGCCTGGTGGCCGTGTGGTTGGAACCTGAGTCACACCAAGCAGACTCGGGCAGGTCATGGGGTGTGAGCCAGCAGGAGGGCCATGGTGCTGGGGGCTCCGGTACTGTTGGGCTGGGGCACTTTGGCGTGGTGACTAACGCTGCTGCAAAAGGCACGGTCACCCCAACCCCACACCCAGCCCTGACTCACACAGCTGTCGCTCCATTCCCATGAGTGCTGCGGGGCAGGGGTTGAGGAGAGCTGTGCTGCAGGATGTCAAAGGCTGGGTGCATGGATGGCTGCATAGGCTCCTAGTAAACCTCTCCTTCCTCCTCCTCATCCTTCCAAGTGGCTTGCAAGCCCCACTGCAGACTGCAAGCAACACAGATGCCAGCACACTTATTCTCTGTCTGCAAGGTCTGGGTGGCATCACACCGAGTGTCTGTCCTGGTGCCTCTCCATCTCTGTCTGTCCTCCTGCTCCACGAGACTTCAAGGTTCCCCAGAGCTTCCCCCTACATCCCTTCAGCCCCACTCGGTGTCAGCAGAGCTGCCTCGTCCTCCCACACCTGCACACACAGACGGGCTGGTCATGGCGGCCCCAGAGGCCATCAGCCCCTCCAAGGCTGCAGCATGGCCAGGGTTGTGCTTGTCCAGAGCAGGCTAGCCTCTCCCTGTACTCCCTGCAGCTAATCCATAAGATCAAATGGGAGCAGCATGATACGCATGAGATTTCAACCCCAGCATTTCCCTTTGCCAAGAGTTTCTAGTGGGTCATCCTTGGACATCACAGAGCCTCAGAGAAGCCACATGACTATCCAGGACACAGGCCTTAGAAGTTGCTTATCACGAGGCAGAAGGGGCTAGAGGAGAGCACATGCCAGGAGGGAAGAGGGGAACAGAACCAGATAGTTACGGGCTGCCTGCCAAGGTGCTGGAAATGAGTTCTGATGGAGATGACAAGGAGAGCCAGCCCCATTCTTCTGGAGCTGTGGAGCCTGAGGTGTGAGGTGCTGGCAGGACCTGCTCCTGCACAAGGGACAGGGATCAGAGCAGGCAAAGTGCAGGCAGCCTGGGGACTGGGCAGGAGGATATGTGGTGTAAGAGATAGAGTGATAGCAAGGGGGATGGAAGGACAGAAAGATAGAAGGATGGAGGGAAGGGAGGACAGAAAGGAAGAGAGATGGATGCTTTGCCAGTCCTCTATATAAAGCACATCCTGTGGCATCATACAGCCTGCTGAAAGAAGGGACCTCCCTGGGTGCTTTGGCCTGGGCAGAGGAACTCCAAGGGGTGTTCCCACGGTGCCCTTTGCCAGGGACTCTCCCCTCACCTTTCCTACCCTGGCTCTGGGGAGCAACACCCTTCATGTCAACTCTGAGAGCATCCCACATCCCTTCCTGGCCTCTGCAGAGTGTAGGGCTGCTGAGTGGTACTGAAATGGGACAGAAGCGGGGAGACAAGCCCCACAGCACTGTCATAGTGTGTTCCTAAATGGTGGGCTTCAGCAGTGACAAGGATAGATGCAGTGCTCACAGAAGGCTCAGCTGTTTGCCCAGAGCTTTGATGGTCTTATCAGGACCAAGGCGTCCTCCACCTGCCTCAAGTGTCTGCCTATACCCATCCCTGCTCAGAGGGGCCAGGTCCTGTTCTGTGGGCCTCCAGTTCCCTGGGCCACCACAGGTGCTTAATCTTGCGTTTAAGGGCTTTGCAGAAGAAAGACTGGAGCAAAAAACTCACCTGGCTCCTCTTCAGCCCCAGGACATTGCTGGGACATGAGGAAACAGATCCTCTCCTTTGCCTGCCCCTGCTGTGAGTACTGAGACAGTGGGACACAGAGGCCGGCCTCCTCCCCAGGTCAGCAGGAGCGTGCAAGTGAGCCACCCGCTCTTGGAAGTGATTAAGTCATTAAGGGCTGGAGGAGGATGAAAGCGTTTCTCCTCTGATTTTCCTTGGCATTCATTTGTGCACAGGATCCTAATGAACATATGCACATCTGTGCTCCTGAAGCCTGGAAGCCAGTGTCCCTTCCCACAGGGAAGGAGCTTATGGTGGGAAGGTGCCTCACTTTCACCAGGGGACTTGCAAAAGTATTCCTCAGAGCACCCTGTGATGTGTCTAGGAAAAGGGCAGCACATGCTTGAGTGTAATCCCTGGGGTGGCCCAAGAAAGCAAAGGGTGCTGAGGACCTGCTGGAGACACCTGAGCCAGGGAGCTGCTTGGAAGAGGGGGCTGCTCTTCTGCCCTACCCCCACCTGCTAAGGTGGAGTTCAGCCAGTCTGTACCAGGATGCAAAGGGAAAACCAAACACAGAAGCCAGGTCTTGGCTGGAAGGAAGTGGGAAGAGCAGGAGCAATGGCCCCTATGTTAGGGACCACTGTGTGTCACCCCCACAATTCACCTGGTGTGTTCTGCCCAGACCTGACACTGCACCTCCCATCTGCAGTTTGGAGCAAGGGCAGTGTCAGGTGACTGAGTGGTACCTTGACAGCACTACCAACTCCTGTGGGACACCCCACATCGCCCGCTGGGTGCTGTGGGCTTCCAGGAGGGCAGCTGGGAGATTCCAGGAGGAAGTGATGAGTGCTGGGGCAATGCTGTGCAAGGGATCTCTCTGTATGCTCGGGCACTGCTGCAGGGACAGAGGCTTCTGCATCCCCACCTTCTGCTAAGATGTCTGGGCAAGCTGGAGGCTCTGTATTAGTACCTACACCTGTCCACAGGTGAAGCTTACCTAGGAGTAAAGCTGAAGACAGAAGAAGAGTCACGAACCCCAGGACTACAAAAGGAACTTCTACGTTGATGTCACACCGGTGCACCCAGAGTCCCAGGAGGAACAGCACAGTCTTTGTGCCCAACCCCAGATTGCAACTCATTTCCCAGAGGAAGAGCATTTCCCTCCCTGATGTAAACAGAAAACAACACACGAGCAGAGCTGACAGCCCCTGCCAGTGCTGCTGTGCCAGTGGGGAGATGCATGGTGCCTGCTGTGTGGGAGAGTGCTCTGCTGTTTATGGCAAGAGCACCAGACTGATGTGGGCTGTGGTGGCTGGAGATAGCAGGGACCTGTGAGGGCACTGCCTGCAGTCCTCCAGACACCACTGCCCAAGTGAAGCTCCTCTAGTCCAGGGGTGGGAACCCAAACTATGAGGACACCAAGTATCCCTATGACAGCAAAAAGGCTGCACTGGGGCAGACAGCATTTACTGAGAATCCTGCTACCCTAGGCTTCTCCAGGGCCACCCTCCTGTCCCCAAGTAAGCAACAGGACACAGGGACAACCTTCAAGGCCACTGCACAGCTCTCATATGAAAGATCTCCTCCCCATTGGAACTCAGTGAAGGGGTGCCTGAGCATTGAACTGATGGTGCCAAGGAAGTGGGCATAAACTAGGTGTCCAGTCTGGACAGTTTGTGGGCAACTGAGGCTGGGAGCACTTGGTTGCCCGGTCAAGGGAAGCCAGAGTTCCTCCAAAGACAGTGCTTCTTCCCTGGCACTGGGTTGGGGGAACCCAAAGTGCATTTGGCACGTGCATGGGATGCACAGAGCCATTCTCCATGCCTACACACAGAGTCACACCCCCAGCACATGCCACTTAGGCTCACACCCCTGTGCACACTGACAGGCATCCACATGCCTCGCGTCAGGGACGCCGTCCTGCACACCTGCAGCTCTTACCAGCCCCCCAGCCCGCACATGCATACCCGCATATCCCTATGCAGCCCCAGTGTCCCCAGCACACCCAACACCACAGGCACACTCATGTCACATGCACCCCATGCTATGCATAGCCCTCTCCTGGTGCTCACTCACTCCATGGCCCATGCATTTACTGTGTGCCAGGCATACTCACTCCCCACACAGCCCACACCATGCACACTCTCTCCATCCCCTATGCACACCAATGCTCTCATACCCTGCCTATTCCCCCTATGCCTCAACTGCACTCAGTCCACAGTGTCCACACACAGCCACACTGCACACACTTGCCTTACCCTATGCACACTTGCCCCGCACCCAGTGAACACATGCATTGGGTTGTGCACAGTCATACTCTCCATACTCCATGCATGCTCATACTCACCATTCACATTTTCTCTGTGCTCCTTGTACACTCATCCCACTCTGCACAACCACCCCATGCCCTGCACTAACGCCACACCCTAGTTCATGCTTACCCATACCCACAGTCTGCACACTAACCCCACACGACACACACATTCCGCCCCACACACCCTCACCCCTGCCACACACACTCACCCATGCAGTATATTCTCACTGTAGAAGGGTCCCGCATATTCATGCACACTTACACATGCCACACACCCTGTGCACTCAACCCACACTTCAGTGCATGCTCACGCTGTGCACATTCACTCTACAGCTGGTGTATGCTTATCCCATGCCATGCACATTCACTTGTACTCTATGCACACTCCACTTCTTTGTGCAAACACACTGCACTCCACGGTCACAGCACCTTTCTCCCATGCCCTGAGTGCACTCCCCTGAGCTGGGCGCACTCCCCAAGTTCCCACGAATATGCTCCCACACCACGCAAACTCACAGCCCGCGCATAGTCTCACACACAGTGCACACTTGCCCCCGGGCCATACACATCCATCTCTCCCTGCACTCCAGACCCAGGCCACGAACGCTCACCTACACCGTGCGCACACCCCTCCACGCTGAGGGCACCCACCACACACGCTTCTCTGCGCTGTACACGCTTACCCCACACACAGTCCCCACTCACTCACGTCGTGCCCACCCCATGCCGCTTTCCGCCCCCCGCCCCGCGCCCACTCTCCCGCCGCCCGCTCCCTCCCCGGCAGGCTGCGTGCGACACGTCGGCTCCCCGCCCCACTGCCACCCTCTGCCCCGTCCTTCCCCCGCGGGCTCCTGTCTGGACGTGTCGGGACTCGGGCTCCGGGCGCTGAGTAATGCTCGGCGCAGCGCGATCCCAGGCAGAGCCGCTGCCGCCGCCGCTCCGCGCCCAGCGCTCCTGGGGCGCTGCGNGCCGCTGCCCCAGCGAAGATGCGCCCGGCCCTGGCCCACGGACTCTGCTCGCTGCTGCTCAGCCTCTGGGTACCCAGGTAGGAGCTTCACCCCCCCATCCCCATCCCCGCCGCTGAGCACCCCGGCCCCGCGGGAGGGACACCGTGGAACCGCCGCGCCCAGCCCCGCACCGAGGACGGTCTGCCCAGGGAGGTCCGGGGGGAGTCCTGCCGCCCCGGCACGGCCCTGCACGGTTGCAGCCTCTATGTCGAGGTGCTATCAGGACCGCTGCTTCCCCTCCGCCTTCTGTCCCGGTGGAGCGCCGGTGGGATGCGCGGCTTTCCCCATTCTAGGAGGCTGTCCTCCTTCCTCCCCGTCCGGAGCCGCGCCAGCGCCCGCCCTGCCTGCCTCAGTTTCCCCGCTCGACCTGGGAGGACGGAGCGATGTCGGCGAGGGGTCAGTGCCCACTAAAACACCCTGCGTCCCTCCTTGGCTTCGCTGATCCTGAAGGCGAGGGGCGTTCAGAGGGGGCTGTTTGCTTTCCAGAAAACGGCCCCGCAACACCCCAACACTCACCACCCCTGTCCGTTTCCAGCTCCCCTCTTCCCACTCCCAAACTTGTGCGCTGCAGGCAGCCAGGGGTTAACCCTGGTGCTGGTGTGAGTGTGTGTGTGGGGGGGTGTCCCCCGCCCTTCCCCCTTCCTCCAGCCCCTTTAAATATAATTTGTTAACGTTGGGACTTGTATTAATTAAAGCAGCAGCCGCTGCAGCCTGTGACCTGGGGGCTTGTCACCGTGAAATCAAGTTTAAATCCAGATTTCAAGGGAGAACAGAGCTGAAGGGAGCGCTGCGTCCTCCTAAGTGTGACAGTGACAGCTTCTTGGCGGTCCCTGGCCCCCTTAAGCCCTAGGTGGAGCAAGAGGCAGAAGGACCTGCCCACTACTCTTCGGGGCCCCTGCCTCAGTTTCCTTGCAGTGCAATGGAGAGAAGGACTGTAACATCCCTCCCACCCCAGGATGCCCTGGGAAAAGATGGCAGCTGCTATCTCTGGCTCAGGACAGAGAGGGAACAAGGTCCTTGCAATGCTCATGGCAGGAGGTGCTGGGCTTGGGGATGGTGATAGCTGTGTTCTGCTGTGCATCTCATATCAGTCAAAGCTTGCTTGACAGAGTGAATGGACGCAGGAAGCTAGGTAGATTTTCCCTCCTGTGTAGGGGCTTTGGAGGGATGCATCCCTCTCTTCTCTTCTCTTCTCTTCTCTTCTCTTCTCTTCTCTTCTCTTCTCTTCTCTTCTCTTCTCTTCTCTTCTCTTCTCTTCACCTCGGCTCTCCCTGTTGGAGTCACAGTGGATTTGCACAGGGACAGACCCACATACCACCTGTGAAAGTGGTGGGATAGGTATAAACACCCTTGGGAATCTGGAGAAAGCAGCAGCCTGGTCCTGACAGTTCTTCTCTCCTGAGCAAGCTGTAATTCAGCAGGTACACTGGGGCTGAATTCTTCCTCCAGAGCTGAGTGAGTGCTGAGGTGGGGAACTCAGCCCCTGCGCCCCCGAGCACTGCTTCTGTCCATGTACCTGCATCAGGCTGGCAGGATTTGAGGGAGCAGAGGGGAAATAACCCTCCCCAAGACCTGGCAGTTGCAGTCCTTCCTCCAGCATCCTCCTCCGAGTCTTGTTTCTGAAATAAAAGTTCAAAGGGCTCCAATCTCCTTGGTCCTCCCATGGACCCAGTTCTTGACTGTTCTAGGGAAAAGAGAATCCTTCCTGGGGAATGCTCTTAGCAGGAACCAAGCTGTCTTGAGCAAAAAGCAGGGTGATGCTGAGCTCCTAGTGGACCCTGCTCTAAGATGCAGGATGCTGCTGGGCATCCTGCTGCCTGCTGTTTACTTAGTGGGTCCTCTGCTTGGATACTGTTGAGCCCAGGGGCTTTCAAGCCATTCCCTGGAGTTTGGCAAACACTTCCTACCATCTCCTTCTCCATGTCCACCTGTCATGTGTACTGCTGCTTTAGCTCCAGGTATCTCTCTCTGGACATGCTTTGTCCCCCCACATCCCATCTACTCACACTCTATCTACTTCCCTATTTCCCCAGGTAGCATCTCTATTTTTATAAGTACTGGCACCCCTGCCGTGGACCATGTCCTTCCCCTTACACCTGTCCATCTGCTGGTCTCTCTCTCTGTGGCCACAGGCCAATGGGGCTAGGATATGATGGTGGACTTGGGATTGTTGCTGGGAACTTGAGGCTCTCTCCTAGACCCAAGCATTCTTTTGCATAGTGCTTGGCTCCAAATTTCATGACTGGGCTGGAAGAAGCTGGTCACTCTGTTTACCTCTCTTATGAGGACCAGCAGTGTCAGGGGGATACAGAAGACATGGGGAGGAGATCAAACAGCAACAAAGATGGAGCTGGACCTGGAATGAGCCTCCTACTTGAGGGTCTCTAGTATCTGCCAGGAGGAAACCCATACTTTCTAAGGAAGGTGAGCAAGGACAATCTGTTCCTGAAGAATCTGCACTGCATGGCAAGTGTGGGAGATCCCTGAGGGAGCACACAAAGAGCGCAACCCTGGGAGATGCTAGGATCCAGAGGCAGGCTCCAGAGGCAGGACAGCCAAATTTGGCTGCTGCTGGGCGCAAGCTGCCAATGTTTCTGGGCTATGCTCATGTGGTTGGACGGGACTGCAGCCCCAGTGCTGCTGGCACATCTCTGCCTGGCTGAGCTGCCATTGTGCTCAGGGTTTTCCCAGCCAGTGGGCACAGTGTGGGTTGAGGAGTATCTCCCTTCCTACATGTGTCCCCCCTGAAAATTTTTCCCCTCCCCAAACAGAAAAATGAGTGGTTGACACATTGCTTGCTCTACACTCAAGAGTGTCCTTTTTCCTCACAGCTCCTGCTCCAATGAGATCCTAGGCCTGAAACTACCATCAGAGCCAGTGCTGAATGCCAATACAGTGTGCCTGACCCTGCCAGGGCTGACGCGGAGGCAACTGGAGGTGTGTGTGCGGCACCCTGACGTCACTGCCTCAGCCATTCAAGGTATCCAGATTGCCATCCATGAATGCCAGCACCAGTTCCGGGACCAGCGCTGGAACTGCTCCAGCCTCGAGACCAAGAACAAGATTCCGTATGAGAGCATAATTTTCAGCAGAGGTAAGGGCTGGATGGTTCCCCTTCTCTCCCTCAATCCAGCCCCTGGCCTCAGGAGCCCTCATAGACTCCCTGTGGGCCAGCTCTTCAGCTTTGTCATGAATGAAGGCAGAGAAACCTCAGGGTCTGCCAGACCAAGGAGCACTGGACTGTTGCGAAACTTCTCCATGCACCTTTTTACCTCACTGGCCCTTATCCTGAGTTGCTCTTTCCTGACCAGCCTTAGCTGCTCCTAAGGCTCCTTCCAGGCCTCACTGCTTTCTGGCATCTTCTCCCTCTGGGGTGTAGGCTGGTGTCTGGAGTAGTGCCATGGGTGTGCAGCATAGTTGGTGGGTCTGAAGGTGGATGCCATGCTTTGGGATTTGGTTTGGTGGATACGGTAGCATCTTGGCTCATTCCTGCTCTGGCTATGGTGTTTCAGTGTGGCATGGTGAGCTGAAATGTCACTGACTGAATGCCAGTGGATGTAGTTCTGTGAGCCTGTCACTCTGGCGTCCTGCCCTGCCCTTGTGTTGGCTCTCTAATGCAGAGAGCTAAGGGCTCTCTCTTCTGTGAGACCCTAAAGCATGGTGACACAGGGGGACAGGGAGGCTGTCCTGGGAGCTCACCTGCTCTCCTAGCCCTCCACATTCTGCCAAGCCCTCGTACCAGGATCTCCTCATCTCCCTCACCGTTATGGCTGGCTCTGTCTGTATCGGAGTCTCTCTGATAGACACTCTTGCCCTCAGGAGCAGACTCTGTGCAGAGAGGCTGCCTTGCATGGTGCATATTAGGTCTGTGACTTGATGGGACCTTCTACAGGACATGAATGTATCTTCTCACCTAAGTACCCTTTCTTGAAGCCTTTCTAAGTGCCCATTGCCCCAGATCATGGACAGGAGAGGACAATATGGTGCTAGTGTCAGGCAGTTAGGGTGCTGAAAGCAGGCAAGGTGCCCAGGACACACATTACTCCTCCAGTTCCCAAGGAAGGTGAAAACTATCAAAGAACCTGCTCATCTACCTGCTTTGTGAACTTCCTGGCTTGGTACCCAGCAGAGAGTTGTGTCCATCCCCTTTTCTCCATATATTCATATTCTACATCTTCTTTCCCTGAGACTACAGGGAGAGTCTCACAGAAGGGAGGTTGACAGCATGAGGCTTACATGCTGCTGAGGGGATGCAGTGGCAGGAGCCTGCAGGTAGATGTAGCAGGTGTGGAGATGGCTGGACAGGGGAGCACAGAAGTGTTTCAGTGCCTGAAGGCTCCTCCTGTCCAGGAGAGCCTGGACAGCCCACTGGATGGGATGCTACCTTGGAGCAGGATGCTACCATGAGCACAGCACATGAGGGCTGTGGTCCTGCTGTGAAGCAGCCTTGGTCAGTATCAGGACCTTGGTGCCTGGAGAAGGGCAGTGTCTTCTCCATGAGCAGCACCCAGGTTAGGACCTGGCAGGGAAGGTGGGGACTGTCAGCCCTGATAAGCATCGAGGTATTTCCAGGTCCTCTGAGGAATGCAGTTCACTTCTAGTCTCCTCTGGCAGCAGGAGACACGACTTATTGGCTCAAGTTGCTTACACACCCAAACAAGCTTCCTTGCTCTGGCTCCCACCTGGCTGGGTAAGAAGCACCAGCAGCAGAGAGTGTTGACCTGCCTCCCTCCCTCAGCCCATCTCATTTGCTGGGCACCAGTGACTTGCACCTCACTTGTGTCCTGTGTGCCACTGCAGCCCTTCCTGCTGTCAGGGCTGTCACTGATGGGTGTGGGGATTTCCACAGACTCTGGACTCTTGCCCCAGTCCTGACATCTTTGATACAGCTCAGCACAGGCTCTCTGCACTGGTGGGATCCCATTCACAGGAATGAAGACTCAACACCCAGTAGCAGGAAAGAATGGATGTAGGGCTGGAGCAGCAGAGCAGACAGGCACCTCATGGCACTTCTGTTTTGGTAGCAGAGGGTGCAAGATGAGCCCCACACACCCAAGCACAGTTGCTCAGAGCCATTCTGGCACAGAGCAAGCCTTGAGGCTGGTGCACTGGTGTGCTTCCAGCCCACTCATGACCATCAACAACAGTGCAGGGGCTCTGAGCTCAGCCTTGTTACAGACACAGCCATCAGAGCAGGGATGCTGGGTGCATTTCTGGAGCCTGGTGCTGGAGGAGAGACAAGTGGTAGAAGCGAGGGGTGCAGGCTCTGTGCTGCAGACATTAGTGCATCTGACCCTCAGGGACCAGGTCTCTGCTCTGCGCCCTGTCCTATCCTTGCCATGCCTGGGAACGCAACGTGCTTGTAGGATCATTGTTTGTAACCCGAAGTGACAGACCCCTTTAATCTTTCATTCCTTTTCCCACTTCTTCTGCCATCAGTTCAGCCGTGCGTGAATCTCACTTTAAATTATTTGTAACTGGCTTCTCCCTCCCACTCTCCCCACTTGGCTCCGCTTCCCAACTCTGCCCCATCCTCCTGCATCTCTCACATCTTCCCCAGCATGGGCATGAGCTGGACAGGATGCAGCACTCTCCTAAGTTGTCCCACAGTACCTGTCCCACCCTCTAACCAGCACCTGATGGAGCCAGGGGCTTATACCCTGGGGATGGAGCAGAGGACAATAGCAAAAGAGTGCTTGTCTCCTTATCCCACTGAGCTGATGCTAGAAGTTTGAGTGCAAGCCCTAAAGGGCCAGGAAGGAGCAGAGAGGCTTTAAATCAGACAGAGCTTGGAGTCTGGGGTGGCTTCTGGGCAGCATAGCTGGGGACAGGGATGCTGACAGCATCCTAGGAAGACCACAGACCCACTGGAGACAGCAGGGAGATGTTGCCTGGGGTGCTGGTAACAGCAACTGTGAGGCACAACAATAGGTTAGCAGAGGGCAGGCATAGGAGATGCCCAGGAGTTTAGCATCTCTGCTCTCACAGAGCCCTTGAGTTCTTTTGGGACCCCCCCCCTAGTCTGTGGGTTTTTCAGATTTGGTCTTATGTTGCACCCTTGGGATATGGGATGTCCCTTGTACCATTTGTTGAGTCTCCAGTGCCATCTGCATCTGCCATCCTTCTTGGCCAACATCCCCTCTGTGTGCATCCAGGCTCAACATTGCTATTGCAAGTCCTTCTCCAGTCTTCCCTGGCTTCCCAACTGGCTGCCTAGAGTCTCACCATCCTCCTGCCCATTCCCTGGCACTGTCATTCCTGTCAGCAGCCTCCATTGCTGTTCCTGGTCCCATTCGTCTATGCTGTACCTCCCTCTCCCTCCATGTGCTGTCCTGGTCAACAGAGATATCCTCTCCTGGACCCAAGAGATGTAGGAGCATGGAGCAGTGAGGTGGAAGCAGGTGACTGCTTCTGCACCAGCAATGGACATAGGTCCCAAGTTCCTGCTCCAAGGGTGAGCAGCACAATTGTGTCCACGTTGTTGTAGAGGATGGCCTGCTTCCCCTGGTACGCGGTCCCACCATAGCATCTGTGGGCTGTCAGGGACTACATGGCTTGGATGGGCTGAACCATGCCTGGCTACCTGCCAAAAAACAAACTGCAGATGGTGGTGGGTCACCAAGTCTTGGTCCTTGTCTAGCATGCATCTGTGCAATACCATCAGGACTGGAGGTGCCTGACTGCCAGGCAGCGGCTGTCTGAGGTGTGCTATGGGATTGACTATTTCTCTTTGCTCATCCCAACCCCGTCTGTATGGAGCTCTGAATGCAATGGGACTCCCATGGAAGGACTGAGTGTCCTTGAACACCCTTGAGGGCACATGACTGGGAGGGACATGGCTCTGGAGTACAGTATCTCCTGGTTCCTGCAGCCTTCGGAAGGATGAGTGATGCCTGCATGCTCTGTGTCCACATTAGAAATGCTCACTGGTGCCAGAAGGTCTGTATGGCCATGGCCAAATCTTTATTTCTCACAGCAAGGAGCAGGGAACTGCCTTCAAGGCTGGAAACATCAGGTGCTGTGGCCCAGCCAGCTGTGAAACAAAGCTTGGGTAGGCTTTGCTGTGTGCTGAGGGAGGCAGGTGCTGTTACAGCTATCCAGAGAGGTGTTGCCAAGCTCAGGACCCCAGAGCCCAGCTCTGCAGAGCCCAAGCCAAGCTCCAGTGCCCACAGACCACAGCGCCTGTCCTGGCGCACCTGCAGCTGAGCTGCTGGCAGAGTTTTGTGTACCCTCAGGCAAGCTAAGGGTTTTGCCCACCTGGCCCCAAAGCACATGTGGGTGCTTGGGATGCTTGACTTCATCCCTGTGGGTGCCACCATTCCCTGGACCTCTCCCCTGCTGATGGGTGCAAGTGAGACCCTGGGGCCTGGGCAGCATTCCCAGGGGTGTGAGGCTGAGGCTGGCTCCCTGCATCCTTCACAATGGTGAGAGCTGCTGGCTCAGAGCTTCATGGATGGATGAGGAGCAAGAGCTGCAGGCTGTCCCTGGCATGCTCAAGAAGGTGCAGGGAGGCAAGTTGGGATCTGCAAGAAGGCATTTAGTGCCTGGTGCTGCGCCAGACCCTGGCAGGTTCACCTGCAGTTTAATTAGGGAGAGGGGAGGGGAAGGAGCGGGGTTGGGGGAGAGGCTGCATGTTGGGACTGGCTGTCTTGGCAGGACTTGCAGGAGATGGCGGGTGAATCTCTCCTCTGCCTTATATCAGGGTTGAGACGATCTGTCCATGGCTCCTGACAGCTACAGCCCACTTCTGGTGGGTACTGCCCATGAAGGAGGCAGCTGAGCATCCCTGGGGTACCCTAGGGTGAGAGGGACAAGGTGGTCCTGCCTGCTCCCTCGATGCCACCCAGGCACTGCAGTGGTGGGTGCTGTGAGACAGTCGCTGCCTGGTTATGATGATGAGCTGTGGGAGGAAGGCCGTGATTCCAGCTCTCCCTGGTCTCCAGACCATGGAGCCCTTAGCTGTGCCTGAGCCAGCTTGGTAGCCTTCGTCCCACATCCACATGAGAGATGATGAAACTGCAGCACCAGTGGCTGAGCCAGTGCCACTGGAGCTTGAGGTTCTGTTAAATGACCCCACATCTCCTAGGCACATCTCAACAAGGAAGATTTTCCTCTGCTACAAAAGTAACTTTGGGATACGACCTGTTCTCCTTGCCCAGCAGAGTCCTTTGAATACATGACAGGCTGGATGCCGGTGGTGGTCTTAGGGTGTTGTCAATATTTCTTACACCTTCCACAGCTACATCTCTTTTGTGGTCTGTGTAGGGATATGGTGCCTCAAAAATCACTTTCAAGGTCTTAGGTGGCTGGGATAGATGGAGAACTTCCCTCCAGAGGGCCCGGGGCTGGCTACCACATGCTGCTGTCATCTGCGGTTCCTGGAAGATCCCTACCTCACCAAGCCCATGAGGCTGGTGATTGTCACCTGCAGTCACATTGCTCGCTGCTTTGCTTCAATCCTCTATTTCTGGCATGGCTGGGGTAGATCAAGGAATGTAAACTGAACCTCCAAGCAGAGCCGTGGTTGCTGTGGTCCCTCCCCTTTGCTCACAGCTCCCTGTAAGAGCAGGCCAGGGAAGAAAGAAGGCAGGGAAGAGTCGTGGGGCCAGGCAGAGGGATATTGAGCAGGGTGAAATGGGAACAAGACTCCCAGAGCACTGTGATGTTGTCTCCTGGGGACCAGTCTGTCCCCTGCCCACAGCCAGGAGGATGGCAGCTCCAAGGACAAGAACCCATCCATCAGCTCTCATATGGTTGGAGAGCAGTAGAGGAAGGGGGACTGGGGCTTGACCCCAGGGGGTTCCCAGCCATGGAGGGCACCAAACAAACCTGGCCTCTTTACCTGTAAGAAGACGGGCTTGCTAGACGGACTGGGTGGGGTAGAGCTTCTGTCTGGACTCCAGAAGGGATTTTAAGGAGATGCCACATGGGAGATTATTTGTTAGGCTGGAGAAATGTCTGAGAAAGAGGCTAACGGAAAGGCAGGGCCAAGAGGAGAGTGTTATGCTGGGTGCAGGGTTTGCAGCCTCCATCCCTGGGCACTGGCTGTGTGAGGATCTGGGGATGCCAAGTGGGGTGGCAGCGACAAATTGGACAGTGCCCAGATTACGAAGGGCTTATGAAGGGCTGGAGCTCACCCAGATTGTGGGATCAGAGAATTGATGGGGAGGATCTGGGAATCGGGGAGACCTTTCCGTGCTGGTTCTCTATCCTCCATTCCTCACCTGGTGACTGAAGTTCTCCAGATGTGGGCCTTCCTGCTCCAGCAGCAGCACTGTGGGTGTGTTGCAGGCGCTGCCTGCCAGCACTCTCCCCGGGGAGGCTGCACAGCACAGTGTATGCACCAGCAGCCCCATTACCTGCCCGCTGAAAAATGTTGTTCAGCTTGTGCATGGAAAGAGGCAGGCTGAGAGCAAGCTTGTCCCACACCAAGGGGAAGCTGGGAGAGGCTCCTGCTGGCTTTTAAGCAGTGCCTCGTTAATTTTTTAAATGCACCAGTGTCAAATTAACACACAAAAGAGCAGCATGACTTTAAATACAGGTTTCCGAGCCGCATTTCATTTCCCTTTAATAAGATCATAGTGTTTGCTCAGCGGGCAGCAGTGAACCATGGAGGAGACGTGTGATGGGGAGCACTGCCAAGGATGGGTGACAGCAGTAAGGAGCAGTTGTGCTCTCACCTCTCCTGACTCTGTGGCACAGACAGGAAGCTGGTAGAGCTTGTGCTCAGGATCTGTGTCTTGGAAATGCCATGGCCCCCATTTGATGGCATGAATCGTCTAAAGAAAGTGCCCCAAAACCCATTGTCTGAAAAAAAAATATAATGACGTGACCCTGAGATTGGCTCAGATGGATGAAACATGGTGCTCATGGCATGAGGGTTGTGGGTTCATTCCCCGTATGGGCATTCACTTGGGAGTTGGACTCGATGATCCTTGTGGGTCCCTTCCAACTCAGAATATTTTGTGATTCTTTGTGATTCTGTGGCAAAGCTAGGGCAAATCAAACTGCTCTTGTCCAACAGAGGGAGAGAGGCTGGGAACTCCAGCTATTTATTTATTCACTCACATGTGAAGCCACAGCACAAAATCTGTCTCTCCTTCATTTCTCATCTCGTGCTGGGGCCGGTCACTGTGCACCAAAGCAAAGGGCACTGTGGGCTCCCTGCTTGGCCTGGAAACCACAAACAGAAATATTACTTTGCATTTCAAATGAAATAGAAATTCCGAGGCAGGAGAGGGTCTTCACCTGGACACAGTGAAGTCAAGAGTTCAGGCAGCCCCTGCTTGAGCACCATGGAGCCCTTTCTATGGGACTTGTCCTTATCCCTGTCCCCATCTGCCCCATTCTCAGCTAATGACACTGGCGGACATCCTTGCTCCCCAGTGTTTAATGACAACCAGCTGCCAGCTCTGGCAGTGCACGGTGTGGTCACAGCATGCTGTAACTGACTAGGGATGTTCATTTCTTTTCCAGTGTGGTATCATATTTAGACCCTCTTGTGGGAGTTGGCGGGGCTCAGGAAGGGAAGGCACATGAGCAAATGAATAGGGATGGACAGGCAGTGTTGCCAGCTCCTATTACAGCCTGATCTGCACCCTGTGGGTAGACAAAAATGTCCCATTCCTAAGCAGAAATATTCCTCAGCCAGCATTATATTTAATATAGTAGGAAACTCTGAGTGGATTGGGGAGGAGGCACTGCTTCAGAGCCATGATGTTGATGCCTGAGCAACGCTGTGGTGTCATCTCCCAGGGCGATGTGAGAGCAGGGTGATGGTGGAAGCAGGGTCCTGGCCAGGGCAGGGCTGGGCTTCAGGGCAGCGGTGTATCCTGGTGGGCATGGGTATGGGCATGGGAGAGCACAAAGTGGGAATTAACTCATGATCCACATGGAAGATAGTGCATCAGGAAAAAACAACCTCCGACTCCCTACACCCCAGCATGATGCTGAGGTCATCTGATTCCCCATGGAAGTTGTGCCACCCAGCCTGAGCCCAACTCTCTCCTTCCTTGCAGGCTTTCGAGAGAGCGCCTTTGCCTACGCCATTGCGGCTGCTGGCGTGGTGCATGCTGTGTCCAATGCCTGTGCCCTCGGGAAGCTGGAGGCCTGTGGCTGTGACCAGAAGCGCCGGGGCGATGAGGAGGCTTTTCGGCGCAAGCTGCATCGTCTCCAGCTGGAAGCCATGAACCGGGGGAAAGGCATGGTGCACGGGGTGCACATGGAACACATGCCAGCAGAGACTCCTGGCCTCCAGGACTCCTGGGAATGGGGAGGGTGCAGTCCTGACATAGACTATGGGGAGAAGTTTTCCAAGGATTTCCTCGATTCCCGGGAAACCTACAGGGACATCCACTCTCGCATGAGGCTGCACAACAACCGTGTGGGCCGGCAGGTGAGTGGGGCAATGGAGAGGGTTGCGGGGAAATGTTGGTGGGGATAGGGTCCCCAGGACGTGTGGAAGGGCTGTGAGGGGCTCATGCTGGCTGCCATGGGACACTTGTGCAAGGCTGTCATTGCCCTCAAGGCACTCCCTTTCCCCATTTTTGCCCAAAACAAAGGCAATGGTGCTCTTTGAGAGGCAACACTGCAAAGAGATGCCTGTCAAGCCGAGAAGGGTAGCTCTGAGCATTGCTGCTGCCTCCTTGACAAGGGATTCTGTCCCAGGCCACTGTCATCTGCCTGTGCTGCAGCTGTGCTACTGGAGTGGCACAGCAATGATTCTAGCTCCTGCCTCTCAGGGACTGGGTGAAATGGTGTTGGGCAGCAGCAGCTGGAGGGAGCTAAAGACAGGGAGGAGACGGTCACTAGCATCACGGGGACACAGCGCAGGTTTTGCAGCACCCACCTGCATCTCTGCCACCAGAAAGGGAGCTGGTGTCCTGAGGAGGCAGATGTGAGTGAGATTGAGCCAGGTAGTGGGTGTCTACACCAGCTGTGAAACACATCATCCCCTTGGTGGAGGACCCAGCTCTAGGGGGGTGCTGGAGCCTGTCCAGGCAAGCAGGGCAGCCTCCCCTCCATTCTTATGATGTCAGGTCTTGTTAAAGGTACTAATTAGTAGCTCATTCTGTCTGGAAGCTGATGTTTAAAAGTAGCCTACACTGGAGCCAAGAAGCATGCAGGCAGGAGAGGCTGGGAGGACTGCTGCATTTCCCTACCTGCCTTTGCTCCGAGCAGGCGTCTGAGAGACCCCATCCCATAAATCCAGCAAGACATTTGTCCCCAAGACCCCAGCCACATGTTGCCAGGGCAGTGCAGCGGGGTGTGTAGTGGCTGCAGAATTAAATAATTAAAGATCAGAATTGAACAAGGAGTATTTTCTTGACATAGCTAGAACATATAGATGTGCCCCCTTGTTTTCAGCATGTTTGAAAGCAACTATTGGGGATGTTGCAGACCAGGACCTTGATATATTCCCTTCCCTGGTGCTAGAGATGAGCTTTACCACCCTGGAGAAGCTATCCCAGTTTGACGAAGCTGTAATGCCTGGGGTAAGCTGGAGCTTTTGGCTTGTTTGTCTTTGTTCACTTGTTCGTGGTGAAGGCTCATTCAGTGTTAGGTGATTAAATCCTCTGCAGGCTGCTCTGCCCCAAGTTGGGCAAGACTCCCATTCCAGTTCTAACTGCAGGGCTCATCCTAACTCCCCTACATCTCTATGTGCCCCAGATCTCTGGGACTCTTGGCAGTGCTCAAGAATTTGTGGTCTGTGTTGCCTGTTTCCCAAGGGAGACCCCAGAGCCCCTGCAGAAGGAAGAGAAGATGAAAGAGGCGTATTTGCTCTGATAATATGTCATGAAATGTTTCCTGTGTAATCCAGCAGCAGCAAAAAATGCCTGCTTGTCCCCAAGGGCAGGCAGGCACGGAACTGGCAATGTCAGCTCTTGGTGGCTTCAGAGACAACAGCTGTACTGATGGAAGAAGCCTGGGAGCTAGAAGCAGAGGCAGAGGAGGACTGAAGGGACAGAGTAGGCAATGGTACTAGTGCAGGTGGGGAAGCAATGTCTGGACAGACTGCCCAAATCAGGGACCTTGCAGAGATGAGGATGTATGTGAGCCTATGTGTGAGCTGGGTTGCGATGGCTGTGGGTGCTAAGCACTGGAGCAAGGAGACTAAGTTGGACTAGATGATCTTCAAGGTCCTTTCCAGCCTTATCTATACTGTGATACTGTGATACTATGCTGTGTCTGATCTGTGTCTGTCGGTGTCATGCTTATTTCCAGGACTGGTCCTGACCTTCTGCATTGCCTGGGAATAGGTTCTCCAGCTCCCTGCCTCCCATTGCTCTTTTGGCAATGCTGTGGGTCCCACATCCACCCAAGCCCACCTCACTCTTAGGACCAATTTTTCTGCTGTAATGAGGAGCAATGTGCTAGGATTTCCCAGGAAAGGAATAGCTGTACTGGATGCAACAGCTCTGTGGCCCTCCCCTCCACGTCCTTAGACTTGAACCCCTTGAGCAGAGCAGTGATGCAGATACTTGTGCCGTGCCCTACCATGCACCATCCCTTTTCATGCACTAAGTAGCTGCAGCACCCACAGCTCTTCAGCATCTCACTGATTCCGAGCACTGACTTTGTGGTTCCTGTGTGTCCCAAGGGTGCTCTGCCACCTTAGACCCTAGAGAGCTGGAGGGAGGTGACAATTTGATGAATGATTGCATCCAGGTGCCTTCAGACATGGGTTTCTGTAGTGTAGTGGTTATCGTGTTTGCCTGACATGCAGAAGGTCCCTGGTTCGAAACCAGGCAGAAACACACTGAATTTTCCTTTTTCATATCCAGCTATGAAGCTGGGGAGGGGATTGCAGCTGCAGGGGATGTGCAGTATCCTCTCATGGTGGTAGTGGTCACTTTCGTCTTGTCTTGGAATAGGAAACCCTGGTACAACCATTGGTTCATCTAGCTCAAGACTGAGGTGTCCTGCACCCCTGTAAGGGAGCAAGCTCCCCAGCAAGGAGCAGCAAGAGTGCAAAAGAGTCTTTGCAAGTCCTCCTAACTCACCAGATCAGAGAGTGAGAGAGGATGAAAGGAAAGCCAGGAACTACCCATTACCTTCACAACAAAGACTAAGATAAAGCTCTTATGAGCGTGTCTGGGAGGAGCTGGGAATGTGCAAAAGAAAGCACCAGCATGTCCAGGCATGTGCCAAACCTGGGTGTCTATGAGACAGAAAAAGGATGTGGCTGGGTAAGGGTGCCTGGGGAAGATCTAATGGTAAAAGTATGGGACCAAGGCTCAGATGGATCCTTCTTGGATGTCCCAGCTATGTCAGGGTCCTGTCCCCTCTGCACTATCTGTGCAGGAGGGAGAGAACAAACTGTATCTGGTCAGGGATGTACGGGTGTTGTGATGCTGTCATTTGGGATGCTTGGGTGATGCCTTTGGTAATGGAAATGACACACACATGCCACCTTCTCCAGTCTCTGCTGTGATCAGCAGTAGCCTCAAATGAGCTATCACACCACTGTCACTGTCATCCTAGTGATCACCATGCCAGCCACAGCCATATATGCAGATTTTTCCTGGTCCAGCCAAGGCAGCAGGGAATGAATGTGGGAAAGGATGAGGTCCCAGTGTAAGTGTGTTCCCGTGGATGGTGACAAGGATGTTGGTGAGCAGCTAGTGTTCCCAGCTGGTACACCCAGGGCACAGTGGAGAGGCCGGGCAGCTCATTACCTATGAGGTGGAGGCTCTTCCCAGCAGCAGACAGGACTCTCAGCAGGATGAAAGCCAAACTCCAGCCCAGCCCAGACCTCTCCACCATGTGCTCTGAGCTCCAGGCATATTCTCCTGATCTGCTTTCATTACCATAACTGCTTAGCAATGGGGAGATTTACTCAAAACCAAGAAAACAAGGAATAAAACCTGCCCAGCTCTACTTAAACAAGGCACTTCTGGAATGTGCGTTCCCCTCAGGGAGGGGGCAGGAACAGGTAGCATATGACAGGCTT
This sequence comes from Pitta sordida, assembly GCA_013390025.1. Classification (NCBI taxonomy): domain Eukaryota; kingdom Metazoa; phylum Chordata; class Aves; order Passeriformes; family Pittidae; genus Pitta; species Pitta sordida. Next base: position 561,569 of record WEKX01005044.1, read on the forward strand.
GAAGCTGGGTGGCTGGGCAGGACTGGCACTTTGGGATGGGACTTTAGGCAGGGCCATGTGTCCCTTGGAATCCCTCGAGCCCCAGACAGCATGGCCCTGGGTGGGGGGGATCAGTCGGTGATAGTCTGCAAGCTCTAGCTGAGCTCTTGGTGGGGTTTGGGTGTCCCCATGGGAAGGAGGTCTGCTGAAGCCTGTGTGAGCACATGGACAGGGGGGCACACAACCCAGCAGGGAATTCCTGGGGGACAGAGCAGAGGACATTATAAACTGCCTCTTTCCAGGCTGAGTGGGGATATGTGGCCATGCCCTTGGAGACTGATGGGCATGAGCTCTTTCCCTTGGCTTGGCCACAGCAGCATCCCTCGAAGGAATTGTGGTTCTAGGCGGACTTTAGCATACAGCCTGGAGGCTCATCAGCATTGCCCAAGGGAGCCCAAGGAACTCCTTAACCCCCACACTGGCCTCTGGCCCCTGCATGAGCTGCGCTCTCTGACCAGCCCAAACCACAGCCACAGCCCAGCTCACACCACAGCCCAGCCCACACACCCTGGCCCTTTTCCAGGGGGTGGATGTATGGTACCGGCCTCACTGCAACCTCTACAAACCACAAGTCAGGCCTGTGAGCATCTCCAATCCCTGCTTGGAATTTGGGTGATGGAGGGAAGCAGTGCCTCAGCCCCCATGATGCTGTGGCTGCAGGAAAGCAGGCAAGAGCTAAAAGTGGAGCTGCTCCCAAGACTCCCAAAACTGGGACTTTATGGGAGGAAAGCATCCCTCCCACTTGCCCTGCTTGCAGTGCTACTCGTTGATGAGGTGTGTGGAAGACCCTTGCACCGGGAGGTCCCAGCAGGGCTGCAGAGATGCAGCCACTCTGTTTTTTTACTGGGGTCCAGGATCAAGTTGATTCCGCTGGAGCCAAACAGCAGTGGGAGGTGAAATTCAGACTTCTTCTCCTCCCTGTGCTCAAATACCTTACCCTCTTCTTTAGGTGCCAATCCCTTGCTGAAACATAAAAGCCAGTTGGTAATGCCAGGATGGGAAGGGACAGGGTGTGGGACATGAGTTGCATTGGGCACAACAGGGTGCAGCCTTGCTGGCTTTGCAGTTTCAGAGCTTTGATGGCTCCTCATACCAGTCCTTGGTGATCCTATAGTACCAACCCTCACAGAGCTCCATAGTGGCATCTCCAGTCCCAAAAATACATCTCCTTCATGCCAACCCCTCTGTCCTTCCCTCTCTGCCCAGGTGGTGATGGACAACATGAGGAGGAAATGCAAATGCCACGGTACCTCAGGGAGCTGCCAGCTGAAGACCTGCTGGCAGGTGACGCCTGAGTTCCGCCTGGTGGGGTCTCTGCTCAAGGACCGCTTCTATGGGGCCACCCTCATCCGGCCTCACAACCGGAATGCTGGGCAGCTGGAGCCGGGCCATGCTCGGCATCGCCGCCGGGCCGGCATCAGTGAGCTGGTTTACTTTGAGAAATCACCCGACTTCTGCGAGCGGGAACCGGCCCTGGACTCCTTGGGCACCCAAGGGCGCCTGTGTAACAAGACCAGCCCGGGCATGGACAACTGTGAGAGCCTGTGCTGCGGCCGCGGGCACAATATCCTGCGGCAGACACGCAGCGAGCGCTGCAACTGCAAGTTCCACTGGTGCTGCTTCGTGGCCTGCGAGGAATGTCGCATCACCGAGTGGGTCAGTGTCTGCAAGTAGCCAGGCAGGAACGGGCGCCCAACCCAGGGTGCCAGAGACAAGCACGCCTGCCTGCGCCAGGGGAGGGAGACAGGGATTGGCGCTGTGGGAGAGGTGGAGCCACAATACCTGCTTCCCTCAGCTCTGAGGAAGCAGGAGAGGAGATGCTCAGCACCCTCCAAAATCAGCACTTTGTTGTCACCTGGGGAGGGCAGGGCTGCCCGCTGCCGCCCCAGCCCCACACAAGAGCACCAAGGGGAACCCACAGCCATGCTGTACAGACCGCCGGCACCAGCACAACTCGGGGGGGCGGAGGGTGGACATGGGCGTGGGGGAGCACCCACTGGCACCCAGCAGCATGGATTGGGGTGGGGTGGGGGACAGCAGGGCATGGGGAGCCCAGGGTGGGAGGGAAGCGGGGAGGACACACACTAGCACTGTGCACAAGTTCCTCCAACCATGTGTGAGGCTGTGCTCTGAGCAGGATGGGGATGGAGCAGCCCATGGGATGGAGAGGGAGCACAGCTCCTTTGGCTGGGGCTTGCCTCTGCCAGGGCAGAGCCTGGACTGGCTTGGGCTGTAGCTTTGTGGCCGGAGGGAGGGTGCCCAGGGCTATGCTGTGTGTCTGTGTTATTATATGGTAAGTTATTTTCTGATCGTGAATAAAGGTGGATTGGAGACAGCACAGGGTATTCTGAGGTGCAGAACCCTGCTCTTCTTGATTCTTGGGGATCTCCACTCCTGCAGGATGACAGGATGCAAGGGAAGCCTCAGTGCTGCTGACCTACTTGTCTGAGACTTTCTCCCTTGTGTTGTACTGCTATACCATAATAACCACCGTATTAACTGCGTGCAGACTGGCAGGGGACTCCCTGTAGGCACCCAAAACCCTTGCAAGGCGGCTGCTGGGAGGCTCCTGCCCAGTTGGATGCATGCTGGACTCCATCCATCCTATGGAAATCCTGGCTGTTGCACCCATTCCCATGACCATACTGGAGCTGAGGGCTGGGGACGGATGATCCTGGGGAGGGATGGTTGGGCCTGAGAGCAGGGAGAGGGGAAGACAGCAAGAGTGTGCCAGGCAGTGGGGGTCCACAAACGTTAGTTTGCTGCGGTGGCAGGGAAGGCACCCATCCCGCTGCAGCAGCCTGCAGGGGCCAGGCAGTGAATCATGCTGCTGCTATCTCCTGGCTGATAACTTCCCTGCTCCTCCCACGGCTGCTCACCCCTTGGGGCTACACAAAAAAATAGAAGTGAAAAAAACTTAATCTGGGAGGAAAATACCAGGCTGAAAGGAAGCAAGTGCCCCAGGCCCTGCAGGGAGCGGCCCGTGTCCTCATTTCATAACACTCCCACAGGCAGCTGGAGCTGGATCAGCTGGGACAAATGCATTGCCCTTTGCCACTCCTGGGAGGGAGGGCTGGTTTTGCCTCTCCAGGAAGGACTGGGTGGATGGGGTACTTGCTTCTGGAGCCAGCTGTGTTTCAGGGGCTGAGGAGAAGAGGATGCTGGAGGTGCTGGAGGAAGTGTGGGAGCTCCAGTGACCTTGCGGCACCTTCATGGCTCTGTCTGCCAGTGCAGCAGGGACAACAGGACAAGTAGCTCCCAGCAGCAGAGACCTTGGGCAGGTGACTTGGCACAGACAGGATCTCAGCTTGGGGTTTGGGGTACCCAGGCTTGCCTTGTGGGGCATGACAGCAATGTTTTGCCATGGTGGGAGTTTGCTCAGACAGGGCATGCTCCAGAAATTCATTTTCCCTTCTGAGGTCCTGCTTTTCTATCTCCATTATTCATCTCCAACACCAGGGCTCTTTTTCCAAATCCTCAAGACCTTTCCCTTTTTGTCATTGCCCCAAACAGTAGTTAGACCCATGATGTCCCCCTCCCTCTCAGGCTGGCCAAACCTCTGTGATCCCAGGGCTGCTTGGGGCAGTGGGATTCTGCACATTCATCACGCTCCAGTACTCTGTAGGTGACATTGTCTTCCCGCTTCCCAGGGGCTGCTTTGCAAGTGCCTGTGATCTCAGGGCTGCCTAGGGTGATGACTAACTCAAAAGTGAGGTCTCCCCTCACTTCACTGGCCCCTTCACTCCCCTGCTTGTTAATGCCAGGCCACCTGCATTGTAGCAGCTGGACCACAGCACATGACTCCTGTGTAAGGGCACCAGAGAGTGAATAAGGTGTATTTAATGATTCAGAGAGGCAATGTAGGGCAGGGCCATTCCTTTCAGGCACATAGAACATCCCCCAGTGAAGATGCAGACTATCCCAGAGCATCCTGGATCTGTGAGGACTGCAGCTCCCTCTCCCCTTGCCCGTGCATTTTGGGAACATGGCATTGTGAAAGAGCATACCAATGACACTAGCACAGCTAGAATGAGACTCCTAGCACAGTATGCAGTGTTTGGTTCTGCAGACCCTCTGCCTGAGCTTGAGACTTTGGAACATTCAGTGGAAAACATAAGAAGATCCCTTGATCTTGGTTGGTCTGGAAGTGGGATAGTTGGGCTGCAAGTGCTGTGCTGTAGGGGTGCTCTGGGCTGCAGGCAGCATGCTCTGGGTGCAAGCAGCTCCAGGGCATAGGCTTTCTGGTTGCAGGACCTCATTTCCTCCCAGGGCCAACTGGCTCCCAGTACCATACTAGTCTTCAAGATCTGTGGCTTCCCTCGCTGAGTGTCTGGCAGCCACAGGCAAGAAGTTATTGTGCCTGTGGTTACAAAAACCAGTGTCCCTATGCTCCTTTAATTGGGTACCAGCCACCAGGCAGCCGTCCTAACTAGCACACTGCTGGGCAGTGAATGTACAGGATACCTTCTCTCCCCACAAGCACTGCTGATCCTCCAGAGCCAGTTGCAAGTGAGGGCTTGGGTCCCCAAGCTCTGGGCATCCCAAATTTCTCTTCCATGACCCAGTCTCCCTGATCCACCAATGGGATCTATCCCAGTCCCACCGAAGACTGATGTTTTCTCACATGGAGGTACTATCTGAGCCTGCTGAGCTGCTCCAGTCTTGCACATTTTGCTGCAAGGTCCCCTCCTTCCCTGTGAGGGACATCTCCACTCTGCAGAGCGCTGCACATGAATTTGGGCTGACATAGGCGAGTTCAAGGTGCTTCACCGAAGAGAGAGAAATGACCATGAGTGTAGAATAACCCAGGCAGATGATGAAGATGGTTTCCAGTAGAGGGGACCAGATTTTCGTAATGCTTTTTCATTATCTTCCTGCAGAGGCAAATCACTAAGAGAGTTCCAAAACAGAAAAAAGAAATGGCATTCCTTTCACATACATGTCATGAAAAGGACACTGAAGGCTTCTGCTGACAAAAGCAGGTGGAAATGTCACCAGTTTCATTAAATATTTTGGGCTAAGCATTAGAATTTCCTCCATCCCTGAGGCTCCCTACTGCAGAGGGGACCAACAGCCCAGAGGCTCTGCTAGAGCCATGTGAAGTCCAGTGTTTTTTTCTAAATTTGAACTTCCTGGTCCCAGGGGCAGGAAAGCTTCTCAGGTCCTTCCAGCAGACCAAAAGTAAATCTCACTTCTTACCCCTATGGTTGTGAAGTACAGAGGAAAAACCTGACCCAACTGTGACCGCTGAGCTGGCTCGATTGGTTTGTACTTCTGCCAGGTCTGAAGCCAGATCTGTGGCTGTCCAGATGTGGATACCCTAGAATGGTGCTCTCTCAGACCCTGGCCTTGTGCCCATCACCAGACACAGTGTGGGAGAGCCAAAAGGATGGACAGTGGATTCCCTCCAGCACGGCAGGTTGCTGCGTCCTTTCTCCTCTCACCCAAAGTCCCAGCTCATCTCCTGCTTCTGGAAAGCTCTAGCAAGGGTGGGGAAAGTCTCTGGAGGGTGAGGGGAACCGATGAGGAGTTGCTACATCATGCCTCAATGAGCCGTGAGTAACTCCTCTGGTATTTCTTCCCCGTGCAGAGCAGTCATCAGAGCCAGATTCTGCCTAGGGCAATCACTACATGGGAACACCCAGCCCCATTAAATTCCATTCCTGCTCCCAGCAGAGCCCATAACACGAAGCAGAGCCACAAGTGGATCGTTCCCTGGTACCCCCTGTCCCATCCCACCTGCATGACCATGGGATAGCATGACCATGGGCATGGGCAGGGCTGGCTGGCAGAGCCTGGTGGGCTGCTGACCCACAAAACCAGCCAGAGGCATGAGAGTGAAGCCTCTGCTGCATCTGCTGGTCCAAGGGGAGCAGAGGGCAGACTCTCCCCTGCCTTGGTCTGAGCAAATGGCCTCCATGCTTCCTCTGGTTGAGAAGTAGGTAGCCATGACTTGAAACTCATCCCGAGAGCCTGGCTGGCACAGTGCTGCAAGCTGAGATGCAGAGAGGTGCTCCAAGGCTTTCCTGAAGTTCAGCCCAAACATGTCATGCTTGGCACCAACACCTGTGCAACCCCCCAAAAAAGAAAAAAAGTTTGCCCCTAACTGACCTGCTTGGCAAGGCAAATTACCTAGAGCAAGGCAGCCACTGGCTTGGGATAGAAGCCCAGGAGACCTGTGGTCCCTCCTCCAGGCCCAGCTCCTGCCCACCACCCCGCTGGTGCAGCATCCCAGTAGCATTGCCCTTCATGGTGAGGTGTGGGTCACCTACCTAGTGAGAATGCTGTAGCAAACACTGTGTTGAGCTCATTGAGTCACCAGTCGTGCCAGCAGCAGCCAGGCTCGGCAGGAGTGTTGCCAATGCCTGGGCAGACTGCAGCCACCTTGCTCAGCCATAACTGTGCTAGCCCTTGGTCCTCCTGGCTGTCCCCAGACATGGGGCTGCCATGCATCTGCAGAGGGGCCAACAGAGTCTGGATATGTGTGAGATGTGGAGACAGAGAGTAGAGGGAAGACTTGGGCTGAAGGCTGTGATGGAGCCAGGGCAGCTCCAAAGAATGGGGTAGGAAGAACTGTAGGGGGAAGCTGGTCAAGGGATGGGAAAGATAGGGGCTTAACAATCTGGGAACAGAGTCTGGGGAGCACTGAACCCCTTAGAAGATCTGAGCAGAGGCAGTGCGTGCACTGGAGTGAGAGAAGGTGGGGAGACATTGAGAAAGAAGGCTGATAGTAGTATGTCGGAGAATGGGGGAATGTGGAAATCCTTCATGACCCAAACCCCAGTGCTTGAGATCCTCACCAAGCAGATGGGCACCAAGTCTCCCCAGAGAGTCTGTGAACTCAGAGGGAATGTTCTAACCATTAGACCACCTTGCCTGTGATGTGCCCCTGCTGCAATGGCTGCAGTTAGGGTTGGACCCAAATGTTCTTTACTCTCTCAGTCCTGAATGTGGCCCTCCGCCCCAGAAAATACCAAGGACACCCCAGGCCTCTTGGGTAGTGTGTGAAGAACACTAGCCCCTGGCACAAGTCTAGGGCACATGAGAATAGGACATCCAGCACTTTTTGTCTTGACCAGAGATCTGTCACAGGAAGTGCCCAATCCTGATCACTGCGTGAATGGGGTCCACCAACATCCCCAGTTCTTTGCTACCACAGGGCAGACAGAGAAGGTGAGAGGCAATGTGGCTGTAACAGCACAGTGAGCCTGGAAGCAGCCTGATGGGGACACTAGGACGGGTGGGAGAAAGGGGGAAAATTTTTTTGGACATGGATGGAGAACACCTGGAGGGACTTTGTGCTGCGCCTCTCCTTCCCTCATGGCAAAGGGCGGTTTTGAGCTGCGAAGGGAGATGATGGAGAGGCAGAGCTGGCATGGGGCAGGAAACTGGTGCAGGGGAGGTGAAAGCAGGCAGCTGGATGTTGGAGGATGAAAGCACAGGGTCCAGGAGGAGGGGAGTGACAGGAGCAGTGCAGAGGCAGCCAGCACAGCCAGGTGCAGTGGGAAGAGCTGGGGGGAAGGCAGAGAAAAGAGGCCAAGTGCAAAGAGAGCAAAGGCAGCAGGGGAAAAGAGAGCATGGCCAGAGAGGCAGAGATGAAAGGGGGAGTGAGGCAGGGGAGAGATGAAAGGGCCATGGCGCGGGTGCTCCTGCCTCCTCCCCAGGCTCCCGGGGCTCTGTAATTCCCGAGGAACAGGCTCCTCTCATGTGGTAGCCTGCAGCTGTGTGCGGTCGGCTCAGCCCCACCGCTCTGAACTGGGACTTTCCAAGAGGGGGAGAAACCCAACACAAAACACATGGCTTAACCAGTGCCTGCCAGGCCCCTGTGCACGCGGGGTCCGGGGGCACTCTCATACTTGGCACACTCCAGGACGGTGGAACCCACTGGGGCCAGGGTTAGATGGCCGACATGTTCCCCTCTACTCCAGGGAGAAGTGGCCCAGAGCAGGGTGAATGGATTATGAGCCAAATCAATCAATGGGAAGACCTATAAGGTATAAGATAGGTATATATACATATATACAAGTGTGCATGTATAAGAGATATACATGCAGGTAAGAGCTGGGTTGAGCTGGGGGGAGCTTGGATCAAACAGCTCCTGTGGCAGTACCGGTCAGCCCCATAGGGACATGCCCTGAGGGCACAAAGGTGAGGGGGTGCAGGGGCCATGTGGGCTCAGTTCCTGTCTCCTGTTTCCCCTGCTGCCTGCTGGGCTTTGCTCTGGGTACCACGGATGCAGCAGGCCTGGGCTGCTGAAATTGGCACCCATCCTGGTGGGCCACCAGCTCATTTGTTTTACTGCTCAAAAGCAAATGAACAACTTAGACCATGGCAGGTACTGAAGTAGCGCTTCCAAGGCACTTATGACTTAGGATATATCTGTTCTCCATGCCCAGCTCAGGCCACTGGAGAGAGGTTCTTTCCCATATCAGATGACTTGGCTGCTGGGCAGTCTCCTGTTCACCACTGCTGACTGCAAGGATGCTGGGTTTGGCACAGATGCTGGGCTCAGTAGGGATGCAGGCTCTCTTCTCAGCTTTGGGGCAGGTGGGGTAGGAAAGCTGGTACCCATGGAGGGTGCTTCCTATGTCTTCCTTCATCCTTGTCTCGGTTTTGCCCATGCCAACCTCCTTTTTTGTGTCTATGCAAACCTGGTGAGCTCATCTAGAAATCATTCTGACTGAACTTGGGCAGCACCAGGGAGGCCTTTGCCCTCCCATCTCAAGGCTTTTTCTCTCCGCATTCCCACTTTTAGTATGAAAGAAACAACATAGACAGGAGGTTTCTCCAAGCCCCTAGGAAGTGTCATGCTGTAGGACCTTCGCCTTCCCAAGGCTCTCATAGAGCAGGGTTGTGTCAGCTCCACAGGTATCACCCCTTCAGGAATATCCCCTCTAACTCCATCTTTTTGGCTACATCTGGAAGTGTTCTGACTTCTTCCACACTACCCCATTCACACTCAGCAAAGAACTGGAAGGGTACTCTCCATGGGACAGGATGGTGCTAGCCCTAATACACTGTCCGTGCTCGTGCCACATCTGACTCCTGCTCTGCACCAGTTGGGGCGGGTCACACCACCTTCAGTCAGCTACACACATATGAAAGAAGGGGCACAGCCACCCCCGAGTGTACTCCACACCTGCACAGAAGACCTGAAATCGGTCCCAGGAACCTCCCTCTATGCTGCCTGGGAGTGCTGACTCCGTGGCTGCAGTGGGCTCTGTCTTCAGGGACCAAGTTGAAGAGGTGATGAGGGTAATGCGGTGGGGAAGAGCCCAGCATATTTGGAGAGCAAGAGGTGGCTCTCCGCAGACCCCCTTCCCTTCTGGTACGAGCCAGCCCTCCGCAGAGGAATGCTCCAGCACAGCCGCAGCTGCAGGGAGGGGAGGCGCTTGCCAGGCGCCGTGGCGTGAAGGCATGACGGGGCACGCTCCGCCGGACCACGAATACCTGTCCCAGGCAGTTAGAGGCACCCAAGACGAGTATGGGTGGCGCAGGAGCACACGCCTCGTCAAGCCGGGGCGGTGGTGCTCCACTGGGAGAAGAGTGTCTTTCCAGTTCGCTCTCCCACTCTCGCTGGTGAACGGAAATCTCCCCCTCGGCAGCAACCCGCTTTCCCATCACACTGCACGTAGCGCACGGGTCTTGCGAGGGGGCGTATGCCCGTATCCTCCCTGGTAAAAGGGGTGCAAGGGTTCTGGCCTGAGACTGGGAGTGGTCTGGGTGGTCTTGTTGGTCCCTCCAGCCTTAGCATCGCTGCTTGAATGAATTGCCAAGGGAGAGGCTCGGCGAGGAACTGAAATGAGAAGATGTGCAATGCAATAAAAGAATAAAGAGAAGCACAAATAGCAGTGCCTGGTGACTTGCTCTCATTTGCTGTTTGAATGGACATGGATTACATGCCTATCACATGCATGGGAACAGGCCCGTGTGAGCCCACAACCCTACACATGGAGCTATGGATCCTATTACTTCAGGATCCCCTTGGGACAGGCTGCACCCCTCTGCCATTGTACTGACCACACTCCCTGCAGCAGCGCAGGAGCATGTGTAATCCCAAGAGGCCCACAGATTGCTTGATTGTGCTCTCAGCCCAGGTACCAATGCACGTATCCCTCGGGACATTCTAAAGGCAGACCTGCAAGTAAAGAATGAGGAAAAAAGCCAAAGTCTCCAGATGTTTGCAACAGCTGCCTAATAATAAGGATGCTCTGCACCATGACACTGCCAGTACAAATCCTCTGCCATGATCGGATGGGGTAAATACTTGCTGGAGAAGGGGCTTTTGCTGAGCAACATCTTGGAGCAAAGCTGAGTTGATATTGGTAGCCCTGTGCTGGCTAAAGCTGTGCTCCAAACCTCTTATGAGCCAGGGATTTCACTGTCTGTACAGATGCAGAGCAAGCTGAAGTGTCTGTGAAGTGGAAGGGAGCAGCACTGCAGTTGCCCTTCACATCCCTCTCCTCACACACACTGCTTGCTCTGCCTTACAAGGAGAAGCAATCTCTGCTGTCATGATGTGTCATGCTCACTGTTCATGGATGCTGAAGCCTGTGGTGGGATGGCGTCCTGGATTGTCTTTGATGCGGCTGCCTGCTGAAACCACTCCTGCAAGGTCCCTGGGCAGCAGCCCTGGCTGCAGGGCAAATATCCCAAGCAGGCAGGGGCTCCCCTTCAGGTGGTGTTGGCTAGGCTGAAAGAGGAGCCTGGCAGCAATGAGAAACATGGGATGCACTGGATGATAAGCAGTCTTTCCCTAGGAACACTTTGCAGCTGGCAGGTTAGCCTTGCAGCCTGCCTGCAAGAGTGATGCTGTCAGCTATGGTGCCAACATGCAAGAGCTCCTGTGGATAACACAGCAAGAATCAGACAGGCTGGGAACAGGACCCAGAAGTCTTGTTCCTGGTGCCACTTTCATGCCACATGTCACCCAAACTGAGTGCAAGCCTGGTCTTTACATTGTCTCTGTAGCCTGGTGCTACTGCCTGAGGAGATGCTTTAAAGAGACATCCCTGGAGGCACTTCGGGATGTGAATCCACCTCAGTCAGTGGTCTTTTCAGCAGAGTTCTAAATCACGGCTGAATTGGGCAGTGGTGTCAGGCACTTTTGTTGCTTGATTTGGGGACTGGGAGATGAAAAGGGGATGAGAGGGGAGCCTTGTCCCTCCTCAGCCCGTGAACATTTCAGGGGATGCTCAGGCTGTGAGCAGAACTGCGGCCACAATTGGTCCATATGGTTCCTGGAACCTCTTATCTCCCTGTTGGAGGCTTCCCGTTGGCACAGTTACACAGCACTTTAGCATTTGGGGATTGAACTCCATTCCTGCTCTTCTAGGGTAGAGATGTCTTTTTCCACCAAGCACCTTTCTCCCCTATGCCACTGCAAAGCCTAGGGCTGGCCTGGCCCCACGCTCATCAGGGACCACAACATCCCTTATCTGGGCAGCCAGGCTTGGCAGGAGTCTGGCACTCCAGCTGCTGGCGGAGTGGCCCTCCCTCACCAGCTGCCCTACATTGGGGCTGCAGATAAACAAACATACACTTCAGCATCAAGTCCCAGCAACTCATCCCCTCCTAAACACATAATTACTCTGAGGCAGCTGGTGAGCGTCACTTGAAACCAGGCGTGTAAACATGGCTTTCTCCTTCACCACGCAGGCAGAAGCAACCTCCTTCAAGGGGAGCAGTAATTTCAGGAGAGGGTCCATGTTTTTGCGGTGAGGGTTGTGGTCAGAGGCTTTCATCTGAGCCTTTTGATGCAGCACAGGAATAATAGATGGCAGAAGGCAACACCCCACCTTGCTGTGCTTCCTGCTCTAGGCCATTTTCCACCTACTGGTGGGTATCTGAGTCTCCTTGCCTTTCCCAGTCCCTGGGTCAGCTGCTGCCTCCCTCTCCCTTTCCAGGTGAAGGCACAGGGAATCTCAGAATGCTGGGCCAGGGCTGGCAACAGTCATCCAGGAGATAAACCAGCCATCTCATGCCCAGAAGGGCTGGAGTGAGAGGCACGAAGGGATGACTAGGCCACATCACAACCGTGGGCCACATCACCACCTATCTCATTGCCTTGCACCACCACTTCCAGATTTGTGGCTGCTTCAGAGCCAACAGACCAAGCGCAAGCACTCAGATACCTAGTGATGGGCACCCCTTGAGATCTGTCAGAGGTGTGGCTGCTCACAATAAGGGATGACCAGAGGATCACTGGTGATGTCACCTCTTGCAGAGTGAGCCCAGACTATGACATGAGTGATGTCCCACTCTCTGCACAAGGATGCTACATCACCGCAATGTCCTCCAGTCTTACCTCTGGCTCCAGTCTCTCAGTCCTACATAGAGGTCACTTGGGTACCACTGAAGAGGAGAGGAGGGGTGTGGGAAGCAGACAGCAGGGGCTGGGGGAGGCTGCAAGGGTAAACCAGGGTTGAGAGAGATGATGGAGTGAAGGGGATCATCCCAGTTGGGAGAGGTGGGTGCAGAAGACCCTTGCTTACTGCCTTGTCTCACAGCCCCTCCAGTGCTCCCCAATACACATTCCTGAACATGGATACTCCTGAGCTTTGGGCTCCTCTACCCAAGTGCTGGCTCACCATCACTGTGCTCCTCACTGCTCACCCATCCTGGTGTCACCAGAAGTCTCCTACGCTGAGCCTGGCACAGCTGGGTCCCTCTGGGGAAGGAGATGGCATGTGCCCATGTGCCCTGTCAGTATGGAGAGGAGTGCCACTCTCTCCCATGCTGCCAGCACAGCATCCATACAGGGAGAGGGCGTGATGGGACAGCCCACACTGCCACACCCCACAGCAATGCCAGGCTCAGCACTGACGAGTCCAGTACCATGGCATGCCAGCTGGGCGTGGCTTTCCCAGGACATGCAGTGGCAAGGCTTCAAGGGATGCTTGGTTTTGTGGGAGCAATTCCTGCTGGCCTTAACACCCAGATACCACATGCTGGTTTGTGCAGACTGGCAGCAAGGGGACAGAGACGTGGGGTGGTGGCTTCCAGGCCCCTCAGACTGACTCTGCACAGTGTCTCTGCTCTGTTAGCCAAGGGCAGGCATACTATGGATGGGTCTCTATCTCGGCACACTCTGACAAGGGTACTGACTTGTGTTGGGATTTTTAATGGTAGTGTTGGACACAACATGCTGCCTTATGCCCTCCAACATCCAGAGCCAGTGCTAAATCCACCACCCTGGACAACTTCCAGCTCAGGTAACTGCACTTACCAGAACCCCTTTCCTTGCAGTTTGAGTGGAGGGCACCATCTTTCTCTTCTTGAGGGTAAAAGGAATGCTGTTGCCTCCTGGGGATGCTTGGCCAATGCCCGGCATCACCCCTGGCAGACCTGGGGGAGGTGCTAGCACGTTGCCAGGTGGTGCACAGAGGATATGCTGGTCCAAGTCCCCACTGACGTAACTCCTGGGAGGCAGACAGTAGTTGCCAGTAGGGAATTGGCCGGCATCTCTCAGAGTGCTTGGGGAGCTGTGTAGAAAGAAGGTAAATGTTACATATGGGCTGAGATAGGTTGAGCAGGGAGGGCAGGAGGCCAGGGAGGTGGCAGACACCTCACCAGAGCTGGCTTGGTTTACACAAGTTGAGCTTTGTTCAGTATCTCCCTGGGGTTTTGTGGTTGGGAGGTACCATCCTGTGCTGCTTTGATGACAGGGAGCCGGGTGGTTGCATTGTGAAGCCTTGCCAAAACTCCTCCATCAGCCATGCCTCAGCAGGACAAAGCACTGAAGGGATGGGGGCTGCCTAAGGTCTATCTCAAATGCTAGTTCCAAATCCGTATGAAACAATGGGCTCAAAAATCCTTGAAAGAGCAGCATGGGGTGCAGGTGGAGAAGCCCCCTTATCTGAACCAGAGAACATTGGTCAGCTTGGCTGTGTCTTGGGCAGCCTTTATCTGGAAGTCAGGTTGAGAGCATCAGCAGTGGGGTGGAGGCTGTAACTCCTCCTCCATGCTGATCATGGTCCTGAATACCATCACCTGGGGTGATATTTTGGTCTACATTGGCTAAAGACTCAAGGCACAGGGCTGCCAAGAGCTAACAGCATCTTCTAGACCAGTCCCCACAGACTCCTTCAATCCCCACCAATCCCTGTGGGCAGGTGAGAGATGCCCTTAGTCTGGCAGGAGACAGGCCCTGGCTGCTGGCACAAGTTACTTTTGCCTTCATGCATCCAAATGCATGCCCCTGTCCACTAGAGTTGATGTCCAGATCTCTAATAGTACTGGAACTTGGCCCCTCCTTGCCAGGGCAAGATTTTGCTCCCTGTAGTGCTTTTGGCTAGGAAGGGGAGACCCATCACTGTCTTGGACAAACAGATCAGGTCTCTCTTGTGCCAGATCTCCTTCTCACTGGGATCTAGCAAACACATGGATTATGCACTAAAGCACAACTGCTCTCGGTAGACAGCCTCAGGTCCCAGGTGTGTGCCCCAGCTGGGTTCCTTGGGTGCCCATGACAAAAAGCTGGCTCCCAGGCTCCTATAGTCCTTTCCACTGTTGCATATCTTGGAAGCGGAGCCTCCTGTCCTTCAGGTATAACCTGCCCTTATCCTTGTCCCGTTGCTGCCTGGCACATGGTGTGCTCAGCCAAGAAGCCAGGCTCTGTGTTGCTCACTGTCAGCATCCTCCAGTCCATGCATCACCAGCAAACCTGGTGCATGGTGATGCCAGCTCCCTGCTTACCAGTGCCCCAATCAGCAAGTGTCTTCAGCACTCTCCAGCATGTCCCTGTCCATGCTGCCCTGCCTTCCTGAGCTGCACATTCTGAGCGTCACCCTGGCCCATCCCCAGCACATCCTCTGCCATTAACCAGACACACTGCATGTCTGCACTAAAACGTTGCAAAAAAAGGCAAGGACTTGGTCAGCTTACACACTTACCCTCACCAAGATGGGCTGTGGCTCAGGTTCACAGCAGCACATCTCTCTCACCCTGGGTCTGTACCCACCAGATCCCACCTTCTCCTCATCCGTGCCCGCACTGGGGAGGTTCTAGTGTAGGAGAGATGCCCCTGGGTGCTCTGCTGAGTAGGGTCCTGTGCTCAAAGCCTGCCTGAGACAAGCTGCTTGCTTGGCTGCAGGGGAATACATCAGCCCTTCTGAGCCTCCCTGCCCTGAGGCTTCGCTAGCTCACATGGACTGGGGGAGAAGCATGAGGGTCTGGTTCACACTGGAATAGTCTCATGGATTATATGCAGGGCTGCACATCATCTCATGGCATCCAGACACCTCCCCATGCAGTCACCATAGAACCCTGACCATCCCAGATTCTGCAGCCACAGCCCTTTGGCCCCTTCACTGCCTGCTGCTCATCTCTGGCTCCCAGAGCTGGTCTCTGAGCAGGATGGTCTGTTCTACAAGTCCCTTGCCTACTGGTCTTTCCCAACATACACAGTCTCTGGCTTTCTGGCTGGTTGCAGGGGTGTTCGGGTCTCCCCCAGCCCCGCAGTCCTGTACTCCCCTGTACTGAGTGTTCTGAATGTGAGACAACATCTCCACAAACATCACTGCAAAACTTTTCATGAAAGTCATGGGGAAGGGGTCTAAAATACATCTGAGGCTGCCTCACACTTTCTGCAGCCAAATTCCACCTGGCAGAACAGGAGCAAGGAGCCTTGGAGAGGCAGCTTCCTACCTGCTCACTCTCTCGGCCACAGCTCGGTGGCTGAGCTGGCTCCCCAGCACCTGCCTCCCCCCAGCCTGCAAGCCCCAGGGCAGCGTGCAAGGAGTGACAGGTGAGTTGGCAGCCACTTGGCTCTGACACCCCTCGGCACTCCTTCAAAACCAAGCCCTTTGCACACCGTGTTTCTGCCGTGACAAACCAGCAGACATCAAGGAGAAGTAATTTGCTGGGATTCTTCTGGCCAGGTGTGTCCCAACGCCCACACGCTGCTCTCACTCGTGTGGATGGGAGACACGTGCTCTGATGTTTCCTGACACCCAGGCATTGCTCCTGGTCTGCGGTTGCTAGAAACACTGGTGAGAGGGGGTTGGGTTAGTTTCTTTCTGAGACCTTAGATTCAGTGTGTGGGTATCACCTCAGGGTTTGCCCTTCCCAGGACACAGGTCATGAGACATCAAACATGCAGCGTTTTTTGAAAGATTACCAAAGCACCTTTACTCCCTACAGGACAAAACCAGATCCAAAGGGAGCAGCGATGCTCTGCCCTTTCCTCTGACCCACCACTCTGGAGAATCCTTTTGCTTTAGGCAGGTCCTATCCTATACCCACGCTATTGTTCTGAATCACTGGGTCTGCCTCCTCATGCTGCTGTTCTGATAACTTCCTTGTTAGTCAGTCACAAGCCCTCTGGTCTACTCAGTCTACTTTCCAGGTTTCCCTGGTCTCTGCAAATCCCTCCGAGTTTATAATTTCTGGCTTGGAAGCTAAACTTCTCTGTCCCATCTCTGGTATCCCATCTCAAGGCAGGGCTCTGTGTGAGCTTGGACCAGAGCTCAGGGAGATGGATCTTGAGCAGGGCTGGTGTGGCAGCTTGGTTCCTCTGCATCATGGTCCCTTAGCAGGGAAAAGATTCTGGGAAGCTCAGTGTTGGCTGTGCCCATTGCAAAGCCGGGCTGGTGGGCCAGGCCTTGGGGACTGGGACATGCCCAGCTCCCACTGGCTTAGCAGGAGCTTTGTTGGACAGTGAGCAGGTGGAGAGGGCGTGTCCCACCCCCAGCGTGGAGCAGCTCAGTGCTTTGCTCCAGGTGCTCTTGCCTTTCCAGCTGAGGACTCTTCCATCCATTTAGGCTCTCAGTGCCTTGGGCCAGGCCAGGCATCTCTCCTGGGAGGATTTTCCAAGGAAAGAAGGCTGAGCCAAGCTCCTCAAACCATGTCTCCCTCAGCAAGGCAGACAACAGCTTCCGTCAGGATGAGCTGGGAATCTCTTCCAGCCATCACTGCTGCACGCTTCCCAATAGCCCAGGAAAACCATGAGTGGATGGCCAGCAAATATACCCCAAATATACCCCAGTATCTGGTGAGGCTCTGGCATGCTCAGCCATACCCTGGGCTCAGTGACAGCTGGGCTCAACCCAAAATGCTGATTCAGCTGAATCCAGACCAGGATGGCTCCTGCCCTTGCAAAAAGCCACGATGGCTCCTGCCCTTGCAAAAAGTCACGAGACTGAGAGTTACAAGACTTGGGGATCCGATGGCAAAAGTAGCATCCCACAAGACCTTTGCTCCCTGCCCCCTCCCACTGCCCTTCATGGGGGAAGCCTGGCCTGCAGAGGAGGGGTAGTGGGGCTGGGGTATGGGAACACCCTCTCTGTGGCTTCCCTCTTAATAATGAGGTGATGATGCTATGTGTGCAAGCTGTTCCTAAGGGAGGAATGTCCTTTCTTCCCTTGCCATGTCGCGGCCAGCTAAGTACAGGCCTGCAGCTCAGCAGCCTCCTCATGGCTTTCTCTTGCAAAGTGTATCTTCCACGTCTGTCCTGAATGCTCCACAGCTGCTGTTCCCAGCACATCTGGGCCATGCATCATGCAGATAGTGAGGCCAGAGATTCTGGGAGTACATCTGGGCCATGCATCATGCAGATAGGCCAGAGATTCTGGGAGAGGCTGGGATGCACTGGGAGGTGATGGTGCTTCATCTCTCACAGGGAGGGGCTGGCACTGGGGACCTTCCTGCAGGTGGAGAGGGAGCCCTATGGCTGGTCCTCCTTATATGTTTATCGTGCTCCTCGTGATATAACTATAGAGATACCCACTTACACAGCTATAGGGGACCCCTTTATACTCTGGCAGGCACCACTGAGCCAGGAGACTGTCCACATTCATTCAGACACTTCTGCATCTCCCTCTGCCCAGCAATAGAGATGTGGTCCCAGTTTAACAGCTCACAGTTTCATGTGGACATTTTCTTTGCCCCTCCCAGCCTTGGGGATGCTTTTATGGTCCTGTCCTCACTGCCCAGGGCTCTGAATTGCTGCCATGATAAATTCTGGTGAAAATAAGGCAGGTGAGACAGCTTCCAGCATCCCTGTAAGCATGGGAACCTCAGAGGGCAGGCAGGGAACTTCAGTGTGCAGGTAGCTGCAGTGGTGAGCAGAGCAGTATGGGGCTGACACATCTGGGCTGCAGTGTGCCCTCCTCACTGGTAACCGGGGTTAGGACGAGGAGCCGTGTCATGACTAGGGACAAGGTCAGAGCGCAGGGAGGGCTGGGGTCATGCAGGCAGAGACTGTTACTCATCAGCAGTCCCCAGTTAGCTGTCCAGTAGATTTGTTGCGGGCCAGTCAGTCACTGCCTCTCCTGCCAGCCCCTGGGGACACGTTCGTACCCCAAGGGGTGTCAGGCCATTCCTTCAGCATGTCGGCAGCATCGGGAGCACCGAGAGCTGGTGCCCACCACCGTGTCCTTCCGTGTCCAGGGCATAGAGCGGTGGGTGTATGCCCATGGGTGTGCGCACAGGTGTGCAGGCAGGTGCATGTGCATCCACTGCCCTCTGCTGAGGAGTGCTGGCAGCTCAGCGGGGGTGAGCTGTGCGGGGCTGGGAGGGCTGGACAGATTCTGGCTACGGGCACCAGCAGCTTCCTCAGGGACTAATCGCTTCATCCCAGTCTGTGGGGATAATGCGATTTCTCAGATCTCACTGAGTGCTATTTCCTGGCCCCAGTCCCCTGACCCCTGGCTCTGAGCTCCTGTCCCCATGCTACTCCCAGCCTTACCTCCCATAACTTCCCTAGTTTTTCACTGAGCTTGGTCTCTCTCTTTCCCCTTCCCATTATTTGCTTAGAGGTGTATGTGCAATTATCCATCTAGTTTTTACTTTCCTTAGCCTCAGCCAAGCAAGTCCATAAGAATTAATAACCGGGAGTCGGAAGGTACCAAGGAGCAGCTGGCAGCAGCTGCGTTATGTGGGATAGTGGTGCACCTGCCCAAGCCAGTCATACTGAATGGTGCCAGAGCTGCCTTACTCCATCCATGCTCTCCTCTGCCCTGCACGAGTTGTGGGGCACTTCTTCCCAGCCCTCATGCCCAATTTATACAGCAGTTAATTGCAACAAGGCGGCTGGGTCTGGTCAGGTATGGCCCCTGCATGATGCTGAGAAGGCAGGAAGGTGTCAACAGGGCCAGATTCAACCTCTCACTGTAGCACCTCTACTTGCCTGAAGGACTGCAAGGACATGCATTGATGTCTGGAGGGATCTAGTGTATGTTTTGCTCCCAGATACATTAGAGAGGAGCTGCTCCCCCTCCCCACATGCCTCTTATTCCCTTGCTGCTTCTCTGTAAATGAGCCACTTAATTCAAAGTCTCCAGAGGGATGAAAGAGGAATCTTTGGTTATGTCTGCACTAATAAAACAAACAGTCCCAGGGCACTCCCAAGCACAGCATTGGGATTGTCCCTACAGGAATTTTTAACATCTCCCTCGTGTGATTTTGTCTTGGGCCATCTCGAGCTAATCCAGGTAATTTTTTCTCACACTTTAGAATTTAGCCTAGGTCAGGGACAATCCCAGCAGGACCTGGCACACAGGCTGTCCATTTGCAGGATGGGTTCCACAGCCTGTAGGTGGTCTGGTCCATGGCAGCGGTCCTCAGGGCCAAAGTGGACTCCTGTCTTTGTTTATCTTATCATAGGGCTGTAGAGAATCCTTCCCAGAGAGCCTGGGGATGGACACTTTGGATATACAGCCCCACTGGCACTGATATGTGTCCTCCAGGCACGTGGAAGGGTACCTGGGTAGAGGAGCTCCCCAGCAGCAGACAGCATTTGGAACTCTCTTCTGTACATCTTGTGAGTCAAGACTGGGATGAAAGTTAGGGAGAGTTTCAAGGGCTGGACTGTGAGACTGCAGACAGGGGAAGGGCTTGGGACAGAACCTTTGGGTGAGATGGCGTGGGAATCCATCTATCCGTAACATGGAAGAGCTTCAGCCTATCTCACTCCAAACCTGTCTGCTGCATGCATCAATAGTAATGAGGTTTACTCACATATTCACTGAAACACTACAGTGCCTCCAAAGGATTTCCACCTCGAGGT
This sequence comes from Pitta sordida, assembly GCA_013390025.1. Classification (NCBI taxonomy): domain Eukaryota; kingdom Metazoa; phylum Chordata; class Aves; order Passeriformes; family Pittidae; genus Pitta; species Pitta sordida. The sequence goes on from WEKX01005044.1 coordinate 581,616, forward strand.
CCTGCAGGGAATCACTTCCCCTCTCCCACCATGACCACACAATAATGGCTGCATTTGCATATGTGTGTGTATGTACATGTACCAGTGACGAGCAGATGCCCTTGGTGTGCTGTGTGCCTGTGTTTGCACTGTGCCTGCCATGTGCACTTTAGGGCACGTGTGGGATCTGGCAGCCTGGTGCGGGTGCTTGGCGTGGGCAGGAGGTGTTTTGTTCAACACCTGCCTTCACCTACAGCTGCGGTTTTGATGCAGAAAAAGAGCAGGCTTTTGATGTCTGTGTGTGTGTGCTCTGCGGGTATTTCACACACGCTGTGTGCAGCCTGCATGGATGGTGTTTGCACATGCGTGTGTGTGTGTGTGTGTACATGTGCAAAGCATGAGATCAGTGTCTCAGCTGGCCGCCGCTCCAGCTGTTGGAATCCCTGCCTCCCAGGCCATGTTATAGATGAATACACTTGAAAGCATTTTTTTCCCCTTAGCCACCAGATTTCACTGGGAGAAGAAAAGGAACTGGGCACTTTATCTTCATTAGCAGCTGGGAGTGTCTTGGGGCAGCTTCTGCCTGGGCGATGCTCCCTCCGCCCCTGCTCTTATCCCGTCCTCATTCATTAGCCCTTTCCAGAGGGGCTGGCAGGGTCCTGTGGCTTTGCTCTGTCCCTGTTCATGTTGACCACCATGTTCTCCAGTCCCATGGCCTTCTCCAGCCCAACCCCAGGCAGCAGGGCTGGGAGAGAAGGGGAGAGAGCCCCTTCCTTATCTGCCCTGAAAGATCCCAGAATCATTTCAGGCCTCAAGAAGCTCCTTCAGTTAGTTGCTAGCTGCTGCCATCTCTGAGCTTGGAGCTGGCTTATGGCAGCATTGGCTGGTGGTCTGGAGGGGATGGGGAGCAGGATGATGGGTTGAGTGCAGACCTTCCCTTCTGGAACTGTTCATCACCAGCAGGCCAAGGCGGGGGAGGAGGGGGGGGAAAGCAGTCATGCTTGCATCCATTAATACCCAGTAACCATGACAACTGCTGTGGAGCTATCATCCTGTCCCCAGGCCAGCCACCACAGGGTTCCTTTTAGAGGGGTCTCAGGACAGCAGCTTTCATTGTATCACTGTTACATGTGGGGTGGCCTGTGGACTGCACATTGCCCCACTGCCAGTGCCTGTGGTAGTTTGGAGAGGATGCACCACCGCTCCCCTCAGTGTACCAGGACATACCCAGGCAGGGCCAGGGCTGCTGCTCACAGGAATGGGGCAGGATGCTGGGGCCACCAAGGCTGTGAGGAGGGCTTGGGGGGAGGGTGGGCAGAGACAGTTGCTGTTCCCCTCCTGCAAGCCCAGATGCTGGAGGTTCAGTGAGGCAGGGGTGTTGGGGGCAGACTGCCTTAGGTAACATTCCTTCTCACATTAAAGGAGCCATAAATCACTCATTCCTTATTAAAAGCTCTGCCTGACCGGGAGAGAAATGTCAGGAGCATAAATCAACTCCACTGCTCTCTTTCAAGGGTCCTGGCTTGCCAAGGACTGCTCTCTCCCCAAGACTGCTCTCTCTTGCCAAGGACTGTCCCCAGGTAGGGCACAGCACATGTGCCCACCTCCATGGCTGAGGGATGGGGATGCAGGTCAGGCACTGATGATGGGAGCTCTTTAAATCCCAAGTTTCCTGCGCCAATCCTCACCTGGAGGACTCTAAGGAATAAAAGCCCAAGCTTACCCTTGATCCTTAGGGCTGCAGAGCAGTGCCATGGCCATATGGGTGCAGGGATGCTACAGAGGTGCCCGTGCAGCTGTGGGCACAGAGGAGCCCCTCCTGGGGCCATTGGGAAGGAGACCCCCTTCTCCCTCCACCTGCCTGGCAATGAGATCTCGCCTTCCCCAAATACACAGCCTTTGCTTAAGAACTGAAAGATCCCTGTTGAAGTCTAACACCCTCTACAAAGCCCCTGATATCCTGCAGCTGGCATGGATTTTGCTCTAAAAGATGGAGACTGGCCCCATTTTGCAGTTCCTGCCCATGCCCAGAGCCAGGCTGGGGGATGGGTAGTTCAGCAGGTGGTAAAACACCTTATACAAAGCCCAAGGACAAGCTGTACGGGGCAGGGTGCCTTGCCTGCACAGAGCAAGGCCAGGCAGGGAGATAGAGGTAGGTGAGCAGGAGGAGGACTTGCTTACACAGTGTTAAAGCAGCAGCCAGCACTGAGGTGTGCTTCCCTCTCCATCTCCTGTTTTTCCAGTTAGATGCACGGCTTAATATAGCAGCACTTATGTTGTAAAACATTGCTCATAAAACAGAGAGGATGTGCTGTGTGGGAGCGTGTGCAAACCAATCCCCAGCTGCTTTTTGATGTCGGCTTGGAAATTGCAGCATCCTGGCAACGACTGCTCACTGGGATTTGTGTGCAGCAGGGCCAAATCTGCCCCGGGTGTAAGCCTGCAGTGATTTCTGGATGATCCTGGCATGTTTCCATCCATTCTAGGTTCTCTGTCCAGAATACAAGAGATGGGAGCCACTGGGGGTTGCTGGGGAATATGTGTGCAAACCACCTCCAGATCTGAATCCATGCTTGGCACCATGGTGAGACCTGGTGAGAGCTGGTGCCATGGGAGCCTTTCCTTAGTGAGAAGGAATAGCAGATATGGCAAAATCCAGAGCTCAGGGGAAGGGCAGCGACCAGCAGTATTGGTACTGCCAGTACTGGATGTGCATGCTGAGGAGGCAACAGATCTGGTCTCCCTGCAAGCTCAGCTCCATCAGCTGTGCTGGTGGCAGGAATCACTACCTTGGCTGCTCCCAATAGCACTGGCCTTTCTCAAATGACTTCCCCAGAGCGGGAGCAGGCTGATAAAGAAAGTTGGTCAAGCAAAATCAGGCCAGGCTCAGGCATTTTTCACACAGTCTTCCACATGTGGGAAGGCTGAGCACGCGGAGCTTCATCCTGCACAGAGTCAAGGGCTTGGCTCTGTGGGGTACCACCAGGTTGAAGCAGGTGGCCAAGGTGAGCTCTTCTTTCTATCTCCGCCCAGGCTTCAGCTGGAGAACGAATGGCCTAGGGGGAAAAGAAAGAAGGCAAAGGGGAAGAGCTGGAATCTTTTTGCTTGAGAACCTGCTGAGGCTCTTCCATTAAAGGGAAGGAAGCCCTAAGCACAGGGTCACAGGCTTTTGTGAATCACTTGCTGTAAGCCCTGACCCTCCTGGGGGTGTTTATCCTGGCATGGGAAAGCCTTTAAACAACAGCCCTGGGCCAGTCTGTGGAACATGGCTTTCCTCCCTGCTGCAGCCCCAGCAGTAGGGCTGTGACAGGGCCATGCTCAGTCCCCATGCAGCATCCCTGGAGTGGCTGAGGGTCACCAGGGCACAAGGGTTTTGGAGTCTCATCTCAGCTACTCACAAATCTGAAAGCAGGCTCCAGCCCAGGGGCAAGGGGACATAAGTGCTGCTGGGAGCTTGTCTCCACGGCTGTCTGGCACCCCCAAAGGGTCTGACCTCTTAAGTGTCTATCCCAGATGAGCTGACCTAAGGTGCCCTGTAGTTTCCCACGTTCCCTCCCGCCTGCTGCCCGTCATATTTTGCATTTCTCTCTCTATCTTATCTCCCTGCCTGCTCACCCCTTTGCAGCTGGTCTCTTGTTTTCCCTCTGCCCTCTCCTTTGCTCCTTGGCCTCACCTGCTCCAACTCCAGCCTAGCTTCTGTGCTGAAGGACCTCGAAGCAGGTCCTCGATAAGGGCCAGACCAAATACGAACCTTTTGTGCCGTGCTGAGCTCATCCACAGGAACTAAGTAAAGACCTGGCCTGGGCAGAGGAAAGAGCAATGCATGAAGGGATCGAGTAGTTCAGTGCCTCCATGTGGTGCCAGACATGCAGCATGATCCTGCCTCAGTTTCCACACTTCTCTGAAAATCCTTCCTCTGCCCCTGCTCACAGCAGCATCCATTCCTCAAGCAGGGGAGGGAGAAGGGCATGTGATGTGGGCTGAGCTGTGGAAGGAGGGCACATGTCCTGCTGAGAGGTGCTGTCAGTGCTGGGCCCTGTGTGCACAGCAGGCCTGGCAGCCAGCAAGTGCAGGGAATAAAATTCTCCTCCCTCCCGGCCCACTGCTGGGTTAATATTCCCTCTAACGACAGACGGCTCCTTTTATCCTCTCTCATGCTCTCGCCAGTGATTTAATCTTGGAACAAACCGTGATTATTTCCTGTACAGCTGCCTCCCTCAGTTCCACCACAGACCAAGCTTGACAGCATCTCACCAGGCATCTTGACAGTGTCTCCTTCAGGCCTCCAGCTTGGCCATGACCGAGGGCAGAGAGACCCTTTCCAGCACCCTACCTTCCCAGGCCCACACTGTGGATGCCATGGGAAAAGGAAGGACGGTTTGTGCTGGGAAGCCTCCACGGGGCTGACAAGCATCAGGGGGGAAAGGGTTATAAGGAAGATTGCTTGACTAGGTGATCTTCCGGGTCCCAGCTTCATGGGATAGGTCTAGGGTTGTGAGAGGAGACTGGTGGGTCTCAGGCTGGCTCCTAGGAGTTATCACCGTATCAGGACAGACACACCTACCCCTGGATCCCTCAAAGCCAAGGCTCAAAACAGCTGGATCTCAGGCTGCCAGTCCTTAGTTCAGGGCTGCTGAGGACTGCCAAAGGCAGGCTCTTCTCTCAGAAGCAGTGAGAAGGATTTATACTCATGGTCTTCTCCATCTCACAGGGCTGCAATGCTTGAGCAGATGCCCATCAAGCTCAGGACTACAGAGCACACTGCCTGGAATACTCCATCAAGGGCCATGGCAGAACTGATGGCATGGCCTGCAGCTGCTCCAGAGGGCCGAGAGTACTTGGGAACCCACACATAGGAAAGATATGCTTCCCATGAACTGGGACTGACTCCATCCTCACCTGTGCAGTGAGTGCAGTTAGCCCCAAGCACTGTAAAACCATGAGGCCAAAACACCACTGAAGACAATCTCTCAAGTTCTCTTATGTGGCTGTTGGGAAGAAGACTTCCAAAATACTGGGTCACCGTTTACCTGTAAGCAGGCAACTGCACTCTACTACTGGGCAAATGGGGCTATTTGGGACCAGCACTTGCGGCCAGAGCATGTGTACACGATGCGCATGTTTATCCTTCTTGCGGGCACTACCTGGAGACCTGGGGAAAGGCAGGGTCTCTCCTTGACAGGACAGGGAAAAGAAGCAGGCAACCAGAGCTGGCCCAGGGCCATCCCAGCAGCATCAAAACGTGGGGTGCAGCTCCACCTGGTGGACAGCGAGGCCTCCCAGGTGTCGCCGAGTCCCTAGGACAGAGACAAGGTACCCCAAGAGCTGGAATTTATGGCTCTGCCTTCCCTGGCACCATTAGGAAATGGAACCAGGGAATGCAGCTTCACCTTGGCACTTGGGATGCTCCAGCACGTCGGGATGATGAGGCAGCATCAGCTTGTGGATGAACTCGCTGCTGCATGTGCACAAATGCATCTGTGCAAGCACACATCCTTGGTGAGAGCACCAGGAGAGCTAGTGCAGAGCCAACTGTGCCCCCACAACCCGCCCTTTGCGTGCCGAGCATCCTGTGTGCATGAGAGGTTAAATGAAGGCGGCTGCCTTCCTGCCAGATGGAAGCAATCCCGAGGGTCTGGAATGCTCAGCTCCTGCCAGTCAGGGAGATGTGGGAACAACTCTTACCTGGAAATAACAGGTCCTGGGCTCAACACTCAGCATCCTACATGATCCTGGATAAATCATTTGTGATTTCCATGGAGGAGTACTTGCACAGACACTTTTCTTGCCCTGTGCTTCCCTCTGCCCTTTTACCCCTGCACTGGGATGCTCTCACACGCAGCTCCTGTGGCATCCCTTCCATCCCGCCACAGAGACTCAGCCCTTCATACACAGCCCTTTCAGTGCCAGGAGGCCACAAGGATGAGAGGCCCCAGCCCTGCTTCTGTGCAGGCAGGGAGCTGCTGGGTCCTCACAGGCAGGTGGTGGGTAGCAGGGAGGAATCACCAGGAGGGCAACCAGCTGCTTTCCCTCAGAGCAGTGGCAGCTTCCCACAACTGTGCCAGCGCCCCTGATAGCCAGTCTCCTCAAAGCGGAGGGTGCAGAGAGAGACAAAGAACTGCAGTGATGAGCCGGGCACGCAGACGCCGGAGAGACAACCTGGAGATGGGAGGGGACCCAGCGCAGGGCCAGACCCGCCCGAGGAGCTCCGGGGGCCGCTGCCGCGAGAGGGCAGCGCAGCCCCGGCCCCAGGCACCCCGAGCCG
>WEKX01005044.1:593496-626351 GCA_013390025.1 Pitta sordida
GCCGACGGCGCCAAGCAAGGCCCGCTGGCCGTGCCGGTGCCCACCGTGCCCTCGGCGCCTCAGGAGCTGCACCCGGGCTCTGGTGGGGGAAAGCCGCCACCGCCACCACCGCCGGCCGGCAGCCGCCCCCCCGGATCTCCGCGCCGCGTGGTGGTGCAGGCGTCCACCGGCGAGCTGCTACGCTGCTTGGGGGACTTCGTGTGCCGCCGCTGCTACCGGCTGAAGGAGCTGAGCCCTGGCGAACTCATCTCCTGGTTCCGCAGCGTGGACCGCTCGCTGCTGCTGCAGGGCTGGCAGGACCAGGGCTTCATCACCCCAGCCAACCTGGTGTTCGTCTACCTGCTGTGCCGGGAAGCGCTGCGGGGCGAAGACATCGGGAGCCAGGCCGAGCTGCAGGCCGCCTTCCTCACCTGCCTCTATCTCGCCTACTCCTACATGGGCAACGAGATCTCCTACCCGCTCAAGCCCTTCCTGGTGGAGGGCGACAAGGGGCGCTTCTGGGAGCGCTGCCTAGGCATCATCCAGCGCCTCAGCGCCAAGATGCTGCGAATCAACGCGGACCCGCACTACTTCACGCAACTCTTCCAGGACCTCAAGAGCGAGGGCGGAGATGGGTCCAAGCACTGGACGATCAGCCTGGACCGTTAGGGAGGTATCAGGCCCCCGGGGCCGGAAGGGGCCGCGCACCGAGGGGCGGGGGAGGCGAAGGACTGTCGGATTCCCCCTCCTCCCCCCGCATCCCCCTCGCCTTCCCCCCTCCTCGGCCGTCAGCTCCACGGAGACGCTACTTGGACCTTCCCTGCTCCGGATCCGGCCTCCCCCGTCCCCCGCTTCTGACCCCGGATGGGGGCTGCGCTCTGGAACACCGAGGCGGCGGAGAAGATCGAGGAGGGGAGTGATATCCCTCCCGCCTGCGCGAAGGGGAGGAGGCTGCGGAGGAACGGAGGCTCCTGGATGCGTTTTCTCTAGAAAAAAATGGGTGGAAAAATGGATGTGGGGGTCCGGGAAAGGGGGGGGGGGGTGTGTCGGGAGGGCCTTGAGGGGGGGGGGGGGGGTGTCGGGAGGACCTTGAGGAGGGTGTGGCGGGTGCCCTGGGCAGAGGGTGCATGTGAATGAGCTCCCTGGCGCGGGCAGAGCCGCCCCGCGCCGCCGCCGCCCTGTTCCCGGTGCTGTCCTTGGTGCTGGTGCTGCCGCAGCTGAGCAGACAAAGGCGGGGCGGGGGCGGGGCGGGCAAAGCTGGAGGGGTTTGTGTGTCGTGGGCAATGCTTTCCCCTCAACCTCCGCCCGCGTGGGGGGATATGGGCCCCCGTGAGCATGAGCGACGCTGCCCCTCACCCCGCGGGAGCCGTCCGCATGCCTCTTTGTTCGAGCCTCTGGAAGGAGGGTGCCTACGCTCCTCCCCGCGGGTAAATCCCCCCCCACTCGGTGCGCCCCCTAAAACCAGGGGTTGTGCCTGCCCCCACCTTGGCTTGCTGCGAGTAGAGGTGTCTGTGACAGAGGAGGCCTAGGGAGCCCAGACGGAGGGGGCCTGCTATGGGAGGGTGTTCCCTCTCTTGCTTTGCTTCACTGGAGAATAAAGAGGTGGCCTGGATGGGCCTGGTGGTGGCTCCTGGACTTGCTGGGCTGTGGGTTACAAGGAGGATTGTGGGAGGGTCACCCCAAACTCTTAATCATGTCCCCTCTACTCCCCAAGAGGGATGGGGAGATCTGATTATGAAAAGGGCATTTACTCCCCAATATGAGTTTGGGATCAGAATTTCACCCCTGTTTGTTGTGCCCAAGGCCAGTCCTGGTCCACCCAAGTGTCTCTTGGTCCTTTGTGAGCTCTCCTAGCCTCCTGCATTCCAGGTGGAAATGCCTGATGCCTGTCTGCTGCACTGAATTTAAACAGGATGCCACAATTCATGTCACCTCCATGTTGTTTTCTTTCATTTATTTTTCCTAAAGCTACACCTCCCCACACACACACCCTGTCTTCCTCCATATCTCTGCTCTGCGGGGCTGGGCTCTCTTTCCTGGCAGCAGCAAGCTGTGGAAGCTGTGTTGCTAGCCCTGTTACCAGCTCTGTGCTTCTGCAAACCCCAGGGAGAGGGATGAAGAAGGGGAAGGCTTTGCTTTTCTCGTAACTGGTTGCTATGCTTCAGATGACTGAATTTGCTGGGGCTTCTTTAGCAGGATCCACAGCACTTGTTCTCCAGTTGGGGTCTGCATCCAGTGCTTCCGAGCCAGGCATTTGGGCTCCTCTTAGCTGGGAAGAGCTGTGCTGGCTCTGCAGGTCATGGAGGGTAAGCTGGATTCTCTCTACCTTTGTGTGCATCAGCAGAGCTGCTAATTAGGCCCAATCTGGCTCGTTCAGGCAAAGCTGTGCTGCCAGGAAGACAGCACAGATGTCCCTGTGACAGGGTCTGACCTGGCAGGGTGCTGTGCAAGGCTTTTCCATAGCTGTGTAAACCCACCAAGACCAGTGCTGCTCCCCTCCTCCCTCTCCTAATGGGTGCTGTTGTCCCTGCCTTTAGAATGCCTTTAGATTGACATTCACGTGACCTTGTGGTGAGCTGTCAGGGCCACAATGCACCAACCCACCCCAAACTTGAATATATCCACATCTTGTCTTGAAGATAGCTCTGGCTTAAACAGGTGGAACTGTACTCTTAGAGATCTTATGGGGGTGTTGGGAGAGCCCTGACTCTCCCCTATCAGCATTTTGCAGCACAAAAAACTGAGGCACAGTGAGATGAATCCAGCAAAGTCTGCTGCATCGCAGGGTGAAGACAGCCTTTGGTGTTGTCCATCTCCACCCTGAGCTGTGGTGTTTGTCTAGTGATCCCTTATCCACAGCTGTGGGGCTTTATAATAGAGTCTCATCTCCAGAGCTCAACAATGTGCCGGCACTGGTAGGGGTTTGCCGCCCTACAGATCTCCTTAGCGACACATACAGGGTTATTTCAGCTTCAAGCCCCAACCTTTTAAAATGCTTCCAGTGGCAGCAAGGCCGTGTCCTTGCCCCTCCTCCCTTGTGTTTCATTGATTAAGAGTGCTAGGCCTCATTGGGGGATTTAGGAAGAGCTAATTGCAGACTGGTAATTGAAGACAGCTTGGAGTCTCTGGAAATGTCAAGGAATGAGAGATGAGCCTAGATGCTCCCATGCATTTAAATATGCATCATTGGCTCAACCAGAGCCTTACTGAGGGGAGGGAGACATGCCTGGGTTTCCCCCCCACAGAGGATCTTGTACAGCTGCTGGGGGAAGTAAGGCAGGGGGAGTACTAGTATTAACTAGTATTAACTTGCCTGGGGGCCTTCTACTCCCCCCAAGGCAAAAGAGAGGTAGTGAAAGAACACAAACAGAGGTGGACAGTGAGGGTAGGAATCCTCAGACAGGCTTGGGAGCTTGGAATTTTCTCTTCTTAAAAGCTATGTGATTTAACCTGCCAGACCTCTGTGTTGCTGCATGATGGATGGTCTGGACTCAGGAGCCAGCTATGTATTGGGCAGTGGTAAGGGGGATGGATATAGCTTATCCCCAAATTTGTGGTCCCTTCATCCACCAGTGCTCCCTGAGGAGCAGTGAAGGACTAGGAAGCCCCCTGTGCCGTTAGCTGAAGGGCCCAGCAGTGTCTGAGGTTGCAGGGAAGGGGGATTCACATCAGATTTGGGACTCAGATAGAGCAGCAGGGCCAAGTCAGTGATCAATCAGCACAGGAGCCCAGGTGAGGAATCCCAGTACTTTCCTAGTTTGAAATCCCTGCAGCACCTACACACCTCTCCAAGCCTCACAGTAGATGGCTCATCTGCTCCACCCTACATTATAGCAGAGGAGGTGAGCACAAGCTGCATGGTGCAGCCTGCAGTGGGTTCAGCACCTCCTGCCCCAAGGAGTTCTCTTCTCAGGCCATAGCATCCTCATCTTGCTTCCCAAGAGTGCATGAGGCTGCTAGGGCACCCTGGGTGGCAATGTGTCCCAAGCATGCATAGTCACCCATGAAAAAGGGAGTTTCTAGTACTGGAACAACAGCTCTGTGATATTCCCCTTGCCCTACAGCTCTCTCTGTGGGGCAAACTTCCTAGGCTGGATGGGCTGGCCTTGGCACTGGGGCCTGGAGGAGCCATGGCGGCTGGAGCGGGCAGTCTGGCAAGCCATGCTTCTTCCTGTCAGAAAAACAGTGAGGAAGCTGTGGTTTTGTTATTAAGAGTTGGCCTCATCCCCTGGAGTGACTTGGAAATGCTCCATGGAGAGGGAACTGTTCTGGATGATGCAGGCCCGGCACCTGCATGGCTGCTGAAGGCCTTGTCTTGGCCCAGCTTTCTGCACAAGCCTTTCTTCATTTGCCTGTGGGAAAGATGGCTAACATGTTTCTCAAGGCAGATGGAAGTGGGAAGTCTCTCTTCTGCCTCTGTGGGAGCTTCTCAGATGCTGACTCCATTGCAGCCTTGGGATGTTGCTCTCTGGGCTGAATTGGGAACGACTTGTGGGTTCAGGTTTCTGGTCCCGTCCCTGCTCCGTGGCACTTCAGTCACAGCTGCTGCTGGGGTGTCTGGAGGAATACATCAACAAAGCAACCCAGGAAGATGGCAGCAAATGGCAAAGGGAGAAGGAAGGGTCCCAGGCTAAATTGGCTGATGACGTATTTGTACTGAGGAAGGAGCACGACAGCTGCCAGAGAGTCTCCTCAGCTGATGTGAGATAAGCATGAGACTGAGGGAGGTGGGAAGGCAGACAGTTTAGTCCCCACTGTAGCCAAATCATGTCCTGTGCAATTGCCTGGCTGATGCATGTGGGAGTGAGGAGCATAGATTGGGGACAGCTCTGTGCCAGAAGGCTGGGGCAGGTGAGGAAGGGGAAACAGATACCTTGGCCCCTTGCTGTGATGGTTAATCCTTCTGCCACAGAGTCGGGCAGAGCAGAGGGCCAGAGCTGCATAGTCTTGGGCATTACCTGCAGCTCACTGAGAGCTGAGCAACAGGGGAGCTGTGTCTCCTGTCTCTCTCATGGTCCTTTGTTGCCCCTGAGGACTGAGCTCCTTGGATGACAGCCAGGCAGCACCAAGCTGTGGCCCAGGACAGTCGTGGGGAGACTGCCCCAGGAAGTAGGGAGTCTGGACCAATGGCTGCTCCCTCATTAGAAGTCCTGCATTAGAGCATAATCTGGCATTAGTGCATTAATCCAGTCCTCCTGCTACTCAGCTCCTGCCCTCAGCAAAGTCCAGCCCAAGGTCTCAGTGTACAGCTGGACAGCAGCAGCACCAGGACACTGTCTACCTGGCAGCCCTTGATGGGCAAAGAGCTGGTGGCCACAGGGACAAGGTTTGGGTTTATGGTGGCAGTACAGCTGCAGCTCTCAGCATATTGGCAAGGGAGAAAGCAGCATCTTTTGGAAGGTTGGTTCTTTAGAGGGACTTCATGAGGGGTTTTGGAGCCTGAATGCCTGTACCTGCAGGCTCTGGCTGAGCCACATGATGTCATGAAGCACTTTGCAGGGAGCCAGGCCAAGGGAAGGTGGCATCTGGAGAGAGGATGTGAGTCAGCAGCTTGGGGGTAAGGGGCTGAGAAGAGCAACTGGGATGCAGTGAGGAGGAAGTAGGTGGGAACTGGGAGAGTTGGAGGGAGAGTAGAGGTGGTAGCCTGTGTCTTCCTGGGCAGATGTGGACAGACTATGTTCCAAGGGCTCTTCCCAGCATGAGAAATAGAGCAAGTGGTGACATGACTCTGCTAAAATAGGAGAGGGGCTACACCATCCCTTCTCTGGTCCATTACTGTGCACCTGGAAGGCTTTGAGGAAATCAGAGGGGTCCCCCTGTCATGCTGGAAAGAGGCTTAAACCTGCCCTTTTGCCAGTTAAGCAAAGCCAGATACAAAGAGGTTTTTTGGGGTTTTTTTTTTGTAAGTCGGAAAAAATTCTATCTTTAATCACAGGGCAGCAAAAGAAGCTGCCATGCTATGTGTTCTGCTCCCTCTTCCCAACACAGGCTGAATCTTTTTGGGACTGTGTTCTCCATCTCATGCTGGACAGGGCACTCAAGGACTCCTCACAGGTAGGTCAGAAGCCCATTGGTGCACTGGGCCCATGCACTCTGCTGCTACTCACCTGAGACAGGCTTCCCACCCAGCTGGTGCACCCCACTGCCAGGGAGGGTGCTCCCCCATCTGCCCCCAAGGCTGGGCACCCGCAGTCAGGGTCAGGGACGATGTTCTGCCAGGAGCTGTGCCAGGCTCGGCCCCGTTTGCCCATTGGCAGGATTTTGCTGCAGTCTGCTTCGAGCTGGTGGTTTTGGTGACTGAAGAAAACTGCAGAAAGCAGTACTGCTGGTGATCTGGGTCAGATGGGGCTCTGGGTAGGGGGAAGGCTTGTTTGAGAGAAAGTGAAGCTCTGTTCCCCCCTCCGATAAGTACAATATGTCATGAGGAGGGGCGGCTCCCAATGGGTCCTGGGGATGGGAGCATCCCGAGTTGCCATGGTGACAACCGGCTGCGTCCTCAGGCAGGCGAGAGCATCGCCAGTGCAGTCCCGCATGGGTGTCCTCCCCCTTCCTTCCTGACTGCGGTCCCTGGGGAGTGCAGGGCTGGTTTCCGGCTTTTGGCGTGACACCCTAGGGACACAGCAGTAGAACTGTGCCAAGTGAGCTCAGAGCAGAGCGAAACAAGCCCTCAGCTGCAGCCTGTTGCAATGGATGTGTGCGGTGGTCTCCCCTCTCCCAAAAAGGTAACTCCCCTTTTCCCCCCAGCGTATTTCACCTCCAATCCGGGAAGGACCCGGATTGCAGAGTCGGGAATGGGGAGAGGACTGGACTCACCTGGGCTTCACTGGTGCAGGCAGTGGCAGAGGGACAAAAGGGATAGGGAAGGGGAGAAAGGAGGAGTTACTAGTGACCCACATCCCTTAATCCGTGTCCGGACCTGCGTCATGCCTAAACCCTGAAGCAGCCTCAACGACCAGAGAGCCCTCTGCCCCATTTCTAAGGGATCCAGCTGTGGCCAGTTCCCCCATTTTGGCCTTGCAAAGCCAAGCCTGGGGGCACAGAATGTCTTCACCCTGTCTCCATGCTGATTGTGTGGGAGTAACTACTCCTTTTCCCCTTACTTCACCTCCTGTCATCCTCGGGAACCAGGCTGTGCAACACTCAGGGACTCTGGAGGAAGGGACAGCCTCTCCCCTCCCCAGTCCCTGCAATTTTTTTCCTGTGCATGAGCTCCCGGCTGGCAGCATCAGACTCCCCCCACTTCACTGCCTGAGCCCTCCCCAGAGGACACACTGACATCAGATTCCTCTCTCTTAAGCTGATTAAGACAGTGAGGATGCATCAAAGCAGATGCCACCAAGGCTATGAGAGTGAGCAGACCCTGGAGAGATGCAGGGGGGCAACATGGAACCCCTAGATCTGTGGTTTACTGTGACCTGGAGCATGCAAGGAGAAGGGCTGAGGGCTGACCACCCCTTCCATGGGCTGGGCAATTGCATGGCTCCCTCCTACACAGACAGTTTGATCCCTGCTGTGAACCTGGCGCTCAGCCCTGTCATGCTGAACCCTCAGTGGGAATGGGATGGGGAGCAAAGCTTCAAGGAAGGGGACAAGCAAAGGGTAATCTCTGAATCCACAGTAATCATTGTGCCCACCAGTGGATCTGTGGGCATGTTGCTGGAGCCAGGCAAGCAGAGCTTTCCTGCCCACCTCTCCATCAATATCACACATGAACCTTGCCCGGCACAGGACGTGGCTGTGCTGGGCCCAGTGCATTGCCCCCAGCTGGTTGCACAGGCCTCTGTAAGTCACAAGAAATCCAGCTCCTGGCATCCCAAATTTGCCTGGATAATGGCATGGTGGCAAACATCTTGCCAGACCAACTGCATCTCCTCTTTACCTCCAGTTGCTACATCCCCTTGCCAGCCAGAGAACAGCATAAGTTGCTTCCCTGGAGGGGTGTCTCAAGTAACCCAGAAGTTTCCAGCTCTGCCCTATTCTCTTGTGGGTTATAAGAATCAGAGGTAATGTCTGGAGAAAAGGTAATGCAGCAGAGTGTCTGCATCGTCTGCACCCCAGCACTGAAGGTGCTCTGTCTCAGATGGGAGGGGCTTTGCTGAGTGGTTCCCCCTCTTTTCAGCTCCCTTCAGACAGGAGAGGACACAGGTCACAGCACCTCTCTGTTTTATTGAAGACTAATCCCACGCCCCAGCCAGTGCAGAGCTCAGTGTGCCCAGCTCTTCTGCATCCAGTCCTGCTCCGAAGGATGAGGGCAGCATCTTGAATCCAGGAGGAGACCCAGGACTGCTCCTTGGTGCCTGAGGCTCCCAGTTCTGCTGTCATCCCTTCTCTCCTGCTCCACCTCCCACCTTGCCTTGTCCCTGGGGATGTTCACACCTATGGAGGGTGTCCCACCAAGCCCTGCATGTGAGGGGCTAAAGCCAGAGTAAAGCTGGAACATTAATCTTAGAAGCGATGAGAAGGACACGGGCTGCTGTGCAGGATGTCAGGACTGTCTGTGGTGTGATCTTCAGGCTCTGGGAAGAGTGCACAGTTGCAGGGACCTGGCTATGCTGCCTCCAGGCTCTGACCTTGCCCTGAGGACTGGCAGTGTGTGCCACACCAGCACCTGGCACCTCCAATCCCAGAGTTCTGCCCTGGGCAGCAGTGAACCCATGAAGAGCATCTGCTCTCCAGACCAAGGCTTCTCTTGAGGTCTGAAGTGCGCTACCAACAGCAGGAGGAGTAGGAGGAATGGAAGAAAGGAAGACTTTGGAGACAAAGGTGAGGGGACCAAGTGGTCAAGGAAGATCCCCTTTCCTTGGCTCTGCTCAGTGGGACCCTCATTCATGGACACAGCTGCCCCGAGGCCCCACGTCCTGACTCCTCTCTGCCGGGACAAAGGTGGGCAGACACAGGCTGGGGGCAGAACTAAGGACATTCATGGGGTGGGCAGCATGTTGCAGAGGGAAGTGGGGGAGTGTAGCCTATGTTTTTTTCCTTCCATTCACACCCTGCTTTAGGTATCCACATCTGTTCCCAGAGTCATGGATAACTCCTCATCTTAAACTTGGGTGGCTATTCTCCTCCAACCGCCTGCATCAGGGAACCGACCCACCTACCCTGAAAACACCCCCTATTCCCCCCATCATTCCAAATCTAAAAGGGGGCAAGTGAGAGCAGGGCATGATCCCACCCCCTATCCCTCCCCACTGAGCTTCTCATCTCCACAGCCCTGTGCTGCTAGGGACAAGGAGTGTCCACCTGGCACAGCTGAGCCTCTAATGGTAATGGTTGTTCATGTTGTTGAGGTGAGAGGCTGCCATAGTGCTGAATGGAGCCGATGGCTGTAGCCCGTGCCCGGGGTAAAGGGATGGGCTGGAACCAGGCCAGTAGGAAAAGCCAGCCGGTGTCACCCCCGAGGTCATGAGGTTGAGTTTGGAGATGCCTGAGAAAGGCAGCGGTGCCAGGTTGCCCTGAAATTTGTAGAGAGTGTGATCAGGGGTGGCTGGCTGACACACCTGCGCCAGCCCGTGGAAGTCGAACTTGTAGGCGTAGCGCTTGCCGTGGACCTTGGTCATGATGTTCTTGTCGTAGTAGTAGCGCAGTGCCCTACTCAGCTTGTCATAATTCATGTTGGGTTTGCTCTTCCGCTCACCCCAGCGCCGTGCCACCTCGTCGGGGTCGATCAGCTTGAACTCCCCATTCGTGCCTTCCCAGGCGATGCAGTTCAGGTTGGCCCGGTCCGAAAGCAGCTCCAGCAGGAACTGCCACAGCTGGATCTGCCCGCTGCCTGCAAGGCCGGGCCCCAGAGAAGTTAAAGCTCCCTCACAGGGCACAAGGTTAGGGACAGGATGTGCCCCAATTCTCCTTGACCTACTGCTGTATTACCCCCTCCCACACCGTGGTTTCAGCTGCACCTCATTGCATCTTCCCTGCTCTAGAGGCACAGAAGATGATAATGAGGTTATGTCTCCTCTGCAGCATCCCTACTTCATCCTGCCCCCCAGGTATGAGGAGGAGAAGATGCCCCTGCACCTTGGGATGGGGCAGAAGTATTCAGAGGTCAACACAGGTTGCAGTGGGTCTAGATCCAGGGTCTCCACATCCCTCCTATGTGCATTCACACATCACTGAAGATGAATATCTGTTTATTTCCCTTGGTTTGAAGACATAATGTTCTTTCATCTGCACCCCCAAGAAGGAGATGTCTTGGGAGTACCCAGACCTATCTCAGCCCCAACATTCCCCACTGCCACGTCTGCTTGAAACTGGGCTCATGTCACAGTACAGCCCCTGCTCGGATGTCTCCATGGTTAACTGGAGTCAGGGTCCACTGATCTGAACTACACCCCAGGGAGGCACACATAGGTAGAGGGATGGAGAGAGGAGGAGAGGGCAGAAGCTGCTATGACTTGGAATCAGGCATCAGTGTTCCTTATTTCCAGAGGAAAAATGTCATCTCTGAGCCATGGCCATTGCATCTGCAGCTTGCACTGAGGAGTATGCTTGGTGGGTGCCCAAGGTACCCCTGTGCCAGGCTGTGCACACAGTAGAGCCTGGCACACCTGGACGTGCTCATGGTGAGGCACAAGGACAGGGTCCATAGCATCTGGCCATAAGTCATGAGAGAAGATTGTGCCTGGACCTTTGGGCAAGGAGCTGTCCTGCTGCTTGGACCTGGCCATCATGTAGAGCAGCCCTGCACTTACCTAGACACCCCATCCTCATCCTGCCCCCTCCAAGCAGCTCCTCCTGCACATCCTTGCACTTGGTCTCAGCCCTTGCAGCACAGTCTCTTCCCACAGCAGAGGATGAATCTTTGCATTTCATCCTTTTCCCTGTGCTCTTCTACCATTTCATTTTGTCTAAAGTTGTTTGGATCCCATATAGGGATTTAGCTTCCATGACCCCTGCAGCAGGCAGTCCCACAGCTCAGCTATATTTTCCGCAAAGAACCACCTTACTCAGCTTGTCCCACGCCCACCTATTTTACCTGATGCTCCCCATTTCTTTCTCTAGAAGGAGCAGGGAGCATCTGTTTCCCATCCATTCCCATTTCACCAAATGGGACTCAAGCTCAGACATCCTGATGCGGGCAGGTGCATGCCAGTCTTTCCAAGGTGTTGCATTTCCTAATCCCACATCCTGAGACCAAGGTGGTGGATCTCTCCTCCCTAGGAGATCCCTGCAGCCCTTGCCTCTTCTCCCTCCCCTTAGCCCTCACCCTGGGCTCCAGCTATCTCCCACTCGTGGATGTTCCACCCTGTGCAAGGAGGGCACAGAGGTGTTGGGAGGTGCAGCTGGGTGGGGTGGTGAGGCTCAATTCTGACCGCTGTAGGGTGCCATGATAATTGCAGCTCCCTGAGGAAATATCCAGGGATCCAAAAAGGTCCTTCTCACTGCATCCCAGTGCACTGAGTATGGCTGGGCAGAGTCCGGAGTGAAGAGGCAGAAGGGTCCCCCCAGTCCCAGCTTCTCTCCCTCTCCCACCACTAAACCAGAGTTCCCTTTTTCCTGCTCAGGGCACCCCTGATCCCCGTCTCATTGTAAACAGGCGAGCTATGTGGTCCAACCACCACAGCGTTGGCCCCGTGATGCCCAGTGCTGCTGCACTCCCCAGCAGGCTCCAGGCTGCTCCCTGGCCAGCATTGGCCAATGCTCGTAACCCCTGCATGGTTTTATCCAGACGGGGACCCATCACTTCCCAGCGGTGCCCAAACGCTAGCCCTCCACCGGCAGTTTCCTCACGGGTGATGTTGCAACTCACCTCTCCACTCTCCGGAACGGGTCTCCCGAGCCCAGATAAGCTCGCCCCACTCCCCGGCTGGCCGTCAGCTCTATCCCCGTCGGATGTCCCGAGGACCTGGGGGACCGGAGCTAGGACCCTGCACTATCTCCTCTGCGGGGCTCGGGGAGTCGGGTACCCCGCACCCCTCTGCTGCCATGGGACGGGGGCTCTCGGCCCTCGGGGCTCTCCACTCTCCCCGCGGGATCTAGGGGCGGGATGCTCCCGGTCCAGCGCACGGACGGGAAAAGGTTTCCGGTGGCCGCGGGGCGAGGAAGAACAACGTGCGCCGGGGGTCCCTGCTCCGGGCCGACCGAGGCGAGCAGAGCCGGTCGAAGGGAAGGGGCAGCGGTGCTCTTACCTTTCTGCACGCCGGGGCTCAGAGACCCCCACGCCTGGCTCTTCCCATCTTTGAACAAAGTTTCCCCGACTGGATCTGGGAAGAAAAAGGCGCGTGGGTGGGAGTGGAGGGGGGCTGGAGCCAGGCGGGACCGCGACTTCCCGGCGCCCACCCGTGGGCAGCGTCCCTGCAGCCCCCGGCCGCTCCCCCTCGTCTGCCCCGCCGCTGCGGCGAAGCCAGGAAACGCGTCCAGGAAAAAGGAAATCCGATTTCCGACCCAGCCAGGGAAGCTTTTAAATAGGAATAGAAAATCCCGTGGACTGGGGTAGGGAGGAGAGAGGGAGCAAGGGAGAGAACTGCCGGGAAGGGGAAGAGGGAGAGGAGGCGAGTGGGTGACAGGATGGGTGGCAGGAGTGGCGAGAGGAAGCAAGGATGACTGTCGGCATTTGGGGAGCGGACTGCCGTGGATGGAGAGAGAGATAGAGTGATGGTGGAAGGAGGGAAGAAAACGGGTAGATGGATGGATGGATGGATGGACAGGAGAGAGGTCAGATGAGTGGATAGATGGAGGGAAGAAAGGACGAGAGGTGGATGGATGGAAGAAAGAACATTACACAAGGTAATGGATAAGACGGTGGATAAACAGACTGATGGAAGGGAGAGAAGGTAGCTGGAGGGGTTGGCTGGTAGTGGGGATGAAAAAGGGGATGGAGGAACAAGTGGGTAGGTTGGAAGGATGGATGGAAACATAAGGGAAGGGTAGGTGGTTGAAAGAGAAAAGGAGGGATGGAAGGACAGGGGGACGGTGGGTGGATGAAGGATGGGAGGATGAGTGTGCAGGCATGGAAGGCTTTGAGGACAAATGGAAGAAAGGAAGAAGGGATGGTTGTGATGCTGGAAGATAGGAGGGGAGAATGGACAGAGGGAAAGGGGGAAACAGGGTGAGTGCTGGAAGGAGATGGGGCAGAGGAAGGCCCCGGGACCTCAGCGGTTCAGGACGGGCAGGGGCTGGGCGCTGTGCGGTGCACGGTGCTGCGGTGGGGCAGCGGCCGAGGGATCCGCCCGTACCTGGCAGGTACATGTTGAGCAGCAGTGGCACCGCTCCGGTGCCGTGTCTCATGGCAGCTGTGGGGGCGGCCCGCGGGCTGCATGTTTTAATATTCCTGCCCCTATTATTATTATTATTATTCCACTTTATCAGGGAGTAGCTGATGGCGAATAAATGGCAGCGGGACGGGCAGGGGCCGGGGGAGGCGGAGAGGGGGACAGTTTCCAGGCAACTCGCAGGGACTCAGGGCCCCGGCTCCAGCAATTTCCTCCACTGTAATTAAAGCGGGCGCTGCCCCCCCTGCCACCCCCCTCCTCCCNAATCACGGCCGCGGGTTTCTATGGAGAGCGGCTCGGGCCGCTTCCTGCCTCTTCCGCCTCCTTAACTCTTCGCAAACACGGCGCTGCCATCCCAGCTAGGAGCGGGCTCGGGCACTGCCTGGAGACCGCCCGGGCCCGGCTTCTCACGAGCATCCCACTTTCTGACTCGCCGACCGGCCAGCATCCCCTCGGCCCTCTGCATCTCACTGCACGGCATCGGCATCATCCCGCCAGCATCTGACTCTTTGAGCCACCCGTGCTGCTGGCCATGGGGGTCCGTGCCCGCCCTCTTCCCAGCTCCAGCAGCATCAGCATAGTCCTGGGGTTTCCTTGCAGTTCTCCGAGCCCTGAGGTGAGCCAGCTGGGTGCCCACCAGATCCCTCCAGCTCTGGCATACTGGTGTTAGGATTCCTTTGCAGTGCCCAGAGCTCCGGGGTGGGCAAGTGCGTTGCCAGGAACTGGTGGCGCCAGGTTGTACCACAGCTCTGTCACCTCCCCAGCTCTTCTGTACCTTTCTGGACAGTCCCTGTCTCAGGGACAGTTAAACCTGTGACAATCCCACAGTGCCCAACCCCGTCCCAATCTGTTGCCCACCTTTATTAGGATCTGTAGGAGCCAACGACCCAAAACAGTGTACCCCTATCTTCATCTGCTTGGCCTGGGCAGCCTTGGGTGTATTCTGAAGACCGGAAGGCAATTTGTGGAGAAATGTGTAACCCAGAAAACTGATCCCTGCTCCCAAAATACACATTGGTCATTTTTTTCCCCATCATCCAAGGCTCCAGCTGCTGTTGTGAGGTGTTGTCAGAAGCTCTGTTCCCATGCTCAAGACTCGGCCCTCCACCAGGATCCCACTGCTTGAGACCGCCGCACAATGTGCCAGCAGCTCATGCCAGCTCTGCTCCGGGAGTCCAACATCGCACAGCCAAACCTGCAACCTCTCCTGTGGTGTTTCACTGATGTCTAGGAAAAGGATAAGCTCTTATGCTGGATATAGCTGAATATCTTGAAAGTGATTGTTGCAAGATATGAACCTAATGGAAACGAGGATATGGCCATGCCAAACTAACGGTTATTATTTACACTGCAACCAAAATGTGTCTTGCATGAGAAGGTGCAGCCCAAGTTGAGGAATGCTCAGTTGGACTGCCACAGTTGAAGGCTGGTGGCTCCTCCTGTGGGAGGGCATCCAAAGTGTTTAGGAAACAGGGGGTCCCATGGGTGCTAAGCAGGGCTTCTGCCCATCTCCATCAGAGACAAAGAGCAGAGATCATGGCAGGGGGAGACAAGCAGAGATCCAAGCAATTCCCCAACAATCCTGTTTAGATATAAGATTCTGTTTAGATGTAGCCCTTAAAAATTTTTTCCTCCTGCAGCTTGTCTTCTGAGCTCCCCTGAGCCCTGCATTGGGATGTCCCAGTTCTGTAAAGCCCAGCAGTTCTGGCTGCTTCCCCCATCCCTCTTCTCCCCAGCCCCACAAGTGAAACTCTCCCAGCAGCAGCTCTGCAGCCTCCCAGACTTGCTTTCGCTGCCTGAGTCACTGGAACAAACCACAGGCAACGGAAAACAAGCCCCAGAGACAGCGAGGTGAGGTGGGAATGGTGCTAGACCCGACGAGCTGTTTTGTCCTGGCAGCCCAGGTGATCATGATCCTCCTCCAACAAACCTGCATGGTGGAGGGCAAAGAGGGGCAGTCTGGGCTGAGGGACATAGTGTCAGCCCAGAGTGGGGAGCGACAGGGTGGCAGCTCTGATCAGGCTGAGAAGCAGGGTTAGGGCTGCAGGAGCTAGAGTTGAGGGTGATTTGGAGTGCACTGGGGATGGGGACTCCTAGGTCCCTGGGAAAGCTAGTGAGTGGTGGGGCTTGAAGTGGGGTGTGAGGAGAAAGGGGGCTTTGGGTGACCTGGGGGCAGAGGTGTGAAAAGGGGCAGGGAGTGTGGATTCTCAAGGGAACCCTGTGACCGTGTCCAGCTTTGGGGACCTGAGTGATGTGACCCCAGGTTCACGGGGGACCTGGGACATGGGGGAGCTGGGACAGACCTAGACGATGGGGGAGGCAGGGTACACAAGAAATCCAGAAAACAGGGACCTATGTCAATAGAGGAACAAAGTGCTGGGTATCGGGTCTGTGGAGGATCTGGGAGTTGAGAGTTCAGGTCTGTGGGGCTCCTGGGACAGAGCCCGGACACATGGAGCACCTAGCTGGCTGCAGCTGCAGGCCCCTCTAGCTGCAAGCAGACAGTCTTCCCCCCACCTCCCACACCAGCACTCTCTCCCCACCCCAGGATGCAGCTACAAGGACCCCAGATTTTGCAGTGACCCCCACAGCCTGCCCCTACCCCAACCCAGAGCAGCCCTATGTGCAGGTGCCCAGGAAAGCTTCACCTGTGAGCCGGCGTTGTGAAGTGGAGCTGAGCTGACGTGGCCCTGGGCTGGCTGCACCTGGCCAGGTGTGCCGGAATGTGTTTGTGCAGGGGAGAGGCTGTGGGGCAGTGGAGGGGTGGGGCCAGTGGGGACACAGAGGGGACAGGGAAGGGCTGAGGAGCACCCTGCAGCTGGGATGCCACGTGGAACAGGAATGCACAGGTGCTGGGGCTTATGCATGACCATGCTGGGGTGCAAAGGTGAAGGGACTTGCAGGGGACACGCTTGTGTGCACACTCATGTGTGCAGTTCACACACATGCACATGCACATGCACATGCACATGCACATGCTGACACACATGCCAGGGTTGGGGTCTCTGTGCAGCCCCAGGTGCAGGGTGTGCACACATTGACCCCCCAGCCCAGTCCAGCCCAGTTTCCCAGTACCCTTCTGGGACTCCTCCTGCCCCAAGACCAGGCATGCTTTTTGCAGGATGGGCATTGGGGAAATCAACCAATTGAGCCACCCAGCAACTTTTGACCATCCACCCATGTCCTGGGTATGGGGAGCACCTTGGGACTGAAGCCTGTGTCTCAGGAGGGCTTTAGGGTGCTAGAGCAGGATAGGAGAGGAGAAGGAGGAGGAAGGAGTGTCCTGCATAAGGGGAGCACCTTAGGATGGGGACCTTGCACCTGAGGAGAGTTAGAGGTGCTGGAGATGGGTGGAAGAGAAGGAGAAGGTTGGGAAAGGGTGCTGGAGGAGGAGGAGGCTGGGTGGGGCTCCCTGTGTCCCGGAGCCGGATATTGGCACGGATGTGCTGGCGTGGCAAGGCTGGGGGAGGACACGCACACCTGGACCCTAGGGGTTCTGGGAGCATCGAACTAAGGTGTGTACCAGTTGCAGGACACTGCCCTGAGAACTTCCTTCCCCCTTCCCGTGTACCACCCACCCCCCATCCCCCATCCCCAGTCCTTGTCTGCCAGTGGCCCCTACCCTGCAGCAACTGTGGCTACCCCATTTGTGTCAGTGTTCTGTCCTGTTGTCCCCAGTGCTTCCACCCCATATGACCCCTATGCTCTTTCTCCTTCCCTGGCCCACGGTAGGCAGGGACACCCTTCTCTCTTCCAGAGAGATGCAGAAGGAGGGCATGTGGAGGGAGGGGCCCTTGAGTTCACAGACTTTGTAGCAATCACCTTCCCTGGCACTGATCCTCAGCGGAGAACTGAGGGCACAACCTCCCGGATGCCCCTTCCCAGAGTACAACCTCCTGGATACCCCTTCCCAACTCCAGCCCTTTCTTTGCCCGTAAGTTCCCATTTTCCCAGCCAGAGCAACACAGCAGTGCAGCTGCTCCGCATCCCTTCTATTCTGTGTGCATGGACCAGAGGTGAGATTGCAGAGAGCTCAGCCCAGGGTGGAGGTGTCCACAGACCCAAAACCGCCTAGGAAGGGGAAAACACACCTTCCACCCCACAGAGGGTCTTCCCAGTGTGGCAGCCCCCTGTGGAGCAGAGCAGAGGCAGGCACTCATTTTTTTGACAAATGCCTTTATTTGCTACTGGATAGATGTCTATTGCACAGCAGCCTGGAGGCTGCAGGGCATGCAGCCCTGCCCCTGTTCAGTGCTGGACACGGCGGATGGATTGGATCTGGTTGGTGTGGGCCTGGCTGCTGTATTCATTGTACTTCTTGAACTCGCCGTTCTGTCTGTCCCGCTCCAGCACGTACTGGTAGCCCCTGTATCCTGGGTACTGGTATGCCACCCACCTGAAGGCAGATGGCTGGCTTAGAACCCCAGGACAAATCCTGCCCTCCCCTCCCTTCTCTTATCCTTCTCTCACCTCCCCTCCCAATCCCAATTCCACCCAATATCATCCCTCTGCGCACCCTGGAAGGAGAGGAACAGAAAACACCCCATACCTTGGATTTTCAAAGAAAAGGTAGCAGGAAGGCATTCCTTATTTTTGGGGTCTCCCTACCCCACCCTGGGGTTAAGCAAGAGGGAGGTACTTGTTGAACACCTACTCTCAGCCCCTGCCACCCCTTGCCCCATTGGCAGGACTCACGCTCCGGCGTTCACTTTGATGGATGCCACTTCCTTGTTGCCCCAGCCCATGGCCTGCAGCGAGGGGTAGTCGTCACTCAGCTCAAACTTGTGCCCCTGGAAATTCTCAGCCTCGTAGAGGGTGACTTTGCTGTCATTGTGGTTCTGCAGAGGAAGAGAGTTGGGAGTCAGCAGCAATGATTTGTCTTGCACAGGGATAGGGGATATGGCATCAGGGTGAAGTGCACCAAAGCACTATGAGAGGCCCGGGACCATGCCCAGATTTGGTGCAAGGTATGGGGATGTCCTTCAGCCTGGCATCCCCTCACCAAACATCCCAGGGCTGCCCAGAGGATGCTGCTCTCATGTTGTTGTGGTCTCAATGCACAGCTCCAGTGAGAGTGACAGTGGCTAAAAGCCCTGCAACCACACAGGCTCCTGCACTCAGCATCCTCAGACTCCCCGAGGCTGCAGGAGGGTTCAGGGCAAGGTAGGCTTCTGAGAGAGGTCTCCTTGGCTCTGTGGGACCTTGCTGGGTCCTGGACACCAAGGGGTTAATAGCTGGGACACTGAGTGATGTGGCACTGTCCCCCATACCCAGCCCCCACAGGCATCTATCTGCAACGAGGAGCAGTCCTGCCAGTAAGGAGTGATCTTATCGGATCCCCTTTATTAAAGCCCAAACATATCTGCCTAGTGATTATTAAAAGTTGAGGGGGGGACCCCCCGCTCAGAGGCGGAGACGTGCTGCTGCTGCGAGTACCAGTGTCTCTGCAGATGGAGTGATAGAGCTGCGTCTGCCTGGGCACAGCTCAGGTACCCTGGGTGGGAGGGGGACAGAGCCAGCACCCCGAGCATCACTGCAGTCCTGCCAGCTCCTCTCTGCTCACCCCATCTCTGGGTATCAGGGCTGGGGGACAAGGCCTGGGGACCCTAGTCTGGGGGATATCTCTCCAAAGCACAAAGCAGAAGGAGCTGGAATGGTGTTTCAGGCTACATTTTAGCCCTAAAAAGCATCCAAGGATCCTTGCACGGAAGTGGGAGCAGGCCGGTGTGGCTACTCCTCCACCTTACAAGCACCTCTGTGTGCATTTCACTCCTCCGTCCCATGCCCCCTGTCCCATGCCCTCCATCCCATCCTCTAGTCTGTCCCTTATACCCTCCATGCTGGGCTGCCAGAAGGAGGCTCTGCCTGCCCCGAGCCTCCCACCGTGGTGACTCCATAACTCACTGCGCATTTGATGGGCCGGAAGGAGAGGAGATGCTCGGTCCGGTAGCCACTGTTCCCACTCCAGGCCTCCCACCGGGGATAGTCACCCTTCTCCAGGATAAACTGCTGTCCCTGGTACTCAGGGTACTCGAAGCCTACCCAGCTGGAGGGAAGAGGAGGAAAACCCTTAGGGATGTGTGACAGCCGACGGAATCAGCCAGAGGTTGGCTTCTCTTCCTCATTCAGGGACAGAGATGTTCTATCAGGTTATGGATCTGTCACAGAGGCTGGGGTCCTTGCTAGCAGCAAATGTCTTTTTTGAGAGCAAGACTCATCTCCCCAGAGCCACACCATTGCCCCCAACCTGTGCCTTGGCTCTGCAGGGTCTCACTGCTTAGCAGATGAGGAAACTGAGGCACCACACATGAAGCGAAAGCAGGGAGGTCACACGAGGCTGTATCAGAGCCAAGGAAGGACTCTGGTTCTGGCTCCCCAGCAGCTCCCAACAGTCCCCTGGGAGCAGTGAATTTACTGAAGTGGGGTGTGCCAAGGGGCCGCGAGGCTGGCGGGGCACTTACGGGCCAGACTCCACCTTGATGGAGCGGATCTTGCGGAAGCCACGCTCCATGATGCTGGGGCACTCCATGAGGAATTCGCAGCGCTTGCCCTGGAAGCTCTCCTCCTCCCACACCGTGATCTTGTACTGCCCCAGGGTGTCCATGGCTTCACTGCTGGTCATACGGGTCGCTCGGCTGCTGGCAGAGCCCCACACATCACCTCAGGGCAGGTGTCAACTCTCAACCCCCAGCCACCTTGCTGCTTCTCACCAAGCCTGAGGTGCTGGTGGTGCTGCCCTTACACATCCCATGTCAGCGGCCCCTTGCCCTCCCAGACTGACATGGGTGGTACTTCCCATTCCTCATCCCTTGGTGGTGGGGGATCTCTGTCTTGTGAATCCCAAGTCACAGAGGGAACTTGCAGTGCCCCATCTTTCCGTGTGACCTACCCAGGACTGCCTCAGTTTTTCTTCTCCCAGGCTCCCGGTGATGGCTCGGGACTTGATTGGGTGCAGTGGCACTGTACCCAGTGCTGGGGAGGCAGCAGTGACCCCAGCTCAGACTTGGATGCGGGTGTAGCCCTTGGGCAGAGCAGCCTGGCTCTTCCATCCCTCCTGCCAGGGTCCCTCCTGCCCGCACAGGGCACCCCTGCTGTGCCATGCCGCACCCCAACACTTGCCCTTCCCCACAATGTGCATTGGGTGGGGGGCTTTGAGGGGGGGGGGAAGAGAGCATGGCAGAGCCTGTGCAGTAGGGGGGCTTGGGGGCTCACAGCCTGGTACTTACTTGGTCGGCAGGGCAGGGCACAGAGGCGAAGGTGGCGGTGCCGGCGCCGGCTTTTCCTCTCGCCCTTTATAGGCGGGCGCCGAAGTGCCGATGGTGCAGGCGGTCAGGGCGCTGTGTCAGCAGGCAGGGGATGGGGGGGGACATAGTGCCCACCCACCCCAGACTCCGGCTGTCCATTCCACTTAGGCAGTGTGGCGAGAGCGGCCCCCCCGCGCCCCACGGGGCTGACAATGAAAATGCTGGGCTGTGTTTGCGCAGGGGCTCAGGGCACAATGGGCAAAGGGCCTGACGCGCCGCTTTCCTTTCTGCCCCCGGACAATGTCCCCGCTTGGCCCAGGGATTAGGGACCCAGCCTTTCCCAGGGCACCCGCAGCCTTTGCCAGGGTTGAGGCTGGTGGGAAGGAGGTGCCAGGGTGAAGGGTGGATTTGCCATCTGGGAGATGAGGGGCACTGATGTCCTCATACTGGGACATAGAGCTCACGTTGGGGCTGCTTCTGCCCCTCTGCCTGGGGCTCTGCCACCATGGGTCCCTCCTCCGGCCAAGCTCTGCCTTGCACATCGCAAGCTGGCAAGACTGGGATTCAGTCTGCATGGGAAGGGTTGAATGTGATGTGGAAGAAGGTTAGGGTGAGTGTGAGGAGTGAAGGAGGTGCTGGGACAGGCATAGCTAGGTACATCCATGCTCTGCAGTGCCCTGCAGGGGTTCCTGTTGGCTCTAGACTGGGCACTAATGGACCTCGGCTACAGGTTCCTCACTTGTAATGCCCTGGGCATGTCTTCTGGCTTGAGAAAGGACTCTCTGTACTCCCTGCTCACCTCCCACTTGGGCAGGGGACACCATACACCGCGGAAGGGGAGCAACTTTGGTACAGAGGTGTGTCCCTCACCTGGTCAACAGGACCAGCCGTAACTGGAACTGCACCATGCTCTGCAGTTATCCTCAGTGCCTCCTACCAGGAGCTCAGCTGGATGAGGCCTGGAAAGGAAGAAAGGTGCCCTGCTGTACTGTGAAATCCTGAGTCTCTTGGCAGCACTGTTTCTACACAGTCTGTGGTGAGGCAGGGCACTCCCCACCTTCACCTGGGCAGGTGTCACAACTGGCCTCTAGGCAAGGGCTGGCCCAGAGCACCCCAAACTTTTCCAGGAAAACCTCAGGTGTCCGGGGGGTCCCGATGATGAGGTCAGCATCCCAAGAGACCCCAGCATTGCCAGTGATGGAGAATGAAGCATGGGCAGATGGGAGTGGTGTTAGGACGCCTGACATCAGCAAGAATCGGGGACTGAGGGGTGGTAGCAAGAACGGGCTGGGGGCAGGACTCGTGGGTCCTCTTCATGTCCGCTCCACTGCTCGACGGCGCCGCAGGCATCTTTTCCCTCTCTTCTGCTCCGAGTTTCAGTGAGGGGCCGCGCCGATGCCCGCGGGTCCCAGCAGAGGGTGCAGCCTAGCAGCGGTTGGAGCTGGCTCCTGCTCAAATACATTAGTGGCCCTTGGCCAGGAACAGGAGCTGGGGAGGCGACCCTCAGCTTGCGTCGCCCTGGGTGCTGGCAGCTGAGAGGGGGAGACCCTCTGGTAGCTGCCTGGGGAAGTAGAAGGAGGAGGGAAGGATCGGGATGCTTCCCTGAGAAAGCAGAGCATCCCGGTGCAGCTCGGTGGCCTGGGGACCTCTCTCAAAGTGCTGGGGATTTGCGGCACCACAGGATAGGTGGGATACTGTGGGCTGTTATGGGGTGTGCATATGGGGTGTTGGGGGCACTGTGTGGTGTGTTACATGATCTGTGGGGCATTGGTGGTGTGCCTTGAGGAGCATGCAAGTGCCATGCCGTGTCCATACAACCCTTTGAATAAAAGCACTGAAGGGAGTGGGGAGTGGGCGAGAGCATGTCCCAGCATGTCCCCCTTAATGGGATGTGCCTCACCCCCTCAGTGCATCCCGGACAGCCACGTGAGAGCCACAGTCACATCAGGTGACAGTTGATCTGTGGGGTCACCCACAAGAATCGCTCCCCCACTAAACCTCAGAGTGCTGATGCAGCCTGTCCTCCCTGGGGCATCCAGCACCTCAGGGTCTCTGTCACCAGCCAGCATCCCCATGGCTAAGTCACCTGGCACCCCCCAGCCACACCTGTCCAGCTGAGGACAGGGGCAGAGGGAGACTGATGAGGGGGCAGGCAGTAACTGCTCAAGGGCAGCTGCTAATACTGGCTGTGGGAGCTGGTTAGAGCTCGCCCAGGCCTCTTGCATAGGCTAATTTAATAAGGGCCCCTCATCACTCCCGGCTCAGCCTGTTCCCTGTGCTAGCAAAACAGATTGGGTTTCTCCATGCCACCGGGCACAGTGCAGCAGCTGGGAGCCTGGGGGCACAGTGGGAGCACAAGGTCACCTAAGTGCTGCATGCTAAGCCCAGAGCATGCTCGCCATGGTCCCCAGCCATGGGGTTATACCCCATGTTTTGTGCAGGCAGTGGTTCCAGAACAGTGTACAGGTTGGGGAGCTGAGCAGGCTGATAAGTAGCCATCAGGAAGGTGATGCAAGTGCTGTCTGAGGATCCTGATGCTGATGCCACATCTAGGCCTCATGACAGCACAAGGTCTTTCCCACTGCTGTTAAGAGTATCTGGGTTAGCTGACCAGGCAGCACAGCTGTGTGGGGATACAGTCCTGTATCCCCACAAGGTCTGCTAGCTTCTCCTTCTCCCCAACCCTGCAGGAGGCTGGGCTGCCACTCCAGGGGAATGGAGGTCCATGGGCTGGGCCGACCAGGAGCAGATGGAGCTGGTGCCGGCCCCTGTTTGTCTTTCTCCCAGTTGCCTGGTGCTCTGTTTGTTCTGGGGATGGCTTCCTGCTGCCAGAGCCAAAACAGGTGGCTTTTATTTGCCGGGTCTGGCTGATTAGATCAGGGTAGTGTGTCTTGCCCCTATACAGCCCCACTATTCCTTTTTCCCTCCCCTCTTTCCCCCAGCCTCATTTCCCTGGGAAATCACCCTCCTTGGAAAGGATACAAACACTCCCCTTCCCTCCCCAGTCATCTGGGCTTCAGCCCTACTCTGAACATGGAAACACCAGGATTGGTTAATCCCAGCCAAAACCCCTACTTTGTCCTGCTGGGTCATCAGATCCCAGAGCAGAGAAGCTTGCTGGGACCTCCAGTACCGCTTGTTGCCTGCTGGACACACAGAACACACATGTGCAAGCACACACCTGCCACAGAAGCCTCCTTGCACAGGCACTGCCTTGCACAGGGAGCCCTGGCACACACAGCCACCCCCCACAAACATGTCCCCTGTGCACCCAGCCATACCATCTCTGCAGCCGGAAACCCCCAGGATCACAAGAGCCTGTCAAATGTTGCTGGGATTAGCTCCCACAGAGCCACACATGCACACCATGGGCTGCCAACTGTTCCATGTCCAAGGCACTCAGGCCCTGCCACGGCAGAGATTGGCAGGTACCCACTGCAGCTCCTGCTGCACCTAGGGTAGGATGAGTCCAGAGGATGAGTGAGAGAGAAACCCACTGGGGACCAAGACCATGACTGGTCTCTGGATACTGTCACCAATGGCCAGAGAAAGGCAGAGATGGTGGAGGGCACAGCAAGTGGAACATAATGCAAGGGAAACCCACACATTCTCACTCACAGCTGGGTCTTGCAAACAACTGGCTGATGTGGTCCTCCACACAACAACCCCTCACCCCAGCCTCAGTTTACCCCATGCATCCATGGCCCTCAGTCAACCACCACTGCCTCCACTGGGACCAGGCTTTTCAGGCCCACCTGCTGCCCCCACCAGCATCCTGACCACACCAGGTACCCCGTCCTTGTGGGACCAGGGGTGCCCACTCTGCCCTGTGACACCGACAACTCTGGAGGTGTACTTGCAACAACTCACCAAGACAAGGATATTCCCAAGGACACATGCTCACCCCATGCCACCCATCCACGACCTGATCCTGGCTGCTCCCAGCATAGGGGTGTGCTCAGTCCCCAACTCTGTCAGCCTTGCTTAGTCTCCAGGAACTACAGGGAAGCTGTGGCCTCATCTGCCTGCTCCCCACTGTTCCCATGGGGACTAATCCCACCTGAAGGTCAGGGAGGCTCCGCCAGCTGCTCACCTCCTGCCTGTGGATTACAGCCTGGGTGTGAGCAGGTGGCAACTGCTGCTTCCCCAGGCTGGCCCAGCCCTGGTATGGGACTGACAACAGCATGAAACCCAGCCAGGCTGCTCTAAAAGCGACCCTAAGGTGGTAGGTCTCTTGCGGCCTGAGGTGTGCTCACTGTCACACCCTACCAAGTGGGGATGCAAGGCACTGCGGCAGAGGAGCAGTACTGGGGCAGGATCTGGAATGTAGTCTGATGGTGCCAGACACTGTGGCCTCCTGCTTGTTACCGCAGGTGACCTTCGCCTGGCACCCCTAGAGCACCCTATATCTCCAGTGTCCTGGAGAAACCTGCTGGTCCTCACAGAATGTCCAGTACAGATCTGTCCCAGGGGACTGGTGATTGAGATGGCAGAATGTCCTACCCCACCCCCAGCCTGTCCTGGATGCAGTTGCTAGTGCATCTTCATCAGTACATTGTATCACATTTGGAGGGGCACCTCGGGGTGAACACAGCTTCCCATATCCTGGCTTTACCTATAGCACCCAGGATGTTGCCATGGGGGTGCAGAGTCCAAGGTCAGGCCTGGCAGTCGCTAGCTGCCACAGAGCCAGGGGAGGCCAGCTCAGCCAGTGCCTGGCCTAAGTCCCACTCCACCCCGATGTTTCTCCACTACCCTGTTGGCCACATCTGTAGTGCCACGTACCCCAAGCCCGGGTGATCACAGATGCTCAACCAGGAGTCAAATTAAAAGATTGGCAGTGGTGGATCCCCTCCTCCAGCAGCTGTGAGGATCAGTGCAGGCGGGGGCTGAGCCAGGTGCTGCTGCAAGAACAGAACATCCTGCCTCGGGGCTCCTGCAGCCAGCAATAGCTGGTCCAGAAGCAGCGGCCCTGGCACCCTGCTCAGCATCCGTCTCCCGGGCAGACAGCCCACGCACTTCCTGGGGTCACCAGCTGGCCCAGGAGAGGAGCCTAATTGCTCACCTCTTCCCTGGAGGCCGTGTGGGAGGATGGGGCTGGTGTATACCAAGATGCAGGACTAGTAGAAACTCTGGGGTTTTCCCCCCCAGCACCTTGAGTCCTTTAGCAGGGGTGAAGGAACTCCGTTGTCCTTTTCGCTCATGGGGGTTCAGAGCCATTTCTTGGGGCAATGGTAAAATGTGTCCAGTCCCCCCAGTGAATTGTGGGTGCAGGGGGAAGGATGCCAGGCTGTACCTATGCTGTGCCTAATTCTCCCTACAGCCAGGAATGGGCTGGGGTGGGCAGAGCTGCCTGTAATTTACCACAGCAGAATGAAGCTTTCCACTCCACCCTGCCTAACAGATAGCAATAAGCTTGTTCCAGAGCCATTTGTCCTGAAGACTGCCTCTCCTCATGGTCTTCTGCTGGAGGGGATGTGCTCTTCCTGCACCGCTCCCTCCCCATGCAAATCCTGGTGTGCAACTGCAATGGAAATCCCCAGCCTAGGTCCCAAGGTCCCCAAAGCCACGCTACTGGCCATGCAGTGCCTGGGTCTAGGGACACAGCACCGCACAGCACAGCACAGCACTCCATTGTGCCTCGTCCCTTGCCAGCCTGTCACAGCCCATGGCATTAGCACTGGCTCTGATGTGGTAGATGTGGGTATTTAAAGCCCCTGGGCTCTGCCCAGCTTGAGGAGCAGCTCACTCTTGGGTGCTAACCCTGCCAGAAGGCCATTCCCCAGCCAACATAGCCCTCAGGGCAATGTTGTTTTCTGGGGCCATCCCGGTTTGAATGCTGTCATGGCTTCCCAGTGCCACAGTGTTGGCTGAGCTGGGACAGGGAGAGCAGGCTGGGAAGATGGCAGGGGGGCAGTTTCCAGTGCTGCTTCTTGAGGCTGCTGCCTTCTCCAGTTGGGACACACATGTTTCCCTGAGCACAGTCCTGCTGCTGGTGTCAGTGCAAGATCTGACTTTCTGGCTGGAAAGCCTAAAAAGTGTTTTTCTGGATGATTTGGGCTATCTACAGGCTGCAATATGGGTCCCATAGTGTACTGGGTCATGCTAGGGCATAAGGCAGCCCAGTGGTGCTGGAGCCACCAAAGAAAAGCAGAGGCGGCACGGATCATCTCCAAAGCCCTACTCTGACAGATACCATCTCCACCAGGCTCTGCCCTGATAGGAACACACGTGCAGCAACTGGAGCACATGGGCAGCAGGGTCTGGCTTTGCTCAGAGTTATTAATTGTGTTCTGTTTGATCCCAGCCTGCAGGGTGTTGTGCATATTGGGGGTTGTGTTGTGCATTTCAGCTTTTCAACTTTGCCAGGGTTGGTGGCAAAAGACACAGAGCCTGGAGACATGACCCCAAGGGGCTCATGACCACCATGATAGCAAATCACCACACTGTCCAAGGACTGCTCCCAGGCTATGATGCACACAGCTCTGGCAGCAATCCTGGAGATGCTTTTTGATTTTAGTCCTTTCCTACATCACCTATTGGAAACTTCCTGAGCACCTGCCCAGACAGGGAGCGTATAAGGTGCCTCACCTCCATCCCTTGGAGGAGCACTGCAGGGAGGGAACAGGGCTCTCTTGCTTTAGGGCAGGGGCTACTAAACCTTGTCCCAGGCATAGATTGGATGGGGGTGAGGGAAAGCAGCAGCAATGGTCCTGTCCCTTGGCACACTCCTGAGCTCATTTACCTCCAGCCTCTCCTCCATCCACACTGAGTGGATGGGCTGAGCTTTCATGGCTCAGAGAGGATACAGAAGGGCTCAGGATGCACCTGTAAACTCCCTGAGCATGGCAGGACCAGAACTGGGTCCTATGCTACAGAAGTGCTTGTGCCTGAGAGTAGTGCAGAAGCAGCTCAGAGCTCACAGAGAAATCACAGACAAAGCCGGTCATGGGAAACAGGGAGGTGGGGGATTTTTCCACTTCCAAATAACACCCTGGGATGGGAGGAAAGCACAGCCACTGCTGCCCTATCTCCTAGATCTCCATCCCTTCCTGCAGTTTCTAGGGTACTTCCAGAAGCCCGGGGCTCTAAATGTCTGCACTGGCTGCAGGGGAACAGGGATGGGATGGGATGGGACACAGGACAGGACAGATATCCAAGTCAAGTACTTGTGCTTTGAGAGCAGGGCAGGCAGTTAGCAGGGATGTCCTGGAAGAGACCTACCAGCCTGCCAGAGCCACTCTCTATACTCTTCCACAGCAAGCATAGGCAGAGGGATTGCCACCAGCAGAAGCTGGCACCAGGCCTGCAGGCTGAGGGTGAGCAGCAGGCAATACCTGCCCTGGGCAGTCAGACAGGTCCTGGAAGGGCTGGCAAGTTCAGCTCGTGGAAGCAAATCAGGGCAGAGGTGTGCAGGAAAGGATGCAACACTCCTCATTCTCTGCCCTGCTCCCCACTGGCTGCTCCTGCCCTCCCTCACAACTGCCTGCACTGTCAGCAGCTAAAAGCTCCCTTGGTGCCAGCAGACCATTGAGACCTACCTGGGTGCTCGGCAGCGCTTGACAAACTCCACTCTGGAACAGCACTTTGCCAAGTGTCTGCCATGGCTCCACAGTGCTGCCAGAGCCAGGCTGCCCTCCCCCAGCTGGCTACCGCAGGCAGCAGTTAGCCACACAGGCAGGATGTGTGTGTCTAGCATGTTACATGTGCTTGTTATGCCATAGGATCATGGATATAAGTCTTGAATGCCACTGCCTGCAAAGCTGAGTGCCAGAAATGCCATGTGTACCAATGCCACGTAGGTCCCATGTCCTGCGCATGTGCAGGTCTCATAGTGTTCGTGCATGCTGTGTGTGGATTGCATCATCTGTGTGCACTGCCCATCCATCGCTTCATGCATGTGCCTCACACAGGTCATACACTGCATGCATGCGTTTGGGTAAGATTGCATGTTGTGCATGTCCCTCATGTGCTCTGCTCCCCACATGAACCGTGTGTTCATCCTGGTATGCCTGCTGCACTCCTGCTTGCACATCCTGCAGGAGTTGCAAGCAAGAGTGTGCTCCCTCCGTGGGCTGCAGGCACACAGACATGCTGCAGTGGAGCACAGTGGTGTGGTGTGGTGTGTGAGCACCAGACACACGCTTGCAGATGGACTGGACCTGCCTAACGCGAGCCGAACGAACAAAACGTTCAGGTCAGGTCTTGCACGTGGGGCTCGACGCCAGGCAAGTGCAGAGTTGCTCTGAGTTAGCATAGTGTGGGCTGGAGTGTTCTGCTGTGGATTGTCGGCAGCCACTTCTGCACCCTTCCTCCTGAGCTGTGTCCCTCCAGGCTGGGAGCCGACGTATTTGCTGCACCCGGTGCTCCAAACCAGCTCCTGTAGGGGTAAAGTCCGGGAGGTGGATGCTTGACACCTGCTGCCTGAGAAAGCCAAACAGAGCAGTGGCGGTTTAAACTGGCATGGCAGGGTGGGAAAAGAGTGAAGGGAGGGAAGGAAGAAAGTAAGAAAGTAAATGGAAGAGGGCAGTGAAACAGAAAGGTTTGGAAAATACAGGTGAAAGAGAAGGGGAGAGTTAAGGGAAGGGGACAGGCTGGGCAGTGTCCCCCACGCCCATCCCTTTCCTTCCTGGGCGTTTGGGGGGTGCAACCGGGCTCCCAGTGCTTGCTCTAGGGAAGCCCCTAGGATGTCCTCCATGCCCAGTACCCTGCTCCCAGCCAGGCAGGCAGGACCCCCGCCAAGGTGTGCTGGGCTATAGCAGCTCACCTGGCTCCGGTGACACGCTGGCAGCTGTCAGGTGAGTGGCTTCGCCTTCCTCTGCTGGCTCACGAGCAGAAAATGAGGGTGACGCTGGCTGGATGGGGCTTTTATAGTCCTGATAAAAATAGCGCTGGCTGGCCGGTGATCGGGGGGCCGGAGAGATGTGACTGAGCAGAGACAGGCGAGAGGGTTGGGCTGGCGGCGGCGAGCCTTCTCCCCAGCACACCTGTCACAGCTCTGTGTTTGCTCAGAGCAAATATTGACCCAGGGAAGGCAGCCTGGGCAAGGGAGGCGATTAGCCCACCTAGATTAGAGGCAGAGCAGGTCTCTATGCAAACTCTCCAGGGCTGCCTTTGTTAATGGGAGCCTGATGGGCTGATAGGAGCCAGGAGCCTGGGTGCTGGGGTGGTGGGGAGGAGGAGGTGTGGGGGGAGAGGAGGAAACATTCATTAACCTGCACTGGAACAACACCAGCTGTCACTTTTCCACCCACCTGCCTGGCTCACTTTGCAACAGGGGGTGAGGGGGGAGCCAGGGGAAGCAGGTGTGTGGGTACCCTCCCTGGGCAGCTCTAGGATGGTGGTGGCTTGCTTGCTGTGTTTTGGGCTGCTGAAAGGTGAGGGAGCAGTGAGGTTCCAGGGCAGAAAGGCGAATCTAGTAACTATCCCAAGTAGCCTGACACTGAGTCGTGGTGATGACAAGGACTCTCTTGCCCCTACCCCAATCCCCCCACTCATGCTGAAAATCCCCATGGCACACCAGGGCAATGTCCACACTTTGTTTAGATGAGCCCACAGTCCTCTGAGCTGAGCAGCAAAGCAGAGCTCAACAAAATTACCTCTGCTCGCTCTCTTTGTGAGCATTCCCAGCACAGCCACACAGGCCAGCAGCCAGCCATCCTAATGCAGCCGCAAGAACAGGATGTGTTCTACTCCTTGCGCACATGCCTCCCCGTGGGGTCACTGCATCCCAGAGTCACAGCACTCCTGTGTCCCAGCTGTGTCACTGCCCAGCACGGTAACCAGTGCAGACATTCCCATGCTGGCTCTGGACGCAGTGTGCAGAGCCCATGGGGCCAGGAAAAGTTTAGACACACCCCTGCACTGCTCAGCCCTGACAGTCCTCTGTTGATCTCAGCCATAACCAGCAGGAGCTGGGCTATCTCTCTCAGTTACTCTGGCACCAGCAGCTCCCTGGATAACAGAGCATGAAGTGCAGCTGCAGTGGCAGGAAAAGCTCCTTTGTGCAAGTGCACTGACCTGTTTGTTTGTGTAGATGGGTGTGTTTGTGGGTGGGAAAGGGGTATCGCTGCTTTAACTCCCACAGTGGCCACCTGCAGAAATCCTGGTCCTGGCTGTGCTTTAGAAACCATCACCATCATTCTTTCCAGAGCTGGTGTGGGCTTGCAGGTTGCAGTAAATGGATTCCCAAATGTAAGTGGATTGTGGCAGAGTATTAGCAGCCAGTGCCACTCAACTCTTCTTCCTTGGAGATTTGACGCTCTCACAGTCAGGATTTTGAAAAGCAGGCTCCATCCCTCCTGCCTGCTGCTGCCTCTGCAGGCTGGCGTCCCCCAGGCCTGGCACTGGACTGGAGTGATGCCAACTTGCTGGCTCTGCTCATCCTAATCCTTTTTTGAAGTAGTTTTGGCAGTGAAGGAAATGTGGTATCACTACTGCCCTGCGTTGTGGTGCAAAGAAGAAATGTGATGTTTCCCCTCCTTTTGATGCTGTACAGGCTGCAATGTTTGAATTCGTACATTTCTCCTTTCCTGATGTGGGAAATGCACTGGACAGGGTTCCCACCTCTCCCTGCCCGACCATTCACGAGCAGAGCAGAGCAGCAGACTCTGTCATAGGCTGATTTGCTGCCCCCTCTATTTCTGGAGGAGCCAAAAATACCCCAATGCCACATGGGTTCTGCTACAGTTCCAGCAGACATCTCCAAGCCTATGTGCTGTGTCAGAAATGCTCTCCCACCTCAGCCTCTCTCCTGCAAGGGCAGGGCCCCACCACTCACCAAATAACAGCAAATACTGTCTATGCAGGGCTGCTCTATGGAAAACGGGAGGAAAGCAGGTCCCTTGAGCTTGCAGAGTGTGTGCCCTGTGCTGGACTGCTATCCTGGGGAACATCTTTTGCCTACCCTGGCTATGGCATCTCCGAGGAAGCATCTACCAGCATGGGCTCTTCCCTGCCAGGCAGACAGTCAGCACCAGGATCAAGCCCATGTTTGTCCCTTCAGCAGGGCTAGCCCCAGAAAGGCAGGCCCAGCCTCCTCTTGCAGCAGTCAAGGGCTTGTGCTGCCTCACTCTCTCATGAAGCCCAAGTTGCTCACATCAGAGCACTTCTTGCATCCATCAGGAGCCAGCAGAGTGCCCTGGCCTTACCTGAGCATGCACTAATAAGTCTCCACTCCCACGTACCAAAACCACAACTGAGCCAGCAAAGCCCAGTATCTCAGAGATGGGAGGCCAGGGATGAAGGGTCTTTTCGCAGCTCTGCCACAGGCTTTGGGAGTACGAGAGCATGTTTTTGCTCTTCAGACTTCGCTCTGCCTGTACAAGCACTGCAGGCTGGTCAGGGCAGGACTTTTCCAGGTTCCTACTTAATACTCCGTACAGGGGGACAAGGGGCTGATTCCAACCAAAGGTCATGCACACTGGCAGCAGGGTGCCCAGAGGACTGTCCCCTAACACTGCCACCTTCCCCACATGGACAGAGACCCGCCAAGTGGGTCTTTGCAGGGGTTTTAGGCTTCCCAGCTCCAATGGGATAGCAGAGCCTTACAGACACCATCAGGAAAGCCCAAGAGCAATTTTGTTCCCTTCCCATTATCTCCCAGACAATGGCACGATTCAGCAGGTGTTAAATGTTTTAATGGGATTCAGGATAGCTTCTGTTGCCCACCTGCCCCAAGGCCATTGCAGCCCTCTCGGGGAGCCAGGAGTAACAGCGAAAAAGAAAAGGCCTGTTATGTGTTGCATTAACTGCCTGATGACTAAGTGCTCCTGATAACTCGAACAAGGAGAGGGGGAGTCCCCTTATCTTAGTAAGGTCACGGCTCAGCTATCCTTACGCTGGCAGAATACCTGTCGGTAGCCTAGTCTGGACACTAACCCCAGTCGCGTGGGAACATCACCCCCTTCACCCAAACACCAGTGGGAAGGAGAAAGACTAGTATCTACAATATTTCTCGTAGAGAGATGTGCACTAGAAATGTAGCTGTTTTGGGGTAGAGGCCAAATCCAGCCCTGGAAGACAGTACAACAATCTCAGACCAAATGTGGTTAGCAGAGATAGGGCTTCTCCCCTCTTCCGAGAGCTGAGCTGGGCTGTAGGTTTAGTTCGATTACGGTCCCACAGTTTAGTGCCCTTGGCTGTGGATACCAACAAAGCCTCTTGCTAAGGGAAAAGCTCTCCCTGCCAGCTTTACGCATCTCTGCCCACCCTTCCACTCAAAATCGCCATGAAGATCCAGGTGAGGCAGGAGTGGCCCCGGTGAGTGCATCGCTATAGGCTCCCAACTCCGCAGAGCTGACCCTGAGCAGTGCCTGAGAGTGATGCCGTCTCCCTGCTCCAAAACCAGGGCCAGGCTCTAGTTCTCAACCTGAGAAGCAGCAGCAGGAATTTCCCCAACCTGGAAAGAGGCTGTCCCTGG